>VWZS01006232.1:3408880-3882528 GCA_013397075.1 Rhabdornis inornatus | reverse complement strand
GGCCGCCGCTCCGGGCTCGGAGAGGCGCTGCCGCCGCTGCCGCCGCAGCCAATCGCCGCCAGCCCCCTCCCCTTCCGCAGCTCGCCCCGGTCCCCCTGCCGGCTTCAAAATGGCGCCAACTCGTCTCCGGCTGCTCCAATGGAACCGCCGAGGGGAGCGAGCGCGGCCAGCGCGGGGCAGCAGCGCCCCCTGCCGGCCGGCGCGGGCAGCACCCACAGCCCGCGGCGCGGCCCGGCCCGGCCCGGCCCGAGAGAGGCTGAGGGTGGGCCCGGGCCGGCTCCCGCTGCTGTGCGCTCTGTGAGCCACGGGGGCAAGCACTTCCCCAAAACGATGAATTATTAAAGGATTGTTGTGAAAAAAAAATGGGGAATAAAGTCGCTTAACTGAGGAGAAAGAGCAGAAAAAGTAGCATGGGTCACTCATCTAGCCCTTTGCTCTTGCTTCAGCGAGTGCAAGAGTTTGAGGGGTGCCCTCACAGGAAGATGCAAACAGAAAAGCAATTTGGTTTCTTCTCGCCGCTACAGCTAAAAGGCTTCATTAACTGTAGAATCATAGAATAAGTTGGACGGGACCCATGAGAATCATCAAGTCCAACACCTGGCCCTGCACAGCACCATCCCCAAGAGTCACGCACTGTGTTCCAGAGAGTGCTGTCCAAAGTGTGATCACTTCCCTAGGGAGCTTGTTCCACGGCCTGACTATCCTCTGGGAGAAGAACTTTCTACTGATGCATCAGGACAGCATGTAAGTGTTTCGAGGATTTTGATTTAAAAAACACAAATCACGCTTAACAGATCTGCTGAAATATACCCACCGCTTTGTCTAGTGTGAGAAACACACTTGGACAGACTGTTAGCTAAGACATTGTAACTAGCAGTTTAAATCTTTCAGAAAGTCCCCTCAAGCTTTCTGAACTTACTAATACATTGTACCCATCATGCCTTATCTTCCTTCATTGCTAAACTACCTCATTGTCTAATACAGATTACATCAACCCAACCAGAATTATTACATACAAATCACTTTTCAGGCCCCCAAACTCCCCTTGCTTGTATTTTTTTTTCTAGAGACATAAAAGAGAGGAAGGTTTGTCTGACAATTTTGTATCGTGAAGGATCCTGGACTTGGAGTTAAGATATAACTTTTTGCTGCAGGTTGAACAATTTCCCCTCAGTTCCCCCACTGCTGTCTATCTGGGCTCACCAAGTATAAAGCCTTAGGTTGGGGAACACATCCTTTCCCAGCGGAGCACTTGCAGATGTGTGCAGGGATACTTACAAAACAGCAGAAAACTGAAACACTCTTTGAACTCTCTTAACACAGCTATTGAAATTGCAAAACCCAGATCATGACTGTGAAAGTAACCAGTGCACTGATACGCTCCGTACGCAAACATTTTCTCTGTTTTTCTGATGGAGCACAGCAGCACCACTTCCAGCGCCTGATCAGGACGCCTGGAGCGCCGGACGCCCCTCGGAGCGGAACGGGACGCTGAATAACGGGACCTTCCCCAGGCACGCTCCGCCCTTGTTTCCCGCCGGCACCGAGACCCTTCAGGATTTTAGGAATCGGCATTTTAGGTGACTTTTCACTCGTCCTTTCCCACCCCGTCCTGGTCCCGCAGTAGCGCGCTAGGCCCTGCGGAGGGAGCCCGTCCGCCACCGCTGCTCGCTCACCCGCGCTCACCGCCTTGGAAAGTGCCGGGAACCAACGCCCTGCCTACGGGAGCGGGCAACACGCACCCACTCCCTTCTCCATGCGGTCCCGCCAGGAACGAGATGCACAGCGCACCCCGGGACAGCCCTGGCTGTATCCCGAGGGCAGGCTCAGCCTTCCCCTCGAGAAATGCAGTGTCTTTCATGGAACTGGTGACTCTAAGCAGCCTTACTAAATGCTAAATTTTAGGGGATTTGCCACTTCCTGGAAGTGTAGGCAAGTTGTGTTACTTACAGAAACTGTATACTTGAGAAAGATTAAAAATATTTGTGCAAAATAAATATTTTGCTTGCAGTAGGACATAGAGGGAATGTCAGTGCCACAGAACTTCCAAGACCAGATTTTTTACACAGAATCATAGAATCATTTAAGGTTGAAGAAAACCTTTAAGATCCCTGTGCCCAACCATTGACCCAGCACTGCCGAATCCACCACTAAACCATGCCCCCAAGTGCCATATTTACATGTCTTCTAAATACCTCTAGGGATGGTGACACCACCACTTCCCTGGACAGCCTGTTCCAGTGCTTGACCATCCTTTCAGTGAAGAAATTTTTCCTAATATCCTAAACCTTCACTGTCACAACTTGAGGCCATTTCCTCTTGTTCTGCCACTTGTTACTTGGAAGAAGAGAGTGACCCCCTCCCTTACTTCAACCTCCTTTCACACAATTGTAGAGAGCAGTAAGACCCCTGCTGCCTCCTTTTGCCCAGGCTAAACAACCCCAGCTCCCTCAGTCACTCCCCGTAAGACTTGTTGANCTTCCTGGAAGTGTAGGCAAGTTGTGTTACTTACAGAAACTGTATACTTGAGAAAGATTAAAAATATTTGTGCAAAATAAATATTTTGCTTGCAGTAGGACATAGAGGGAATGTCAGTGCCACAGAACTTCCAAGACCAGATTTTTTACACAGAATCATAGAATCATTTAAGGTTGAAGAAAACCTTTAAGATCCCTGTGCCCAACCATTGACCCAGCACTGCCGAATCCACCACTAAACCATGCCCCCAAGTGCCATATTTACATGTCTTCTAAATACCTCTAGGGATGGTGACACCACCACTTCCCTGGACAGCCTGTTCCAGTGCTTGACCATCCTTTCAGTGAAGAAATTTTTCCTAATATCCTAAACCTTCACTGTCACAACTTGAGGCCATTTCCTCTTGTTCTGCCACTTGTTACTTGGAAGAAGAGAGTGACCCCCTCCCTTACTTCAACCTCCTTTCACACAATTGTAGAGAGCAGTAAGACCCCTGCTGCCTCCTTTTGCCCAGGCTAAACAACCCCAGCTCCCTCAGTCACTCCCCGTAAGACTTGTTGAAGACACTTTCCACATCTCAGTGTTCGAGTGACATTGATGAACATAGTCAAAGAACACCCTTACACAGCAGTATTATTCTCACATCTTTCTGTCTGTAAAAACATTGTGTGAAAACAGAAGACTGCAGGGACAAGGGCCTTTTAGTCCGTACTTTATCAGATTGACAATCTCTACCCTTGGATCATTTTAGTTATCCCAATTCATTCTTTAAATTTGCTGTGTCCTTGCAGACCACATCTGTGCACTGTACTCTAGATAGGAATACATTGAGATTTCCCTCAGAGCAGTGAACTGCCTTCTGTCTTGTTCTCAGTACTATTCCTGATGACACCTTACATCTCTGTTGTTTAGGGTTTGGTTTTTTGGGTTTGTTTTGGGGTGGGTTTTTTTTGTTTGGGGGGTTTTACCTTACACTGATCTACTTCTCAAAGCCTATCTTTTTACCCATCCCCTTTTGTGAGGCCTTCTGGAGTTCTTTACACCAGCACAGCGTCTGATTACCTTGAAGAGCTTAACATCATGTAAGTATCATTCTGTGTGCATTCCCTTTTCTGAGTCATTGATGAAAATTAAAGATTGTTTCATAAAGCAACATAAGTAAGCCCAAACATTTATGCGAGAGAGATTTGCTGGCTTTTCTCCACCCAAGAAAGCAACCAAAAGTACTTTCTGCTTCCATCCTTCAACCATGTTTCCAACTCAGCATAGGATATTTACTTCAATTCCATGACAATTTTGTTTAACAGCTTTTAGTGAGAAAGCTGCACAAATGCTCTTTGAAAATACAAGTATGTTCCCTGGTTTGTCCTTGTCCATGCACTTCCTGAGTCACAAACCTGCTGGAAGTCCATGATTGTGTCACTATCTCCCTTCACAGAAACTACACTGGCCTTTCCCAACACACTGTCTTTATCCATTGGCCCTGTGATAATACTCTTTTATGGTATTGGCCTCTCAGTGTAAGCAGGAACAACTGTCAACGTAATATCAGGTTTGTGAAAATGACACTTTCGTTTCCAGCATAGATAAAACACTTCTATTTGTTTCTCTTTTAATTGTGACTCTAAAACAACTACATCAAAAGTATTTTACTAGCAAAACAATTCAGGTTAAATATACGTAATTATATACTGAGCCCTCCACATTAGAAGGGACTTTTGATATGTAGGAGGAAGACTTTCTACTAGCATGTGTAGTGATTTGTCTCAGAGAAAGAAAAATTTGTTCATTTATTGGTGTTCCTCTTCAACTAATTAGCTGATACTATTATGAACGTGAGTTAACTTTGCAACTAATCTTAGTATCTTATATTTCTCTTAAGTAATTTGCAAGGAAGCTGCATGGAAACAGTGACTTTAGATGACTGGAATTTTTAGACTCTTACTGTCTGTGTGTGTGCTGTTTCCAACACTGTCTCCTTGTAAACAAAAATCAAACAGCTGAATAAGACAGAGATGCTCAGAATCTAATAGCTTCAATATATGTGCAATATAAATTCTGAATTTTAAAAGTACCATTTTCATCTTATTGCTAACAAGTCTGATTTTACCAGAAATATCTATTTGTGCCTGTCTTGCGGATGTTTTCTAATAGGAAGACAAGAGTCATTAAGTACTATATGATATTTCACTAAAACAAGCAAACCAAACCAAACAAAACCCAATAAGAACAAAACTAGAGAGGATACAAGGATATTATGTTATTCTTCAAGGCGACGACTGCAGAAAGCCTTTCACTCCACCTACTCATCTGCTTTCTTCATTAAATAGTTAACAGCTACACTGGGACACCATTAAGATTAAATGACCTACTAAAGTAAGTCAGTCTATTAAAGCAAGAAGCATTACCCCCTCACAAAACATGTCCTTGTGAGTCAGCTGTAGACTTATCTTTGACTTCTTCCTAAAGAGGTCATTGCCTATTTGGAGACATGCATGGGAAGAGAACAATAAAATGCTTAATGTTACAGTAATCACAGAAGCAAAAACGTAATTTAGATTTTTAATATCCTAAAACATTCTGGTTTAGGACATTAAATGTAAAACATTTTAATGTCCTAAAACTGCCTCTTCACTGCAGTCAGGAAGTGATGGTGCATATTTTGCAACCAACCAGAGCATCCTTTATGCCTTAACTCAACAAATCAAACCATCTTGCCATCTGATAGGAATAAGTTACAGAGCATTAATACACAAACCGTACATCGTCTAAAACAAGTTTGTTGTTGGGGTTTTTTAATATTTTTTTGTAAATTCCAGTATGACTTAACAGATGCTTTGTTGCTAAATGTCACAGAATCTTCTTGCTGACCATATTTGCACAATGTATTCCTACACTTTAGCACTAATATAACCTATGGAAGCAGGCATCTAAAAAACCACAGTAGTAAGAGGGAAAAAAGTTTTCTTCCCTTGGTGCCTTGCAGATAGGTATGACAGTAGTGAATACAGTAGTGAATTAGTATTTTGGGAGCCTGTACCAGCAGTCTTTCTTTCCCTGTGACTAGCTCAGTCAGTCAGTGAATTAAATTAGTTTCTCCTCTGAGTTACCTATAATTGATTTAAGTGCTCTCCATCCTTAATTGAGATGTAGGATAGGAGGTGGGAGAGGATAGTATGCAACCTGTGCCATTAGCAATCCCATTAGCATAACAAAATGGGAAAAAATTAAGACCTTTCTACTGTAAGTTATATCTGTAAAGTGAGCATCTTAGTTGTTCAGCTTCAAGAAATCAAATAAAAGTAATTTCAGGTAAAAGCTGAGTGGCTAAAATGAACAAGCATTTGACCAAACAGAGGGGATGTCAATATGGACATAACTAAGCACGTTGCACTAAACTTTTGTAGTATTTGATCAACTTCTTTCCTTTTGCTTAAACATTAATATATTAAGCATTAAATACTTGAACATACTGTGCTCCGTAAAATGCTGGGCATTTTTTAGTTGCTCTATATGGTGCTTTCTTTCTTCTACTCACACTTTTTGCTTTACCATTCCACTGTCTGGCCTCAGTTTAAAGCTACTTACTTTAATGTCCCATTGAATTTCAGTCCACTGAAGGCATTACACTCAGCCTCCTTCATTTTTATGTAAATGGGAGATGCTATTTAGAGAGTCCCGCAGACTAAGCAGTAACTGGACCTTCACCTTGAGTGTCAGCTTCCTAGAAACTCCCCATGCTCTGCTTTGAAAGACATGAATTGTTCAGAATCCTGTTTCCTTGGCTGGCTTTCACAACCCAAAAGCTCAGCTTTGTTGTGGGCCAGCAGTTGTTATATTGTCTAGAGTCTTAAAAGTTAAATCTCACCATTCTTTTAGTTCTGTTTTGCTGTAGCACTTGAGACCTAAATCACAGAACAGGTGCCTTACCATCAAAAAAAAAAAAAATCTGTATCGTGCAGATTTCAGATAAAAATCATTAAATGAAAGATTTTAAGAACCTCCAAAATAAACTAACTAGGTGTTACTTTTATTTTTGCCTGACTATTTTTATCTCCGAAAGTATTCATCCAGTACCAGAAGGGAATCAAATAACAATATTTAAATTACAAACTAGTTATATCATAGTCAAAAGAAATACTAATCTAGCCATGGCTTAAACATCACTTGTTACAATCTGTTGAATTATAAAATAACACTCTTATTTCGCATAATCAGCAGGCTACCTGGAATTATTATGTTTTTAATTTGTAAAAATATATAACTTTATCAAAACTCTAATACTTAATTTTCAAGTTGAAGTTTGAAAATAAAAGCCTCCATATTATCTGTGGAAATTAATAAGTAAAAAGGTCTTACTGTATTTTTACCACTGAAACTTTGATGTGACATTTACATACCAGAATTCCTCTTTGCCATATAAAAGCTTCAGAAAAACATTTTGGCAAGTGACATTCCTGGTTTGTTGAGTAAACCAGTTCTTTCAAAGTTCACCAGCATTTCTCCCTAGACATAGTTTGATTTAAAGTCAAAGAATTATGCAACAGAATGTCTTAAGTCATTTTGAAGCCTCACATTTTCAAACAAGATTTAGTAGAGTGACAAGACAAACTATGACCCAAGGCCCTTTAGAAAGAGGCATGATTAAATCTAAGTCTGTAACTAGTCCTCTTGAACTCAAAGAGATGCTATATTTAAATGTTATTAGAACAGTGTTATGAGAGTAAGAAAGAGCACTCTGCTATGTCATCTTATAACGAGATTATAAGATCTAAATGATTGAGCTATCATTCCATATTAACCCTTAAACATAAAAGGCAATCTCAAGTAGCGTCCATTGGATAATTTTATTTTTTCCCCTTTTAATAACAGATGGAGTCTCATAATTCTATCTTAAATTTGCCTGATCTTTTCTATTAAAAGGCATAACACAGGCATTTATTGTTTCACTAACAAAAATTTAATTTTCTGAGTTAATATTTTCTCATCAGCTACCATCTTTATGCTGAGTTATTTTGGAAAGTTTTATCTAAAATGTTTCTGAAAGCAACTTTAATGGAAACCTTTCCATACACAAAAGAATAGTATGACGCTTTTATTAAAAATACCCAGTTCTCAAACAAGAACAAAAGCAGTTTTGAAGAGGTAGGACAGCAATCAGGCAACATCATGGGCGGGAAAGAGCAGCAGAAGCACTTTCTTTGGCAGTAGTTTCATTTTAGTGTGGTTTACCTGTAATTTGAAATTGCACCTTAAAGCTTTTTTTTTCCTACAGAACCTGAGATTTGGTCCATGCAGAAGAAAGCAGTGCAACAACTTTGTTTGGTACAAGTATCAGAGATCTCTGCATTGCATTTAAAGCATCAACTATACAAGTGAACCATAAAGGAATCAGGATGATCCTCCAAAGTGGTCAGTCGCCATCTTCCCTTTTTAATGAAGGAAATCAAATGCAAAAACTACTCTGAGAAAATGCTCCATTTGCAAGTTCGAACACTCAAGTTACATAACATCAAAACCCTTTTTTTTAAGAAAAAGAGCATTACTCACTTCTCATATACATATAAATTGGCGTGATCTCTAAGGTTCAAATCAATTTAAACTTACTTGGAAAACGGAATCAAAATCTGATTTAAAAGGTGGAAAATTTTCCTTTCACTCTTCTCTTAGATCGGCTAAAGCCTACAATTCATCAACTAGTATGAAGGTGGTGTAATAAGTGTCTAGGTACGCAGGAATAGATAATATTTCATAATTTGTTATCTATGCAATAACACTACCTCACTTTTAGATTTTTATCTCTGTGAGACACTTCCACCACAATTATAGATGCATGTTACAGGAAGCATGGTTTGGGTGCCCCATAGTAGTGCTACATGGCAGCATTCTGAGTAACTTTATGAACATACGTAAAAATGAAATTATAAAATTCAGACTCCTCTGAAAACAAAGAAAAAATGTGATCTCTTAATGCTTCTTTGTAAATATTTCCACTATTACATTGTTCAACCTCTTGGACATTGCTTTTTCCTATCCTATCAGCTTCTCCTAACAATGTTTCAAACTTTTTTTATGATCTAGTGCAGGACAAGGAATATGGGGGAATTATTTGCAGCTTTTTCTCAAGCAAGAGACTTCCCATGTGCTGCATAATTCCCACATAGGAGCCATAGCAGCTGTAATAGGATCATCAGGGAAAGTGTATTTCATTATACTCAATGAGGTTGAAAAAATGACATTAGGGTACTGCCAGTTGTAACATGTAGCTTATTTAATTAGGTACAAGTAATGGGAGAACTCCCCAAATTAAATTCATCTGAGACAATTACTACATACACAATATGAATGCTTGAGAGCTCTGATCTCCACACATTGCCTTCAAAATGTCCATGCGCAGCACTCTTACTCTTTCTAAATGGTTAGCTTGGGTGTTGCATGACTTAGCTTGTGTAGGGAAGCACGTAATTACTACTAGTACAGATGAAAAATAGTGGCAAACCGGGAGATTCACTTCAATACGTCACTTCTGATCTAGATTAAAATGCTACCGAAGACACATCCATGCTTTCCAACAAAACAAGGCCATCACCTGGCACAGGAAAGGAGATTATGCCTTGGTTGTAGGGCTAACTGGAAGGAATGCCTGGCCAGCGGATTTGACCAGTTTTCTTTCTACCGTTTATAGCAAATAAACTAATTTCAGTGACTTTACAAATCGTATACTTTAAAACCTTCGTAATCCATTTGGGTGATGTGAAAGAATAAGCGCTGTAGGTACTTAGAATACACGAATCGCTTACTGGATTTCTTGTGTGCACTAATGAAATTTGGGGAATTACTGTTACAGGACTGAGGGGTTTTATAGGAAAAAAATGAATGTGGTTTGCCTTGCATAGTATCGCAAGATTTGAAAAAAAAAAAAAATTATGTCATATTAAAATTTTACTTTATACATGCAGGAGGGAAAGTTGCAAATCCATGTTAAGTATACTACACACGTCTAAGAAACTTGGGCAGCTTTTACACTAGCGACATTCCTCACCGGAACTCTGTTGCTGGCGCCTCACACAGACCAGAACGCCACCTAAAGCAAACATCCCGACACGCTGAGAAGCCAGCCCTCGAAAGAGAGTAGAGCAGCCTCAATCCCACCCCGGGCGCTGGCTCCGGGCACTTCCCGCCGGGCAGAGCGCGCGGCGCGTGGGGGAAGGCTCCGCCCGCCCCCGCCCCTCACGGCGCCACGCGCGGGGTGAGGGGGCAGAGGGAGGCGGCGCCATTTTGGGAGCGGGGGTCGGCGGCGCTGCCCCTCCGGCGGCCGGGAGCCGCTGCCTTGAGGTTCGTGTCCTTCCCCGCGTGTGCCTGCGGCGGCTGCTGCTCGGCCGGGCTGTGAAGGGAAGCCACTTCTCCTCCGCCACCGCCGCTGCTGCCACCGAGCTATGCCACCACCGGGCGGGGAAGGGGCAGCGTGGGGGTGGCGGTGTCAGCGCGCAGGAGCCGGCCGCTGCTGAGCTTGTGTGACGTGGGCACCGCGCTGAGGGAAGTGTTTGTGTGTGGGGGAGAGGAGTGGGCTTTGCTCCTTGGGGAAGGGAGGGATGGGGCGGCATGGGGCCGGCGGCCGCGCCTTCGCTTCGGACACGCCGCTTCCAGCCCGGTGTGGCGGCAGCGCCTGTTTCCCCCGGCTCCCAGGTGTATCCTGGTGCCGTGTGAGGGGCGCAGGGCCGTGCGCCTTGTGACCTCCGTACCCACCGTGCAAGGAAAACCAGACAGTTCCCCTGCCTGTACGTTCTGCCAAATAGGCCTTATTTTTCCATTTAGGAAAGGTACTGTACAGGTGGAGTCCAAGGCCTTGAGTTAGTTGATTGAACCTTCTGGGTGTTTCACAGGTCGGTTAAAGTGGTAAGTAAGCCTGGCATGGTTCAATACTTAGAGCCAGTTCTTTACAGAAATTATATAGACCCGAACTTGCCCTATTCAAGAGGTGAGACTGTCAGAAAGACTGCGCTTTTCTTGAGCATGCTTGCTCTGGCCTCGTCAAGGACGCAGGTGGATATGCTTTTGCATGCAGCTTCGCTCTCTCCAAGGTTAGTGAGGGAAAGTCTTTTAGAGATTAGTAAGAAAGGATGTTCATATGTGGGACAGTCACAGAGCAGCATTTTGTGTTATTGGAGATCTTCTCATGCAGCAAGCGTTCACATGGTTGCTGTTTTAATTCCACTTCAGGAAATGTGGTCTGCTTAAACACCATCCCAGAAGAAGATGAGACCATAGAAGCTACTAAAGTTAACTTTTTTTACCCCAATGCTGTTTTTGAGTGGAGGCAGAGTGACTTTTTTTATAGATAGGGATAGACTCAATGATTAGTAGTAATGTCATACTTGCTTTCTTATGTACAAAAATGAAGCGTTAAGGAGCTGTAGATATGCATAAAACACATAAATCTTGAGAGAAGGAGAGAACATAGTACCAATATTGAGAAAGACAGAGAGTTGCATGGCCATGTTTCTTCCCCTTCTGACAGTAATGCTTTCTTCCAGGTACTGAAGTCAAGTGTGGACAGTAAAATCTCCTTGGTTTAGCCAGTTTGAGATTGAAAATGGCAGGTTTCTCTTCCTTTGGATGGTAGGTGAGAAAGTGCCTAGAGTAACAGCTTTTCTTGTCAGTTTTGCAAGTGAACATGAAGGGTCATAATGGTTACTTACAAATCTTCCCATAACACTACCTACAGATCCTTTTCAATTAAAGAAAAAAATTATTTTCTTATCCAGGATGAAGGGCATGTGACACTTTGCTAATATTTTGTCGCAGAAAGTTGAAATGCTTCAGAAAACGTTTCTTTCTTGTTTGAAACTGCGTTTGTTTGGAGGGAAAGAATTTGCTCTTTATTGCATGGTGTGTAGACTTCAAAATCCAAGAAATCCAGACTAATAGATGGATAATGGCATGCCATATTGCTTTGTAATAGCTTGTCTCTGAACCTGTCTGGAACTTAGTGGTTTAATTCTTAGAATTAAATCTGTTTGGGACAGGGATTTTTTTGTTTGTTTAATTTTAGAAGACATGTAAGCAAATGGTCTCGGTCCCTAACAGAAGTCTTTAGTAGTTCCCAAACCAGAACCATAGTAACAGATTGCAGCTTTGATTTTAAGTCTTACTTGACTAGTTCAGAATTACAAATGGCAGTTGATTGGTGTTAAATGAATTAGTTGAGTTTGGTTCATGTCACAGAAGACAATCCTCATGGTTGAAGTATTTGCATTTTTGTTGTTCTTATTAGTAGTGATATCAAGCATCAATTTGTGCGTTGGAAATTGGCATATGTTTATGTTTAAAGGAGATTTCAAAACTTGTTGAATAACAGCTAGTAGAGAACATTAGTAACACAGATCAGAGATTGCTGAAGTAATTAATTTTTCAAATAGTCACATTTTAAAAGCATGATTTGCAAATTATTTAAGGCATATCATAAGATGTGACTACTGGACTGATAAGCACTAATGTAATTTTTTATTAAAGGCAAGCCATAAGTAATGTAGCAATCTCGTTTGTACCATACTTGTGGTAGATGATGTCTGTTTTTCTTCTGGGTGAGTACCTTCTAGTTGTGACCATGGAGAGTGTGATGTCATTGTCCTGAATAACTTCAGCTTTTTTTTACTTTATTTTAAAAATGTGCATGCTGATAATGTATTAATTCTTTTTTCTAAGATACTTTATGCTGAAAATGCAGTAAGGCTCTTGGAGCATCAGGACGAAATCAGAATTGGACCATATTCTAAAAGAATGAAGTCAACAGAAGGGGCTTTTGAGAAACTCCCTGAGGATGATAACAAAGGTACTCAGAAGAAAATGGATGTTGAGAGAAAATCAGATGGTTGGATACCTACGTGTGCCTTAGATAACGAAGGGCAACGTGAAATGCAGAAGCAAGAGAAAATACCTACTGGTGCCTTGGGATCCTTGAATGAAGTTCTCCCTGAAAATAATCCAGTGCTTAGTCAGACAGTTGATTTAGAAACTGTGCAGAATATAAATCCTCCATTTGCATCAATAAATGACTCCAAAGTTGAAGAAGAGAAGGACCCCTCTATTTCAAATAATGCTGGTGAAGATAATACTGAGAAAAGCAGTACATCGTTCTTAGTAAATAGAAATGAATCAGATGAAGACTTTTTTACAAGCAAAGATTTTATAGGACCTATTTACAAGCCTCCCAAAAGTAACAAACAGGACAAATCTGGCAATTGCAATGAATGGAGTGCTGAAGGAGATGAGAATGAATTACATGAAAACAGATGTAAAAGAAAGGAGGTGAAGAAGATGCAGGCTGTTTCTGCCACTGTACCAGGAATAGATGATGAACTGGATCAGTTCTATAAAGAAATTCACCAGCTGGAAAATGAAAATTTAGACACTAATGTTCAGGAAAAAGAAACTGAAATTTCTCAAGAGCAGCACTCTCCATTTAACTCTAGTCAAAGCTCGCAAGAGAATTATCAACCTGTACTTTTGGGCAGTCCACAGCCGTTTTACGAGAATGGACAGTGTTGTTTGGGGGAACAGAACAATCAGAAAACAAACAATGAGCAGCAGTTAGTTGTGGAAACAGGTGGCTGGAAAGCTGAAAATACCTTTAATGGCCAAGTAGATACTTGGAACTGCTCAGTGCCTGAATTCAGACCTGCTTGGCAGACCAGAGCATCTTTCAAAAAACCTCAGGGATCTTTTCCTCCTAGATTAAGCCATCATTCCCATTTTCAGATATTTGATCCCCTACCACAAATCCCAAATGTTCCCTCTTCTCAGAATGGGGGACTTCCTTATGAAAGTAACCATCTTTACCATGGAAATACTGATACCAACAGTCATGGTCCATTGCTTGATCAAAATACCAACTATTCTGGTCATACTGACATCCATACTACTCGGGTCTTAAGAAATGGGAATAATGATCAGGTTGGACTCCGAAGTGATGGTTTCTGTGAAACCAGAGAAGAATGTTGGAAGGATCTAAAAGCTAACAGTACAGAAGGAATGCACAGCTTTTCTTCATTGCAGTTATCTGAAGAAAGAGTCAGTTGTTCACAGAAGTTGCTTCTAATCTTAAGAGGCCTTCCAGGTTCAGGGAAATCAACCCTTTCTCGGTAAGTAAAGAATTAAAGCTTGAGAAGTTTATTCAAGTAAAAATTTTAAACAATTTAAATACATTTATAAGCACTAAGGAAACTTTTTCATTTGTAAATTAGGCTCTTAAAATGCAGTAGTTTAATGCTGTCATTTGTACTTAAAGACTGCAAGTGACAGTAAGTATTAAAAAGATTTACTTGGGGGTTTTGTCTCCCTCAGAGTTTTGATGGACAGGAGCTCCTCTGTGTTAAATTTAAAATGTTGACCATCCATTAAATTGCATAGTCTTTTATTCTGAAATTTTCATACTAGTATGTGATGGTCTGCTGCTTATTTAATTCTTAACTTCCCTAATTTAAAAAAATCTCCCATCAAATCTAATAATGTTAGTTTGACTGAACCGGAAGTTCTTTTTCATGCCCATACAAAAATTTTCAAAGGCTATTAGAAGAATGCTGCTGCTCTGAAAATAATTGGCTTTGGTGTACTGATGAAACTGAGCATTATCTCATTCCCTTTTTTCACAGTATGGTCTGTCAGTTGCTCTTCCTTATTTGTGAACAGCGCACAAGAAAAGTATTATTTTTTTCTTCAAAATATACTTGTTAAAGTCTGACAGGGTTAAAAGCAGGTACCACCTCCAACTTCGATTTTCCCTTTCGTGTTTTTTGGGCCTATTTTAAAAAGGACAAAAAGTGGACAGAGCACAGATGCTACCTGTATTAAGTGAAAATAAGTTTCTCTTGTGTGTATAAGTTGCTAAATCAGTACTTACTGATTGAGTTTCATCCAGAAACTACATCACGGATGGGATGTAGTTATCTTCTGTAGTTATCATCTCTTGTATGCGAGGAGCCAGTGGGATAGATAAAGTGACCATGTCCTTGTTTGTTTTTCTATGTAAAGGAGAAATATTCTATTAGTGGATATTTGCTGATATTTATGAGACAGTCATCTTCATATTAGAGCTAGAAATCTCTAATAGATTTGTCTTACGTGTTTCAGTAATTTTCGCTATAATTTTTTTATAATTACTGATTGCTGTATTTTGCAAACCTCCATTTTTGAAGCTGCATGTCCCCAGTTGGTATTACTGCAATACTTCCTTTAATATGTGAAGGCAACTTAAAAAAAAATTTAAATAACCCTATGGAAAAAATCCTGCCTCATTCAGTTCAGAGATTGGATAATACTTAACATGAAGATACCAAATATACTTGTTTTCCATGTTTGGTGTGCTAAATAATCTCTAAGTCTTTCTCCAAATGTATGACTCCTATGATCTGAAAAAATTCTAAATATTTTCAGGTTTTTAAGATCACGTATTTGTGCTTTTTTTCATCTCTCATTAGTAAGATCGGTTCCTAATTTTATTTAGCAGATGGGAAAGTGGGCACTATGAGATCAAGGTTAAGAATAGTTACCAAAAGTGCAGAATTTGAAGGCATGGTGCTTGTTTTTCAGTGTATTCAATTACATGCAGTTTTATGTGTTTAATGCTTGGTTGCAGTTATTAATTCCCATGAAATCATGGGTCTTGGATACCTTGGGGAAAAAACATCCTAGAATTAATGGGTGCCGGTGGGGAAAATATCTTTATTATTAGATAAGTCTTAATAAATGTGTTTTGAACATGTTTTTCTATGTAACATCACAGAATTCTGCAGCGTAGACTAGGACAGTAATGATGTTATATCTGAGGTCATATTAATACCCACAGGTATCTTTGCAGATGCAGCATTTTTGGCAGCTGCAGACAAACCTGTACCATTTGTGCTGGTAAAATAACTGTGAAGGAAAAGCAGAAAACTGACATTGCATGTATGGATCAGCACTAGAGGGGAATGAAGTGTATCTTGCAAGTGGGTTTCCCAAGCAGGAAATGGCAGCAGAGCCAGTAGTGAGACCTTGGAATCTCAAATTTCTATTTGTGTTTTGTGCGGAGTAAGGGTACTTAAGTACAGGTACTTTCCTTCCCGCTCACAAACTTGACTTGTATGTGTCTTGAATCTTCCACGGAAGTTTGGTTTTTTGTTTTGACTCTTCCATTCCAACTAAGCCGTTGGAATTATGGGAGCATTTTTTGGAAGAGTAGTGGATGTGAACTAGTCCACTGTTCTGCTTGGAGGAGGTCTGTCACCATCACTGGATCAGGTCAGGTATGTCATTGTCAGGCCTGATCTTAGAAACACCACAGAGATTCCTGTGGTCTCACCAAACTTCTCTGGTGCAGTACAAACCACCTAGGTAAGGAATTTTTTCCTAATCTCCAAACTGAAGTTCTCAAGCTGTAATTTGCATGTCCTGTGTAATAACATGTGTTGTTAGCTGGTAGAATATGGCTCATCTTCTTTGCAGCTTCCCTTCTGATAAGGGAGAGGTTTATTCACTGTAGTAGGCTGACATCAGGCCTTTTACTGTCTCCACTGACAGACTAAACAAACCCAGCTGCTATTAGTCTCTCCTTGGAGGTTGTGTGCCTGTAGCCATCTTGTAGCCATCTGTTCAGCCCTCCCATGTTTTTCAGCATGTCTTTTGAACTGAGAAGTCCCACACTGGACACAATATTTCAGAACTGACCACACAAGAGCTAGGCAGAGTGAATGATACCTTCTCAGGTCATCTACTGGCCACACTTCCTCTGCTAAAGCCCAGGTGGTGATTTGCCCTGCCTTTGAATCACTCATCTCGTTTGATGTCCGCTGTCCTCAGACTCTTCAACATAGCTGTTTGATCACTCACTTTTCCTGCCTGTGCTGAGGCTTAGGTTTCATTGGTTGTAGAACTTTACTCTTTCCTTATTGAACTTCCTGGTGTTTTGCTTAACCCGGTTCTCAGGTTTCTCTGTGGCCTTCTGGATAGAAGCTTCACTGTACCACTGCTGATTTGGTGTCACCTGCAAGTTCTCTGGCTCATTGTCTGGGTTAATGATGAATATACTGAAAAAGTGGTTCTTGCTATATCCTTTGTTCTCTGCTTTTTGCTGGCTGGGAGCTGATATTGGAAGCTTTGATAATTTCTGAATATGCTGCATTCATCACTCAGTCCTTTTTGACAAAGGCACTTGTTTCATCAGAGAGTGCATTCTGGTCAGTAAAGAATGATTTGTCTGTTGCAAACCCCACATTGGCTCTTCCTGGTTACCTTAATTTCCTTAACGTGTTTGGAAGTAGATTTTGAGGATGCACTCCGTTGTTTAGAGAATAGAGCTAAGGTGAGGTTGGGTAGCCATCAGTTCTTTGGGTCTTTGTCTTTACTTGCTTTAAATACGAGCATAACATCAGCCATTTCTGGCTCATTGGGGAGCTCCCCTCATCTCATGGATTTATTTCCTGTGTCCACCTGACTTAGACAATCCTAGCCCCTGAGGCTCATACGAAATCCTGTTTCTTAACCATCCGTTTCCATTTTTGTTTTCCCGTTCATTTCCAATCATGGCTTTTTGCTGTGCTCACTAACTCCATATCTGCTTCTGAATTCTAAGCTGATTTCTTCAATTCTAGCCATCCCATTTCTTCCCAGATTCATTTTCTCCCTGTTTCAGACAGTGGTATTATCTCCCTCCCAGTTTCATTATACCAAGTGTCTTCCCTCTGCTTCACTCTTTGCCTTGGCCCTGTTTCCTGGCTCTGCTGCCCAGTACCAAGTTGCTTGTTCCAGTGTTTGTGCCATGATGCTTCCTGCGTCCTCCTCTTTAGGCCAATTTTGTTCCTTCTATTGCCATTCTTGTGTTGGGAGAAATGTGTTCTTATAATGCAGTATTGGTCCTGACTCAGCTTCCTGCCACTGCCCGATTGCTCTGTTCAGGATTGGTTTTACTGCAGTGAGAATCACGAGTTCTTTTCACTACTATTTGCTGTGCATGTGGCATTTTAAAGTTGTATACCTTGGGCAGATTTACGAAAAGTTTTTGCAGTGCAAACAAGCACATGTACTTTGTCAGATTTCACCTCCTCAATCCAAAGCTTTTCAGAGAAAAGCTTGGAATAACAGAATGCTGTACAAATGCTTTGGTTTTTCCTTGGTTTTGGAAGAGATTGAGCATTTAGTTAAAAACGTTTGGAAACAGTTTGGCCAGACAGATACCCAGCAGTATTAGCTTTAGCCCAAGTAACCAAAGTCTGGTACAATTAGAAGTAGATGATAATGTGATCTTACAGTCCTGGGAAAAGTTACAAGAAAAGAGACTTGTATTTTTAAAACATTTTGCTATGGAAGTTGGCAGCAATTGCAATTTGCCTTTTCTCCATAAATATCTAAGCATTAATTTGAATAAAGGGGAGCTTTATGAAATTGAAAGAACAAATATTGGTGTCATTTTAGAAGTCCATTTTTAATTAAACCCAGTAATAGATAAAGACAGTTGTCTTTTTCTGGGGCCATTCTTCTTCGGAGCAAAATCTTCTGAAGGGAATAGTTACAGTTGGTGTTTATAGCTGAATGTAGAAACAGTGGTGTGCTGTTGTTTCTAATTATGTATTCATTTAAACATTGTTACAGTGTTTATTTAAACAGCGCCTTTAGAGGAGCATTTACACAGCTCAGTAATGCTGCTTATTTTGAAACTGTATTTAGTTATTGCCTACTTTTTTCCTCATCCACTATGTGCTAGCAATTTTAAATTGGTGAATTATTAGATTGAGATACCTTTTTAATTATAAAATAATTTATCAAAGTAGACTAAACAGGTTACAGATTAGGGGACCATATTAGTTTTGAAGAAAAAGGATTTGTGTGTATGCCTGCATGTACACATGCATTGGAAAAAATGTGTGTTTGTTGGTTTGCCGACTAGTTAATATTTTGGTTTCAACATGAGATTTTTGTATGTCAGGATAATAGCTTGTAATAGATTAGATAGCATTTCTGGAAAAAGTAGGTGAGCTGCTTTAGTTTCAATGTCCTACTGTGTTCAAAGGTGTGTGTTTGCTTGGAGGAAAGGTTTATAGTGAAGATGTATTATAGCAGTTAGATAATATGCTACTCATACCAAGCATGGGTGCATACGGGTGCTGACTAATCTATCATTTGACTCTCTTTAGAAATACGTGTATCTTTTTTTCTTTTTTCATCTCTGAAAAGTGGAATATTGTCACTGAGGGTTTAGATAGTAATGATGCTTTTTTTCCATAGATATGCTTTTTGTTCTTTCTGTTCTCTAGTTCATGAGCCTGGGATAAATTTTTATTTCCAAACACGTGTTAGAGGTAAATTAATTTTTCCATATGATGTCAACCAATAGTTTTCTGCTTTGAATCTTAAAAATTTAAGTACTGTGAATTCTGAAAGAGGTAATTGTCAGGCTTTTAAAATGTTAGGTTTTATGATTTAATTTCACAATTTAGAAAGAGGTTCCAGTCACTGCAGTAATATTTGAAGTTTCAGTTCATAAACTCGTGACTTTGTGATAGCTTGTGTGTTGTGTATGTGATAAGGGCTCTGTTACCCTGGCCTCTTTGGTAACTGCTTTGCTTCCCCAAATTTTATGAGCTTAGGATATTAAATCTGTTTTTTCAGTTATATTGGTTAATTAATAACTGTGGTGTAGTCTGAACTTCAAGGAATACTAACAAACTACTTAAAGAATACACTTTGGTGGTGGGTTTGCAAGATTTCTGAATCCTTGTCACTGTATTTCTTTATTGCTACTAGTGATGTTTGGAAGATACAACAAAAGAATTCAAGTAAGTAAGTTATTCTCCAGAACATGGGTAGAGTCAGTTCTTAGAAATAAAAATGAAAATCAATGTCCATGAGTGTTGGTTTGTCAGTTGATATATTCCTATAGAAAGCTGGTGCTCAGGCCCCTAGGAACTCTAGGGGTGTGTCCACCTACTCAGCCAGTATAAGAATCCCAGATATTATTTGCTATCTTTTTTTATTAAGGCAGATGGTTCTTTAGGATATGTGTATATACATTCAGCACACAAGGAGTGAGTGTGGAAGATGGATCCAGTTTTTCTGGCATTATTAATTGGTAAATGTAGCATACTGTAAATAAGAGAATTGAGCCATGTATGAAATCACAGCCAAGTAACTTAATGAATATAAATTTGTTAAATATTTTATACAAGAGAGGAAGACGGATAAAAAAATCGGTGCTGTGTGTGTTGTATGATTTACTGGTGCCATCTGATCTATTCAGAACAAAAATAGATGATTAATCCTCCTGCTCTCTTCTAAACCAGTGTAATACACACTGTATTGAAAGATCTAGGCTCTAACAAAACCAATTATTTATCAGTGTTCAAATAAAGTGGGCGCACTTCTCAAATAGCATTGCTATTTGTCCTGAAGCAACCTTAAAGCTCTGGAAAAGGAAAAACAAAGAGGAAATAACAGTTTGTATGCAGCTTTGATCATATTACTTGACATTGCACCATTAGTAGTTTCTTCTGGTCTTTAGTAATCTGAATTTTGTTGTACGTATGTCTGTATCTGAAAAGCAAAAATAACCAGCAACGTAGTTGTGCAACAATAAACCTGTAGGAGTATAAACTAGCGCGTGATAGAGTGTCCCAGTCATTAAACTGTGATCCATAACAGGCTGTTGTTGGTGACAGGTGGCAAAACATAACAAATTTCTTGTGTAGGGATTACATTTAAGTGGCTCTTCATGCAGATATACATGGGAAAACTTGGCAGCTTAGAACTAGCATATCTTTGTTCCCCTAAGTTATTTGGGATCTGGCCAATTCTTTTTTGTTCCTGCCACCTCAGCAATAGTGCAGTCCCACATACTGCTTGTGCAGTTTGGCTTTTGTAGCCAATGGGTATGTTGCCTATTTCTAAACTCGAATAGTTCCCTAAATTTCTATAGGACAGTGATATCTGAGTGTTGCAGTGGGCCCTGCATGCTCTGTGGCACTAACTGGCTGTTTTCTGTTTTCAGATTTAAATATGCCATAGAATTAAAAAGAGACAAGGAAGATTGAAGTCCAATCTACACTTATTCTGTAGGCTGGACTTTAAACAGAATTGTACTGTTGTCTCAGTTATGTAAGGTTTTCCTTTAAACACCGATTTCCAAGGACTTTCTGAAACTAGGTTTACGTTTGGCAGAATGGGGAGTTCTCATGATCATATTGCTTTCTAGACATGTTTCCAAGTGAAGATTGAGATGGAAAATGTTAGCAAATACATTCAGTTATTATGAGGTACTTGGAACTTGCTGTAGTATAGTCATAAAATTAGATGGATATAAACATCTGTTGGGAGTGGAGAAGAAGCAACAAATACAGAAATAGTGGAGGGAGGAAGTATTGCTTTGATTAGGATTAGAATTATTGGTAATATATATGAGTGTGCTTTTTATAAATCTGTTTGAAGTTTGCAGGAAGTTCAGAAATAGGTCATGGTTCATATTTTTTGATGTGTTTTATCTCTCTGAAAATTACAATTTAATATATTTTTATATTTCCCCTTAACAGTGTTCTGCTTGGTCAGAGTTGTGATGGCATTGTGCTCAGCACCGATGATTATTTTCATCAGCAGTATGGATACACCTATAATGCTGCTCAGCTTGGTGATGCCCATGAGTGGAACCGGAAAAGAGGTTGGAATGAATAAAAGGCATCCTATTAAGCTGTGTTACATAGAGGAAATAAAAGTGTAGCATAACATGTATGAGTATTACGAGTCTATAGGAAAAAGAGTATATATATTTTAGTAAAACATATATAGAGGTATTTCAAATATTTATTATACTTCAATTCATGTATATATATGCATTAAATTTTGAACTTCTACAAGGTTTGGAGTTTAAAATAGATAACCTTATTTCTTTGGGCATTAGGTTCTTGGTTCTACTTATTTTCGTTCCTGCCTGTACCTTTTATTCTTTCTCTTAGAACAGAGTGTTTCAGTCGGAATAGATTAGTGAAAGAAAATCTGGGCCAGTTTATTTTTTTTGTTGTTTGAGTTACATGTGGTTTATTAACTTGCACAATTTTTCATTGCAGCAAAGCAAGCAATGGAGCAGGGAAAGTCTCCAGTTATAATAGACAACACTAATACTCAAGCCTGGGAAATGAAGCCATATGTGGAAGTGGTAGGTTTTGTTGCATGATTGCCACCTGTGACAATTTTTCAAACTTACCCTCGCATGTGATAAGTTGATATGTTTTGTCCAGAAACATTTTTACTCAAGTTTTTAAAGAGAGAGGCTGCTTATTGATAATGTTTAGATCAATTCAGGGATTGGCTTGGTTCAATTTGCTTAGCCTGCAACGGAAGCTAAGGCAGATTGGGGGTAAGTGAAATTCAGCATAGTACCACATCTGCATCTGTTGATTATTCTTGTCTTTTGTTTTTTTCTTATGTTCTGTGTGATCATGATACACATCACGCATATTTCTTTGCTTACTGCAGGCTCTAGAAAAAGGATACAGAGTGGAATTCCATGAGCCAAATACTTCGTGGAAGTTTGATCCTGAAGAATTAGAAAAGTAAGGTTTCTCTTACTGTAGAAGAAGTTTTATGGATAAACAAGTAGACAAATAAATACCAGCTCCATCCTATTGGCCCAAAATGCCAATTAAAATTTTATTGGACATGTGTAGATGTGACTTAGAGTACTTAGAGTACCGTTGAACATGGGCCATTGAACTTCTGGGTTGTGAGAGTGCTTGGCAAGCTGCTTATTCTTCCTCAATAATGTCTTTTTGTCTTAGATATATCTGCTTTAGGAATATACAAGGTATCAAACCAGCTCAGGGATATTTCTTTGTTTGAAAAGTAGTGTAATATTTTCCCAGTTGATGACAGAGTTCTCTCACTGATTTTGTTTTGTATGCATCCAGCTGACTTTGCCTCTAATTGTTTCGGCTTTGTAAAGTAACCCCTGCAGTGCACAAAGTATGTGTGTATAATGCTTGCATTACTGACTTGGACTTTATTGTTTATAAATGTTCTAAAGTTTTCACCTTTTGCTTGTAAGCTACCACTCACTTGTATCTAGACATGGAGTTCTCTCTCTGTAGAATGATAGTAAGTTTTTCTAGTTTGGCGTGCTGCATAACCAAGTTGGGAATCTTAGTAATCAGGCATGTCTAAGATACTCAGCATGAGATTTCCATTATGTGGAACAGACTAATTTTCCAGGAAAATTCATGTTTCCACATGATCTCAACAGGTAACAGGGTAAACTGTTGTGTTGTTACTGTTGAATTTTATTGTTCAAGTATTAATTCTTTGATTAAAGTTGATACCTTTCCCAGAGCAAAACCCTTGAACTGTGAAGTGCTGTTACTATTTTTTAGAAGATTCTTAGAACTGTTTTAGCAATTCTCATTGCTTTAAATATTTAAACAGAGGCCCATTGCCTGGAAACTTTATTTTTTGGGGAGTTTAAGTAAGGTGGTGATGTAAGTTTTCATGTTGTTCTTTAGTTACTTTGGGAGAGGGCTCCTGAGTTTCGTTTCATCGGCAAGCTTGCTGAGGGTGCAGTTGTGGAGGGTAGTATGGAAGCATTTAACAGTGGCAGAACTTTGCTTTTATCAATAGGTTCTATGTTCCTCCATGCAAAACAATGTTCCTCCTCCCATCTGTTAGGAGCTTCTGCTGTTACATCTGCTTTGGTTCAGATAGATGACTTTATGCTTTCTCAGCATAGCCAAGCTGCCGAAGAATGAGTGAAGACATGCCTGAAGAGGAGATACCAGTATTAAATGACACTATACAGCAAATTGATTTCCTTTTTTAAATCTGTTTCTATGCTTGATGCAGTTTTGCTGTTGGTGATTTTATTATCCTATCTTACTCTGCAAGGAAAAGTACTTCCTCTTTTATGAAGTGATTATGCACAAGTCCATTCAATTGTGGATGAGTGTGCACTTTATGTTCAGAGAACTTGAGCTGTAATCTTTTTCTAGGAGTACTAAGATAGGGAAAATATTGAATAACTTTATGCTTCTCCAACATTTGGCATTAAAAGACTTAGACTTGCTCTTCTCATTTTTTGTCTGTCATGAATGTCATGAAGTGCTTTATAAAATCGACGTATTTCTAGAGGGTTGACCTTTTTCTCTACCATTAACCTTGTTCATATTTGTGAGTAAAATCAAAACTGCTGAGATTCACCAAGTGATTAGTTCAACATGCAGCTGCTCTTGGGCTGCTTTAGCACAACGTAGAAATTAGAAGGATTTAAACAATGAGCCACATGCAATGATCACTCCAGCTTCTGGTGTTGTCTCCGGGAAGTGTCTGTGAGAGAAGTGCTCTGCTGAAGCGTTTTCTTTGCAGAAAAAAAGCTGATAAAATACACATTTAAGGAGCCAATGTAATTTTGAACGGTTCTGAGATCACCAATTCTGCTTCCGTTCTGAATATGAAACTAGTGTGTGACCTGCAGTGTGCTTTGAGTCTTTGTCAACTTAATACTTACTTCTTTGTTGTAATAATAATGTCCTGAGGGGACTTGGGTGGTGAGAAATCAATCTTCTAAAAATCTTTCTGTATGGAATATCGTCTTTCCAGTATAGCCTGTTTGTACCCAGTGTTGATTTCTCCTCTGTAGAACTGAGCAAGTTGGTAAGGCCATACCTCTTCTGTCCCTGGCAGAAGGCACAAAGGTGTAGAAGTATACTCCCTGTTGGTTTGTTGTGGACATAATATAGCTTGGACAAGGTTTCTTGGCAATAAGAAGTATTGGGTTATAATAAATGCTATTCTATGCTATCAATACCTTTTGTTTCTGTTTTGTATCTCTTTTAGATTAATTTCTGTTACAATTCTGTCAATTCTCTGACATTATTTGTGGGTGAGGCTTATGGTTTTCTTCTGGCAGAGACTGAAATTCTCGCTAACATGGATTTTAAGGTCCTATTCCATAGATACTGAGGAGATATATATACTCTAATATAATGTGTAACAGTTCAGGTTCTTAATAGACAAAGTCCTCCCTGAAAGTAGCTGGTCACCGAGCACTGAAAGAACAGTACAGCACTTCTGGTACCTTTTCCCTTATATATGTTTTAGTACATTTCTAAATTTACAAGTGTCAGTTACAACTAGTAGGTGAAAGTGTTGTGAGCACATCATTCTGGTTCAGGACTAAAGTTGTTTCTTATTCTGTAGAGAGGTTTCTTGATGAGAAAATATTCTGTCATTAAGTCTTGAAACAGTGTAGTTGCATATTTTATGCTAATTTGAACATGTCTTTCATAAGGAGTCGTCCATGCTATTATTCATCCCTCTACTCATTAGCTAGTGTACTATGTAAAATCTGATGAATAAATAGTAAAATCCTTCTAGGGTAATTCAGGTGCATAGTTGCAGTGAATAACATCAAATTTGTGTATGAAGAAGAGTAACTGTATTGTTTATTGCTACTCAATATATGCAGCTATGAATTGTTAAAATAAAAATGCAAGTTGAATACTTAGAGATGAGGTTATAGTGTAATAAAAGCAAGCAGAAAAAATTGAGAAATTACAGGGTTTTTCCTTAAAGACTGTAACATGCAATTATATATAATACTTACATATAACTATATATAACTATAAACATACCAGACAATTTCTTGATTTTCTTTTTTTTTTGTAGGAGGAATAAGCATGGAGTCACTCGTGAGAAGATTGCTCAGATGTTGGAACGATACGAATATCAAATATCCATCCCTATTGTCATGAATTCAGTGGTACCTCCCCACAAAAGCACTCAAAGACCACCTCTGCAGAGAAGACATAGGTGGGGAGATAATACAGACTCATGGAATTCTTTCAGTATTTCCAGTAGCCAGTAACACAATTGCAGTCAGTTAATAAGATTGTTACTTGCCCTTTTAAAACACATCATCACCTCCAATGAAGTAGTGATCTTCTGTGTTTTAAATATGATTATTTCAAGACCCATTTTCTTCCAGAGGTTGTTCTTTTTAATGGACTTGTATGTAAATAAAATTGTACATTTAATGGTTTTTAAAACTCTATTTATTAAAGTTGTAAGACCTTGCATTTTAGTAAAATATTTAATATAGTATGGTATATAGCAGAGTCTTTCTTCATAAATCTAAGACAATGATGTCATACAATAGGTAACTGTTGAGCAGTTTTTTTTAAAGAAGGGGTCATATTAAGGATCTTTTAAAAGAGAAGTAAAGCCCAAGAAGAGTTTATTTACATAGTAATCAATTTTAATGATTGTTATTTAGTCTTCTTACTATTTTGGAGATTTTTTTGAAAGCAGCTATGTTCTGGATTGTCCTTTAGTTCTGTTTGGCATGTATTGCCAATTGGCAACATTTTGGCATGTGCTTTTGGATTTCAGTTAAGAGGTTTGATTTTTTTTCCTTGTTGTTTTGTTGGGGTTTTTTTGGGTTTTTTCCTTTCTTTTTTTGGTCTAAGAAGTTCATGTGGCAGCTGAAGCAACATTCTGCCAGTACAGTATTCACCAGCCATAAACTGTGCAATCTGGATTATTTTTTTATTTATTCTCATTGATAGTATATAAACTATGATGATGTTAGAACACCACCAACTTCTGTGCTGACTGAAAAAAACCCTAAATTTTATCACTGAACCAGTGAAATTTCACAACTGTGTCTTTCTAAGTCAGTTTCTTTTATTTGTGATAAAAATTAAATTTTAGAGAATTAGGCTGTCAATTCCCAGTCCACAGTTGGGATGAATCAATTCAATATAAATAGTAGATATAATTCTGTAAAGCCATCTTGCATTCCTAATTTTGGCATAGCCAATGTAATCTGTGTAGCACATAACAAAAAATGAGCCAGAATGGAGACTGACTAACTTACTGCTCTTTTTCTCTTAAAAAAATGATGGATTTGTAAGTGTTCACTTTGCTTTTTTTCTAACAACCTGCTGTATTAATAAAATATATTTGTGTTGAGTATTGTTGAAGTAGTTCAATGCAACAGTTTATGTTTTCAGGCTTGTAGGATTTTATACAGATGAGCATTATTGCTAACCTATTAGCTGAAATAACCTGTCCACGCTTGACTTCCTTATACACTGAATGACCAAATGTTGACTAAGAAACTTTTTCAAGAACATGAGTATGTAACTAAAAGAATTTTGGTGGTTATGTATTACTCATTTCATATCACAGTATCAGAATTTTGAGAATTGCAAAGTCAGCTTAATTTTTTTTTAATTGTAGACAGTTTTTGAATAGGCCCTAGAATTATTTCATCAATAAAGTCTGAATACCATGAGAGCTGAAAATCTAGGTATATAATGAAGTATCTTTCTGTGGTTTTCTACACCTATTGTGCAAATTTATGTTTTAATTATTTGAAACAGAATTTAAAATGTTTCACTAGCACAGGCATTACCAATATATTGAATTATGTGTATGGGTAGAAAAGAGGCTCCCCAACTATATTATATTCCTTCTTTGTCTGTTATTCATTTCAAGTATCTTACTGCATTTTAATATTCATTGTTATCTTTTTCCATGTCTCAAAAGAATCATGGATATCATTGTAAATGCTTAGAAATACTTTAATTATACCAAAGTTTTTAAATTTAAACATGAAAGCACATTTCAAGTGTGGGGGAGATAAAAAGGTTTTAGACTCATTTACTCTATTTTGCTGTAAGCTATAACATGATAAAATTTACTGAGTCTTGTGTACCTATTCATACAGTGTGCTAAGACATGGCAAAAAAGAGCTGATTATTGAAGATTGAAATGAGATTGTTTAGCAGTATTGATTTGAATAGGACCTAATTAGTACTGTTTTAATATGGTTCGGCTTTTCTTGTGTTACCTTTTTAATTACTTGTGCATGGGAGTGTTTTTGCTGGTGCAAAGCATGCTGATCAATAGGCCTGCAGTTTGAAAAGGACACTTAGGAAAGGGAAACTTTGCTATTTGTGTATCAAACTTTTGTAAATTGCTTGATCTGTACAGCTGTATTCTAAGGTAAGTACAGTGATACGGTAGGTGAAAACCCACTGGAATTACTGTTGGTATAATGCTTCTCTGTTTCATGGTGTAATCATACTTTATGAGGATATGACAGTCACAGATCACAGGCAGACATGTATCTCAGAAATTGATTTTACACTACACTATAGGTAAAAATAAAAAAATATGTGAAGTACATGTTGCAGGTACTGAATTTCTCATGCCCTCAAAACCAAGGAAAATTAGTTTTTCGGTCAAAATGTATGTGCAAGAAATGTAAGAACTTGCTGCTCAGCTGGACAGGGGATCTGAAAATTCTTACTGTCTGTACTTTCTATACAGTATTTTTGTTGATAATGTACCTAGAATGAAGGTTTCCTATTGTTCACTTTTTAAATAAACTGCTAGTTCATCATATTTAATGGAATAATAATGTCAGGCTGAGGGTTTTTTAATTTAACTAATGTATAGAACCATAATATTATAAATACAAATCCTAAGTTTCTCCTGCATACTTGAAACTAGTGGGATGTTTGGTAAGTAAAGTTAAGGCTTAACTTTTCTAAGCATGAAATTTAAATGAAAATTAATTTGTAGAACATACATAAATTTGTTCCTATAGCAGACCAGTTAGAATCAACTGTATGGGGAAAAGTGGTTCTAGTTTTACTGCTTCATCTAAGCTGCTGTTTCATGGTTTATTGGTTTACTTCCCAAATTATCAAAAGCTTTCATCAACATTCTTTGGGTGATTTAGTTTTCTTATTTTAATTTTGTATGGACAAGAAGAAAATCAGCACCCCAAAACCAAACCCTAAAAATCCTGTTTGCTGGTTTTTGATAGGATGAGGTTAGTTGTCTTCAGAATAGCTGCTCTGGGACTGTGTTTTAGATTTGCTCTGGAAACAGTATTGATAACACAGGGGTGTTTTTGTTACTGCTGAGCAGTGCTTACACAGTATCAAGGCCTTTCTGCTCCTCACAGGGAGTTGGGAGGGGACACAGCTGGGACAGCTGACCCTAGCTGACCAAAGGGAGATCCCAGATTTTATGGCATCACACCAGGTACATAAAGCTGGAGGAAGGAGTGAGGGGGTTCAGTATTGTGGTGGTCGTCTTCTGAAGTAGCAGTTCCATGTGATGGAGCCTGGCTTTCCTGGGAGATGGCTGAACACCTGCCTGCCTGTGGGAAGTGGTGAATGAATTCCTTGTTTTGTTCTGCTTGCATGTGCAGCTCTTGCTTTACCTGTTAAACTGTCTTAATCTATGAGTTTTCTCAGTGTTACCCTTCTGATCCTCTTCTTCATTCCACCAGGAGAGATTTTGTCTCTTGTCATCTGTTTCTTGAAACCTTTTGCAGAGATGGTTGTTTGTCTGCTAGTAGATAACTGAGAACAAGGCTTTTTCTAACTGACATAGAGCCCATAACATTTATATTTAATTTTTTGTGTGTCTTCTCTGTTGAAATTTAGACTGTTGGTATTTTCTTTTAGCTGAACAGTAAGTTTCGTTCTCAGTGAATTAGAAGAATTCTCACATTCATGTGTGACATGTAGTTTTAACTGCTGCTTTCTTCTAGCAATCATATTTTCTGGAGGAAATGTTTTTGCTCAGTGCTGGTACATCATGGAGATGAGGTGACTAGGTATATGTGGAGACTTCAAAAGAACAGACACATATATTACAATTCCCTGTAAAGTATTAAAAAGTGTTGGAATGAAATTGAAAGTAAGCCCTCGTTTTAAGTGATCAGATGTTTCATGTGGATCAGATGTAGAAATATTTCCCTTCGATGTTTCTAGAGTGATGCTTCTCATTTTAATCTTTATGTTCTCGTCCTTTTGAAAAAAAGTGCAAGAGCAGAGATTAAAGCTATCAATATCCTAGGTGAAAATTTTGTACATCAATAAATTTGTTGTGGGGGTTTTTTTGCGTTTTACAGGCTAATTGGTTGAAATTAGCTGTGAATCTGCTTATTTTGAGTTCGCAGAAAAATGTGTGAAAACATAATTGGTCTTTTGAAAAAAAATGTAACAGTTTGTCAAGTTTTGATCATCTCAAATTTGTCTTAATTTATTTCTCTAGTGATGGAGAAGCTGCAAATGGTGGTTTTTGCTTGAGGTAGACTGTCAGTGTAATTCTAGATCAAGGATAATAAAAACATTGAAGTATTTTGTCTGGAATTGGTCTTCACAGTTTCCTTTTAGCTGATAATGCTGCCACTTCGTTTCTCTGGTAGGCAGGCAGTCCTTGACTATGTCATGTGTACCTTACTGATTTATAGTGTTCTTGTAACAATATCATGTTGTGCTAAGCCAGAATATACTATATCTGTGAAAACTGAAAACAAAAAAAAAAATCAGTTGTACTTGCAGTCTTTTTAGTGGTAATTTTTTTGTTTTATTTAGTTTTGTGTGTGTTAATCCAATCTAACTTTTCTTTTGGACCATGTAGTCCCATGTTTTCTAACTACTGATTTTAAAAAGGTTCAGTTTTGTTGGTAATACTGTTTAACCTCTTTCTAAATTGCTAACAGACTAAGAAGTGCTGCTTTAGCATACTGAGTAAACATTTGCTTATTTCTAAGGGATGTATTGTATCATGTACAAATCAGTCTTAGTCATAGGCCCGTAATCCTGTGTGGCTGTTATATTATTCATACTTTTAATAATTTTTTTTTCTTTATTCACTAGCCCTAGGTCTGGGTAGCCTGTGTTATAGGTTATTATAGTCTGTGAGAAGTTACTGAACAGCTTATCCCAGATCTTGCTCTTAACCATTAATAGTTTCTGAAGGCTCATGAACCTGGCTTAGGAGTGGGTTGACTATATTATTTTCCCCCATTTAGCATTTTTCCTGATAGCTTGTAACATGGATACAGTGCTTTGCAGGGACCTTCACAACAAAAGTATAGACATGGAATGGTCTCCCTGAAGCAAGTCAGATCTGTATGTCTGAACTGCATTTGTGGCTCTTTGTAGCCATTTGCTACATGTGCTAGATACTCAGTGAATATTTTGTATTATTCTTCCCTTTTTGGAGACTGCTTATGGCAGTGCAGCAAAAATACATTTTGGATTATAAATTGAATTCCTTGCATGTAATATGTGGATGGCAGAGCATTGTCTTTCATTGTTACTGCTTTGTTGCTGCAGTCTAAACTGACCTCCTAATTCTAATAATTAATACTTAGGTGTCTTTCTTGGTCCTAGGTCTAGGTCCTCTTAGATGAGAAGCGATGAGTGGAGGTTGCAACATGGGAAATTTGTGCTGGATAGTGGCTTGTGTAATCTCATCCTTAAAATATTCAAAACTTGTATGGTCAAGGCACTGATCAATGAGGTCACAATATTGCTTTGAGCAGAGGTTGGACCACATGATCTCCAGAGGCCCTTTCTGACAGAAGTTATTCTATTATAAGTGATTGAGTGACAGCAGAGTCCAGAATCAGAAGAGTTAGCCCTTACCTATCAGAGCAAGAGTTTTAAATCACTAGTGGAAGTGCTGCCTTGTCTCAGGGTGTTGGACGCTGGCTGTGGTGCTGTTCTTATTCTCAGATAGACACTGTTTCTGGCTTTAAGTAGCAGCCAAGCTGGCTGTACCCTTTACTCTGGTTGTGTTGTTTCATAGCTGTGTTGGCAGAGTTGCTCACAAGTTCCTGACAATACCTTTAGCTGCTCCCCTTTCCTGTCCCTCAGAGTCCATTTGTTAGCTGTATTGTCTTTCCAGAACTATAAAATAATAGCATATATTAGTGCTTATCTAAAGTAAATTTTTTTTCTGTCCAAAGACAAATTTCTGTTGATGCTCACTAAATTGCAGAATTTAAAAACAGTTTTCTGCAACTGTTCATCCCCTTCAGCACTCTAGGAATAATACAGGGCTGTTTTGTAAGACATAATCATCTTTAAGGGGTAATTCTTCATGTCTTTTGTATATCTCCAGTCCTTTGGTAAAAGATATTTGAAAATGGAAATGAGTGAATACCAAAGTGTAGTATGCAGAAATAGTAAGTAAAATTTGGATGCTAGTATGACAGAGTATGGAGATTTGTTGAAAAATGCATAATAACATGCACAGAATGTGCATTTTATCTGAATGCTCTGTAGTTCTCAGTATTTCATAGTGCGTTTAAGATGCCCAGAATGAGTGCAACAAGTGGAGCAGATGTTCTGAATGGTAACATTGTCTTCAGTTACCAGTGATTGAATTTTAATATTGCTATAATCTAGGTTACAGGCTGGTTACTTAATATTTGCTGATACTGTTTTCTTTTACTGTTTTCCTGTTGTAACTTCTCCCTCCTTTTTTGTTTATTCTTGAACTGCTTTTTTCTCATCTGAGTCCTGTGTGTTTGTTATTGCAGTTGTCTTTATAACTCTGGATCCATCTCCTCCTTCTCATTTCTTCCCTTCATTATAAACTTGGGTGGAGAGCAACACCTTATTCTCTAAGTTTTTAAATGCCTCAGTCTAAACCCTTGCTGATTTAAAAGCTGAGCATATGGTACCCCACCCCCTAAGCTGTCCTTTTGAATTTTTTTCTTGTTCTGTTAGAAGTAGTATTTTGTGTCATACAGTATATTTGTCTTCATACTTTTCCCCCTCCTTAAGTTTGCAGTATCTTCTTACGTTTCTAAAACTGATGCTTTTGTTCCAGAATTACGTCAGTGCTTTGGTAGGTAGTTAGGTCTTTGCTCTAATTTTGCAAATTGAAGTTATTTTAAATACAGCTAAAATCAGTCATCCTTCATTGATGGTTCCTAACGGGGAATAGCTTATTACTTATCTCCAGATACTGAATTCTGCTTCCATTATGCCCCTGTTGCTTCCTTAGTCCCTCACCTGTATTTTTCTTTAACTTGATTTTGCTTGTGTCTCATCTCAAATTTCATTTTACATTTGTTTTTGGTGTGAATGTGCATTGGTAAGAAAGGTCAACACTTCCCCCTTTAAAGCTCACTTTTAAAACCTTTTTGTTGTACTTGCTTATCTTTGCATCCTGTTATGATGTCTGTCATCTGTGTTCAGGTGCTAGGATGATGTATCACAGTGTGTGGATCTTCTTATTTTCAGGTTAAAATATTTATTTATTTATTTGAACAGTAACTTTAGAGTGCGTGACAAGATGATTGGTACTGTACTTGCAGTGCATAATGTTGGCATTGGTGCCCGTCAAGTTCTCTTCAAAGGATTAAATGTTGCCAGAACTTAAAACTGAACCTCGGAGCCTTCACGGGGGAAAGGCTGATGATGAAATTGTGGGTTTTTTTCTCTGTATTGTAAGTACATCCCCTTAAGATGTAATCAGATCATTTGGAGTGTTTCATGTTGTCCTTTTTTTTGCCTTAACCTGCTTTTTAACACCAAGTCATACATAAGAGTGCATAAAAATTCAGTCAAAGAAAAAAATGGCACCTCTTCTCCATCTGTTGGCATCCATCAGTCCATCTATTGCTGGAGGAGTTTTGTTTCTCTTCTCAGTTTTGAATTATGTCGAGTGAGATATTTATGGCATCTAGAGGAGGTTGAAGCAGCTTTTTTTTCACTTTGTTCAGAAAGTAGGTGTTCCATACTAGGCACAAGTATATTCTGTACACATAAACATAGGTATCAAACAGTATATTCGGGATTGATTTCTTTAATCTTGATCAGCATATTTTATGATTAAGGTGCAAAATAGGACATTTAAATAATGAGATATTCATGACTTTCATGAGGCAGGCAGGACAAAGATCGGTAAGTCACTCCACCTGAAATTTCTACGGAGTGAATGGACTATCATTTGAAACTGAATTGCTGTTACCTCAGGAATGTGAGAGTTTTGGTGGGTGGGTTGTTTGGGTTTTTAACCTTGGAAAGTAAAGTGCTTGCAATTTGCCATGTGTTTGATTAAATGTACAGCTACTAAAGGCATGCTTTAATCACACCAGTTGTTTGCTATTCTCTGTGTACTCTCTAGATCAAGGTCTTTTGTGCCTGGACTATAAGAGGGCAGCAGTCTGGTGACTGATTATACATTGCACAGAACTCTATATACATCACTCCTGTAGAAAATATAAAGATTGGACCAGCTCCTTGAGCATTGTGATAGATTAGTTTATTTTATAAAGATACTTAAATCTCACCACCAGTAGCAATGCTGTTGAGAGACAAAAGAGTAATAAATTCTGAGTTACTTCAGATGTAATTCAGCTAATTGGATCTTTACTGATTTGGGGCAGAGAGAATTAATTTGCAACACTGTAATGTGTAAACCTTTCTTACAAATCATTTGTGGTGAATTTTCTTCCTGTGAGGCAGTCTGACATGTTGCTGCTGAAGGCATTCACTTGTTCCCACCAACCACTTCTTTGTCTTAGCTAGGCACTTTCCTTACTTCTTGCTTTGGAGAGTTAAATGAGCATAACAATGAAGTATGTACTTCTTTTCTTTTGATGCAGGGTCAGGCAGGTGAATCCACCCACAAGCAGAGTGGTAGAGCCAGCGAAAGACTATAGTGTCAAGTGCAAGGGCGACATCTGGAACAAAGTAGCAAAGGGTGACAAAGACTCTTTCTTCAGCAGCAAAGTGCTGACTTGAATGCTCAGCTGTCTAATGGAATTTCAACTTTCAGGAAACCCAGTAATGCTGGCAAGTTTTGTGGTTTTTTCCAGGTGCCTGACCACTCAATGAAACACTTGGTTTTGTGGAACCAGATCTTTATCACTCACTTCAGTGTTAAAGGCAAGATGTGTAACAAAAAGGCTGATACCTTCGCTTTTTTTTTTTTTTAATTCCAAAATTATAACTAAAATTTGTAGTTGTTTCTGAAACAAAATTAGGTCACAAGGAATTCAAGAATGTACTTGGACTTACCAGATGGGGAAAGCGAAGTGTATCCCAGTAAATGCCATCTTAGGCAAGCTGCTCTGCTGTAATTTTTATGTTGAAAACACAGTCGGGAGACTTTAGAGGTTGATGATGGCATACATTTCTGAAAGACCATGTACCTCATTGCTAAATGTCATATAGAATTGAATTTTAAATTTATCTGTTAGTTTATCTTGCCTGATGATTAGGAAACATTTCTTTACTGGTGGTCAGGCATTGGAACAGGCTGCCCAGGGAAATGGTGGAGTCACCATCCCTGGAGGTATTTAACAGATGTGTAAATGTGGTGCTTGGGGACATGGTTTAGTGATGGACTTGGAAGTGCTGAGTTAATGGTTGGACTCAATTATCTTGGAGATCTTTTCCAACGTAAATGACTCTATGATTCTATCCTGTATTTCATTACAGGAGTGACTGCAATAGTTTTTCTATATCAAGCAGACATCAGCTTAGATTCATGCTGGAGCTGAAGTCTGTACAACTGCAAATAAGTATCTCTTTTGGTTTTGCCATTTTTCAGCAAAATGTGACTAATTGCTTTAGATTAATTAGTTAGTATGTTCTGCTTCAGTAAAAGTGCATTTGTTTCTCCAGTTGAAAGTGTTGTCTGAGCACTGACTCTCAATCAATCTGGTCAGTGTTACTTTGAGCAGTTCGGCACAACCTTAAAGTCATATGTAACAGAGTTATGGCAGAAACCTTTTAGTACTGTCTAAACAGTAGGCTGAGAAATTTAAAAGTGTTGCAGAAGGGGAAATCTTATTTCAACAAAGATACTGTTAATATTTTTTCAGGTCTTTTTATTACTAACCAGCAGAATTTAAAAACCAGCTGAAATAGCACCTTTTTTCTTTTCACTTTTGCATGTGTTGTATGGATTTAATAACAGCTCACTAGCAAATGTCTCTGTAAAGAAGAGAAGTCTGTCTCCATGCTGGTTCTTATGTTTTCCCAATGGTTGTGTGCCATGTTGTTTTACAATAAAAGAAACTCTCAAAAGGCATGTAGGTGGACTAAAAGAGAAGGAACAAAGACAAATCTTATTAAAACTAGTAGGCAATTTGCTTAATTGAATGCAGAAACTCTAACATGATACAGGGTTATAACCCAAGCAGGAAATTTTAGCTATGCCTTCACTGTGCGTTAGAATATTTCCTTGGAGTAGTATTTTCTTTGAATCAATTGAAAAACAAAAGTTACCTGGAACCATGAAGAATAATATATTTTGTTATTCTACACTTAATAGTTCATCACTTTCCTTTTTGCTTTAGTCCTTTCTTTAGGAAATTCAAGTCTTTAGAAAACTGGTTTCCTTAAACTGTTATAAAACCTCCATATTTCCAAAGCACAGAAATTACATAGTTATATTTATGATGAACTGTTGAATGTCACTATTCACGGTCATATATGCTAAATCATCATCCTGGTTCAGCGTTTGCATTTGTTATTATTTTGACGTGCAATGATTTCAGTGCAGTAATAACTGTTAGTTTTTCTGGATCATCTGGGGGATTCTTTTCCCATTATTTGGTGGATGTGGTTTTTTTCTGTTCTTGCATTCTAGAGTGAATCCCATCCAGTGTGATTTTCCTTCCTGATTCAGAATTAATAGTAAGGAGACTAAGAAAGCATCAAGACCGTTAAGACTTTTTCCCTGATTTCTGCAATACCCTTTGATGGAACATGCCAGCCTAAGAAAGTTTCTGTCAGCATTGTCCTGAAAGTCTTGTCAGATTTGGAAGGGGTTAGACATCAGAAACATGCTTGCACCAGTATTAGGGAAGTTCATTTCCAGCAGCAGCAGTGCAAATTCATGTCTGGGAGAAGTGAGTGATAATCAAAGTTTAGCTACAATAATATCAAGGGTGGAGAAGCTAATTCCTTTTGTGTGCCAGTGCCGACATGGATAATTTGGTTGTCATTTCTGCAGCTGTTCAGGCAGCATAAGAACTTTTAGGTGCAACAATAAATTCTTATTGGAATTGGTGCACAGGTCTGATGTTTTATTCCCCGCTACATTAAAAACAGTCAAAATTGGGACACTATTTCACTGGTAAGGGGGTTTATGGATCTGAAAACTCCAGAGAATTTCCTTGTCTAAAACCACTTTCAAGTTATGAATTTTCTTCACCAAAGAAGAAAGTTAATGTCAAGATTTAAGATACAATCTTGGATTAGTATATGATTTCTGCATATATGGGGTATATGTAAGAAAGTAATCTCTCCAGCTACTATTGCAGGTACTTAACTTTGATATCATTTATTTCAATAGACAAATAAGATCTACTCAGTCCTGAAACTTTGGCATCCTATGTCTCTTGTTCTGGAGATATAGGAGGCATGTTGCTGACTATGGAGTGTATTGTGAACAGAATTCAACATGAAATTTGTCTTGGCTAATTTCAGTCATCAGTGGTGTGGACACTCCCACTTAAACTATAGGGCACTGTATTGAAAATACACAGATCCAGAAAAAGAGAAGTCAGTTTTCATTACTTGGAGAAAAGCACCCTTTGGAATCTAAATGCCAACATTTGAAAGAAATCCCTTTTCTGAGTAGGATTTATTATCTGGACACTATTATAGGGAAATAAATTCCATGCACTTTCCACTAAGATTATTATGGGGATCTGTAGTGCCTTTTGCAGCAGTATCAAGACACCAGGACTTTTGAATCCCGTCAACAAACTTCTTTGCTATGCTGAGAAGGCTGCTGCTATCCTTTGCACTCAGAGAATTAGGAGGGTTTGCTTTGTAGAATTCAAATTAAGGAAGAACTTGTGAGAGACTAACAGTGAATAAATTTAAGAATGAGCAAAGGTAAGGATAGATTCCCATAGGATTCCCATTAGTTCCCAGGCTGCCTCCTAGTGATCAGCTTTCACTCTACATTGACAGCCACCCTTTTATGGTTTGTTTTGTATTGTTTCTCAAGAATTTCGGAATATACCACTTAATAAAGCAGGTGATTTTACATAAGCATTCCCCAAAATCAACTAATTTTACTCTGTAATTCCAGCTGCTGCTTGGCCTTAGTGTGAAGTACCATCCCAAACAGTTTCAGAAAAGTGAAGAATTACAGAAAGAGAGCAGCTCTTTGGTACAAAGATTTATCGATCAAACTTAGCTCTGAAAATCTCATCTCTGAAGGATTGTAAAGGGAGATGTTAGGTTCCTGGATAGAATCCTGGACTGGGTTTTTCTTACAAGTTTTCATTTCAGAGTTAGCTGGCTGATGGGCCAATGTCAAGATTTCAGAGAAGTCAGGACAGCTTTCTGTTAAGTTTGATGAGAAATTTGGACAAAATAAAATAAGACATTCTGAAAAGAGCTACAAAATTAACTGTAAATAAACATGTTCTTTTTCCTACAGCATCTTAGTTTTTCCACAGTGTATTATTTTGTTGGTAATAAAGTATAAAATATTTCTTCCAAATATGTATGAGTCAACATTTAATATACTGAACAGTAAATATCAGAGTTGCTGTAGTCACTGTAACTTTACATTATTTGGATTTTGGTTAGTATGGTTTGAATTTGAGTATTTGATCGTAATGGATGACATTGTCCTCTACTAAGTACCTTTCTGCTCTGCATGGCATCTAATGAAATTTCAGAATAGCACCAGCTCTTCAGGATCTATTATTCAAACATCATGCTAGAAAGACATCCAGAAACACAGTGTTTGGTCTAATGATGATTTGTGATAATTTCTGTAAAGCGAAGTTGTTGAGATGGTAGCTGGGTTTACTTAAACGGATTTAAATGTTTAAGATTGTCCTGAATTGTATAGATGAAGCATTTGTTTAATCAATAGAAGGTGTTATCTGAGATCTTATTTATTGAAAAAAGCAGTGGTCTGCGTTTGATCATCACAGTAACATAAAGTACCTATTCTTCGAATTGATCACCATGAATAGAGTATTGCTCCAATTAAGTGGGGGTTTGGTTTTTTTATTTCTTTGGGGTTTTACATTTGATCTTCTTTGTTTTCACATAGGGAGACAATTTTAAGCAAGAACCCCGGATACCTGTTAACAAAAGCAAAGCAGAAGAAAAAGAGAAAAAGAAACAAAACAATGAAAAGTAATCGTACAGAAATTACGAAGAAAATGTTATGTGGAGTAGCTCATCATCCAGTTCCAGGTGACCACAATGGATCAGAAAGTGAAGAGGATGACTTGGAAGAAGAAAACAAAAAATCATTGTGTGCATTCAGCGAAGGGCCAGAGGATCCAGTAACAGTTTGTGAAGAGCAGCCAAAGAGTAGTGATGAAAGCCTAAAGGAAGCTGCAGGGGTTTCAAGAGAGAGTTTACTGGTCAGTGTGCCTGAGGTCTCAGTGATGTCAAATAGTGCATGGAGAAATGAATTGCCTGTAGAAAGTGACAGTTTGCTTTTAAGAGATATAAAACCTTTTTGTACCGAAAACCTAACCAAAAATGCATTAGATGATGAGGAAGCAAAGCAAAGGCACAAAGACAATCTCTGTAGTTTCCTAACAATAACCAATGATAAAGATTCCATCCAGGAAACAGAAGGCATTTCTGAAGACTATGATATGTCATTGTTAAGTACAGAAAACAAACCGGGATTATGTCAAATTGCATATGAATCTGACATGGAAGCCAAGCTGGTAAGTTTAAACAGTGAAGAAAAAGAGATCTCTCAGTGTTACAATTCAGATGTACTTGATAACCTGCCTGATAACACAGAGGACAAATGTCAATTAGAAGCAGAAGAGACTAGATCCAATGCCTGGGCTTTTTTTTCGATTAGTTTATCTACTGAGGAGTTGCAGATGGACTTCAATACTCAAGTTTCTCTCTCTCCGTGCTCTGAGGATAAATTTGTAAGTGAACAAAGATCTCAAAAAGTGAGGAAACCTGAACAGACTCACACAAACAGTTCAGCAGAGCTAAATTGCTATCAGTCAAATAAGGGATTGGTAAAGGAAAACCATCATGAAACAGAAAGAGAGGAAGTTGGCAATGTAATAAACCATGGTCTGTCTGCATCTCCAACTGGTAAAGTGCACTTTGATTCCCTAGTGGAAGCCAGGACTACCTTCATGCAGGGCTCAAGTGAAATAAATGTGCCAATAAATGATGCTACACCAATTACATTGAAGAGGAAGAGATACAGGAGAATTGTCAACTTAGCACCAAAGTTTAACCTACCAAGACAGATCTTTGGTCAAACAGAGGGAGGGAAGGATGTCCCAATAAGAGAAGATATTCCCCAACATAGTGCTTTGGAAGTAAGGCAAAAACACTTTTTAAGCAAGAGCTGTGGAGAAGCACATGAACAGGACTATGCACTGCAGGAATCTTCCTTACCCACTCTGGATGCAGATGCTCTGTTACATAATATTTCTTACATTCATTCAGGACAATGTTCTTCTACATCAAAATATGCCTGTAGGGTTTGTGTAGATTTGGAAACAAAGGAGGAGCAAGCTACAACTCTTCAGCCACAACAGGTAGTTAATAAAAAAGACGAGGAGGGTGAACACATTTCTTCAGAGGTTACAAATCGTCAACAAGATATTTTGTCTTCTACTCAAATTGTTTCTGAATATCTAGAAGATTATAATACATTGGCAAGCTGCAGTGAAAATGCAAATGGAGCAGATGACTCTGAGCAAGCAAAGGCATCACAACCTGAAGATTATCAAGATGCAGATACAAAATGTAGTTTTCTGGGACTTCCCTTATCATTAGGATTTGCCTTTCAACTTGTGCAGCTCTTTGGTTCTCCAGGTCTTCCACTGGGTATAATGCTTTTCTTACTACTCCTATATAAAATAAAAAAGAAATTCACAACCCCCTCAAAACCACAAAACAAAAAACAAAGCACTCCCTCCAAAACAAAAAACAAATTAAAATACTATGGTTAAAAAACTAATTTTTATTGCAGTTTTTAGTTAAATATTAATGCTGTTGAAACAAATCACTTCTGTTTTGGTGATAGTTTTTACCTAAAATCTTCAGTCTCTTTCAAAAGGGCTTTTGGTTTGGCCTTGTATTTGCAGTCTTTTTAGTAACAAAAATTGACTAATTTTAAATCCAAACATGAAACGCTTGCTGACATTTTAATATATCCTAGTAAGACTTTGCTGTGTTGATTACAGAACTAAATGATGCTTTAATACATCCTACTGAGTAAGACTTTACTGTCATGATTATGGAACTGAATGAAAATGCAGTACAAAATGTGTGCTCTTATATAAAAGGCCGCATATTTGGTTCTATATTCCAGTTAGTAACATTCTATTTATTTTTTTAGTAAAGTTTTCATACACTCTTATGTGGCTTAGATACTGTTGAAAATATTTCCCAAAATCTGATTAAGTTTGAAATTGAATATCAGACTTACAAGATGTCTTCTGATAGTGAATGTTTTCTTTTCAAGTGTGCCTGATTAGTAAGTGTCCCAATGTTATATACTTGCCTTCCAGATGACTTTTTTGTACTTTCAGTTTAATAATTTTAAGTTAGCAGGTAAAAGACAATCCATCCTCAAAGGAATTGAGTGTGCCAGCTTCCCAGTATACTGCAGGCTAATGTAATCCCACAGAGCTGTAACTAGTAACTACGACAGAGTTTTGTTTGGAAGTCACCCTAGAACACCTGCTGAAAGAGCCACATTCCCTGTGCATAATGTTTTTCAGCTTCTTGGGTCTAAATTTAGTGGAGAAACTGTAACTTTAATTTAGCCAACAAATAGGATTTAAAAACACAGACCAGCTTTTCAGTATACCTTTACATTTGTTTGTTTCAGCAGAATTTAAAGTTAAGCATGAATTTTCATTTGAAAATTTTAATCTGACAACTGAGGAGCAGCTTATGTCTATCTCCTCAAACTGACCTCAGGATTGTTGTTTTTTAAAAGTCTGTGGCAATGCCACCTGCCAGAACAGTGATGCAAATCATAGGAAGCATTACTTGGCTTGGTCCCTGAAGGATGTGTGGTACTGCTTTACCTCAATCTGGCACCACACACCAAAGAACTTGCCATATAGAGCTGAAATTCAGCAAGGAAATACTTTTGATGTCCTGAACTGCTACATATAAAACATTTTTCTTCTCCAAACTTGGTGAATCTTCATATTTGTAATCTTAAATTTCAAAATCTTAGAGGGAGTTGAAAACAGGCATCTTCCAAGAAAGAAGAATAACCAGGCATTCAGAAATACTCAGTAGGTTAGTGAACCAAATGTCCTTCTCTGAGCCAGTAACAGGTGGCATTTCTGGAGTTTAGGTGAGTTTCCTTTGGAAATAACCTTTAAGAAATACAAATCCACCCTGACATCTCTCTGAAGCTCTGCCAGCTTGTGATTGCTGACTACTGGGGTTTTCCCATCAGAATTATGCCTGGCTGGCCCCATTCTGCTTTATTATTATTATCCTACAATTCCAAAAGTTATCCTGCTTTTTTTTTTCTTTTTTTTTTTTGTGGCATACAGTATATTGACAGGCAACTATTTATTGATGCACGCATTTGAGTGGTACTATTTTACAACACTGCGAGTTGCAGTCCATCTTTATTGCAATTATTTTGGAGGGGAAATTTTTGGTAAATAAATGTCTTTAGTTATTTATAAATGAAAGATTTAATTGCCTGTCTTCTTGTATGGTTCTTATGTAAGTGTAAATATATTTCCTATAACGAACCTCTTTTCAGCTTCTTAAACGGTGTTAGAGTTAAAACATTTTAGGAAGCAGCTTCTCTACTGATGGTGCACCAGTTCTTACAATCAAGCATTTTAAAATTTAAAGGTTGTTATTTAAGTTCTGTTTCTTTTAATTTATTGGCTGAAAACTTTGTTTTTCTTGTGTGTGCCTATTTTTAGGGGACCATGTGGGGGAAATGAAAGTATGGTAGGAAAGCTTTTGTCTAAATAAAGAAGCCAAACCCAAATGTCCTTCCCCCTCTTTTCCCTCTTGTGCACTGGCCTTAGATTCTAGAAATTCCAAATTCTTATTTTGCTGCTGGCTCATCTAAATATCAGCTCTAAAAAAAAAAAAAAAAAAAATATGTAAATAACGTGTGCAAAAATTGTAATTCAGTGATTTATTTTGGCTGTGGAGAGATCTGAACACTCAACTGCAAAAAATATTTTTTTCTGCAGAATCCTTGTTGCCAGATGATTATATAGTTCCCCTTGACTGGAAAGTTTCAAAGATGATCTATTTACTGTGGAAGACCTCTGTGGAGGTATGAATTTTAGGGGATTTTGGAAGGCTTTCCCATATTTCAGGTGCAAAGAGGAACTCTTCAGTTCTTTGTTAGTAAATTTGCTTTAATACCCACAATGAGGAGATGGATCTTTTCTGTCCTCCTCTGAATATTTCTGAAACCAGCTCATTGGCATGGTAGGATTCAGGCTTTGAAAGATCAGCTTCAGAAGGGTGTGCAAAGTACTTTAAAAAGGGCGAAAAAGTTTTAATACCTGTGTCTTGACCTGACCTATGTTATGTGAAAGGTACTGTCATTCAGATGTTTTCCTTTTTATAGTTTTCTCTCATTATCTGAGCAAATTTTATATTCCATCACCTCTGCTAAAGCTGCAGCAGAGGAGTTATTCTGCGCAACTCTGGGCAAATTAATTCTCCTTGTCTAGCTGGAGAGTGTTAACTTACGAATTATCTTTTTTCCTTGTCTGATAGTGGAAATCAGGAAAATTCTGATTACAATGAACTAGTAATTATGAAACAGAGCATAGACTTTGTTCTTGCCCAAAATAACATCTCTTGTCACATACTTTGTTTTTGCTGGACTATTGTTATCTATTTTAGGAAAAACAGAAAACAAATGGATTGCAGAATGGAGATGGCTTGACTGGTAAGTCTATTCTGTGATATAAAAACTGTATCAAATTCTTATCAAAGGGTTTTTCATTAAAATGAGTGACAACACTCCTCTTTTTGCAAAAGCACGATCGTGTGATAAATGAATTTGTGCTGCCGTTGATCGTGTCTGTGGTCCACAGACCTGTGGTTGCTATCATCACTTTTCCTCATCTAAATGCTAAAATTGCCTTATAAAGTTTCCCACATGGAAATATTCCAGTAATTAGCTCAAGTTTATCCATTCTAGATCAAAATGGTATTTAGCATGACATAGTCTTTCTTCAGACTTCCCTGAAAGGTTGAGTATGTTCAAGTTAATTAAACTTCATTAGCACTAAATGTTGGTAGCATAATCATAGAATCATGGAATTATTTAGATTGGAAAAGGCCTATAAGACCATTGAGGCCAACCATTAACCCAGCACTGCCCAAGTCCACCACTAAACCATGTCCCTCAGTGCCACATCTTCCTGCTTTTTTGAACACTTTCAGAGACAATGATTTTACAACTTCCTGGCCAGCCTGTTCCAAAGCCCAGCCACCCTTTCAGTGAAGAAATTTTCCCTAATATCCAATCTAAACCTCCCCATGCAACTTGAGGCCATTTCATCTTGTCCTGTCACTTGTTCCGTGGGAGAACAGACCAAAGCCCACCTGGATACACTCTCTTTTCAAGTAGTTGTGGAGAGCAATAAGGTCTCCCCTGAGGCCCTTTCCTCCAGGCTAAACACCCCCAGCTCCCTCAGCTGCTCCTCATCAGACCTGTGCTCCAGACCCTTCCCCAGCTTTGTTGCCCTTCTCTGGACATGCTCCAGCACTCCAGTGTCTTTTTATAGTGCGGGGCCCAAAACTGAACCCAGAACTTAAGGTGTGACTTCACCAGTGCTGAGTACGGGGGAAAATCACTGCCCTGGTCCTGCTGGCCACACTATTGCTGATATAGGCCAGGGTTCCATTGGCCTTCTTGGCCAGCTGAGTGCAGCTGGCTCATGTTAAGCTGCTGTCAAACAGCACTTGAGGTCGCATACCTGAGCAGTAAGAGATATCAGGGTTCATGTGAAGGTCTGGACTTCTGCACACATTAATTCCTGCAGTGTGGAGGTTATGGGATAAGGTTGCTCGTTGTCTTTTTTCCATGATTTCTATATTAATGGTGTACAATTTCACAGGTTCTGTGACAAATTTAAAAATACATAACAGTAATTCCATCAAAGCTGGTAGAATTTGCTGTCTAAAATAAGACGGAGAAGCTTCCCTGTTTTAGAAGAAAGGCTGCTTTTGGAGGGGCAGTGTTAAGAGTGGGAATAGACACACACATGCGTGGGTGTTGTCTCTGACTCCCCACTCCCTATGAGAGACAAAACAGAAAGATTTAATTTCTTTTATAGGCCATTTAGGAGGCAAAAATCAAGAGGATTCTGATAAAATAAAAGCTTGTTCTAGACATACTCTATCCTGACACAACAGAAATGACAGATAATGTGAGGTAGTTTCAGGTCTTTTTGGCTACAGTTGGTAATTTCTTTATTTTTTAGATGATATTATTAGTCTTGAAGATCTAAATAAAAATAACCAAGATAATCAGGATTCTTCTGAAACATTATCAGACATGGAGCTGTGTCAAGATGTAATAGAGGAGAACATCATAACCTGCACTGGCTGTCTGGATGCTGCATTTCATCAGTCATGACTGACTGTCTTAAGTTCTGCATGAGCAAACAGGTAACCAGTCATCTTGTCAATGTTTCACTCTTTTATTATATTTGATCAAATATCTTTTTATTATATTTGACCAAATATCTAAAGAATATTGCTTGTTAGAATTTTTAAGGTGCATTTAGTATCACCCAATTTACTTGGGTTTTAATTGTGTTAGGGGTGAGGGTTGTTCGGATTTTGTTTCTTTCAAGCCTGAATGGGGAAAAGATAAATTGTTATTAAAGCCATATGATTTTTTTCCTCAGAAATCTTGAACATGCCTGGTGAAGCAAAAGCAGCAGGGTAGGATGCTTAAGAGCTGGAATTTATTCCCATTTTGGTTGCTGTGGCAATCTGTTGTGAGTCATAACAGTCCTACTTTCCTTGTCTTTTCAGCATGGAGAGTAATGCTACCTCCATTAAAGGTCTAATTATGAAAAGAACTCCATGAGTAATAAAACAATATTTCACCAATTTATGAAAAAGTAGCAGTGGAGAAACAGTAGCAGGAGGTTGCAGTAAGACTCCATATATTGAAGTGTTAAGTCTTCATTAATGTTTTTATTTGGTGTGACGAAATGTGCTATCGTGTTCTTGCTTGTCTCATGAATTTTTGAGCCCTTTGGTAACTTGGCAAAGTTTCTTTGGTTTGTTTATGAGAGATATTCTGGGAAGGTTGAGATAAGAAGGAAGGATTATGAGTTCCAGCAGAAAAATGCTAACTTAACTTCTCTATCATTTGCCACCGGTTGTTCTTCCCAAAATGGAAAACTGATTGATCTGTAGTTTTTAAACAAATAAACTGAGGTACGTGGAAAGATGATAATTTGAACCATGAGCAAACTGAGCCAGAGAAGATTGCATATCCTGAGGCTTAAATTGTTCCTATCCAGACATCACAGGACTGCTGGAATATCATCCACATGGGGTCTGGTCAGGGGGTCTTTGTTACCTGGTGCCCTGTGCCTGAGCTGACCATGCCTCCAGTCGATGGCTGGAGCAGGAGTCAAGGAGGTGGATGTGCACTGTATTGGGACTGTTACAAACATGGAAATTTTCACAGTCTATGTTCATGTCAGAGGAGAAGTAGTTGAATAATTTGGGTTGGAATTGAAACCCCTTGAATGAGGTTTGATTTGATTATATGTCATTGATGACAAAAATGACATTGCAGGCTGATTAGCTGGAACCAGCTACCAATGTAGGAAGATGAGGGAGATCTCTGTGAACCATGTGGCCCAGAGGGCACCAGTCTCACAGGGTGCTCTCAGCACAGATCATTAATAACATCTGGTAGCAGTATTTTCCACTTATATAATCAAATACTACAGTATTGGGTAAGCAAATAAAAAATATTTTCACAAAATACTTAGGCCTACACCTGCTACCAATTTTTAGAAGACACTTATTTATAATATTGCAAATATGAACATTCTAGAGGCAGGATTTTGGCTTATGGTCCTAACTGGATGTCTATGTGGGTTTGTATCCTAAGCTATTATCCAGAAATGTCCGGGTTATTGATTAAATGTTTATATGCTAAAGAAACAGATGTGAAGAGCTTTGCCATCTTCCTGGGAGAAAATTGTGAAATATGAAACTTTTTCCTTTTGTGCTTCAAGAAAGGAAAGACATATGCTAGCAGATTATCCTGCCTTATTGTCTGTACCTTTATGTGGTTGCTGAATTCAACAAATTGGTTTTTTCCCATCAGATTTACTCCCTTTGTCTGTCTGCTCTGCTACTCCCAAAATCGTTTCAGTCTTCATCTCCTGCTTGTCACGAGTGCAGCAGAAATGACCCAGCGTGGTGTGTGTTTGTGACCCAGCCACTGTCTGCTGCCAGGAAACCCCAGTTTGTTATGTTGTGTTGCAGTCTTAGGCCAGACTGTCAGCCTGTGTCAGCCTGTGTTAGTTCTATGGAATATAGAATGAGAGCAATGAAGACTTTGCCATGAAGGAAGACTTCCCATCAGTGTTTGGCTTACCAAAAGCCTTGCACTGTCTCTGCAGAGCTTGGTCATTGAGATCTATGCTGGAATGAGGTGATACAGCTGGAGTTTTATGTTGGGGTTTTTTTTCCTTTGTTTTAGTTCAGAATCTGAAATGAGTCAAGGAAAGTCGTGAAGGCTGTTGGAGAGAGAGGATGAGACACCAGAGGTCAGATGGGTTTAGGCTGCTCTGGAGTTGGGATCTGCCATCTCAGAGCAGGCTGATGCAATGGGTAACTTCTGCCCGAAGTGTGAAGTGCCCTTCCTCCCAGCCCTGCTGCAGATAGCGGCTCCAGCACTTGTTGGCTGACGGGAAGGCTATCATTTAACTCACCAACCCCACAGCAAACAAATCAATACTTTTCTGCTGAACTGAGGCATTTAGATAAGCTGCTGTAAGGTCCAGCTCAGTGCCAAGGTTGGGACAAGGGAGCAGATGAGGTCGTGCTGCTGCAGATATGAGGAGAGGGCGTGCAGGGTGTCCTGTCTGGGTAGCAGTCAGGTCTGATACCGAGGGCCATGTATTCTGCAACCAAACCTTCAGGTGGAGGACTCTTTTAAGCTTTTACAAGCGTAGAATGTTAAAAGAATTAAACCAAGGAAAGTATGTGGAAAGGAAGAAGTATGTCTTAGGGTTTTCAGTCAGCTCATGCTCACTGTCAGGCACAGGATACTGTGAGTATTCCAGTGCTTCCACAATGTCTGCATGCAGGCATTGTAAAAGACAGGTGAGTTTTTCTGACCGATAGTGCCCCTGGCTTTGAGGGATAATGTTGTCTTGCCTCACCACAAAATAATTCCCCTGTGGTTGCTGATTAAAGCAGACTTGCCAAGAATGATGTCCCAAAGTGGTTGTGAAACTGCTCAAGTGAGCAACTGTAAATGTTGACATTTATTTCATTCCTTTAAATGTAAGGGGGGGATTGAAAAACTAGGAAAACTGAGACATTCCCACCAGAAGATTTTAAAATCATAGGAAATCAAGGGAGAGCTAATATGATCACTTTGATCCTTTTAGTTTGGAAAGCAAACTGAGCATTACTGGCCGAGTGCAACTTAATCTGTTAGCCAGATGAACATGCTTTTGTATTTATGTTGTGTAAGAGTGTTTTTATTCCAATGGGAGGATGAGCAGTGTTTCTCTGTGAAAATACAGGGTTAATCTCAAGTTTTACTGAGAGCTCCTTATTGCACTTTGGCAGCACATCAGTATTTGTTCTGGAGATTAAGCAAGAGTTCCCAGTCTGAGAAATGTTGAGATCAGTGAAAACAGCCTTATTTTGGTGCCTAGAAACTCTCCTTCGACCGGGGCTCACAGATGCCAATGCAATACAAATGCGTCTGTTCAAGTGTTTATCTGCAGGACTACTGCAAAGCAGAAGCTGGCATATTTCTTTTTGAAGTACAGCAGTCAGTAACTCCCTGCAGGAATACTTCTTCCACAACAGCCCTGAAGGGTGTGGTTTTGATGGGACAAATGTCTTGATAACCTTGTGTTATCGCTCCTCCTTTCCCTGGCTGTGCTATTCCCGGCACTTCCCTTTGCTGGCTGTGATGCTTCTGAGTGAGGCAGTTCAGCTCTAACATCTAATGCGTGAAGACATCCAAAAAGTTTTTGGTCTGGACTGTGGAAATGAAACAAATTGTCCTAGAGTCCATGAGATCAGCAAGACATGGGCAAAAAAGCAGGACTGTATAGCTGGTACAGGCAGGTTTGGTTTTTGTCTAAAATAAAAAAAAAGATAGTCTGATTTCTGTCTGAAGGATACAAAGCACACTAAAGCAGTCGTCCAGTATTGCCACAGAAAATATCATCCCATGGTCAAACCTCTTCCAGTTGCTACTTTGATACACAGATAATAGTGAAAAAACTTATCTGTCTTGTGACATTTAACCACTAATATTAAACAAAATGAAGCATGAAAAAGTGCAAAGAATTGTGACCAGAAAACCTCACCTGCCTTTTACAGTGTTTACCAGGAAAACCTGGCTCAAAAAATCACTTAAGCAGAGAGTCTAATTACCTGGGGGAATAAGAGCTGACCACAGCAGTGTTTCTGGAGCTCTCAGGAAAGAGTAACAATTGGGTTTTGCAGGTACCTCACACAAACTCTAACATGAAAGCCTGAGGTCCTGTGTGCGTGTAACAGGGGAAATAATTCACATTGTAACCAAAAATTGAGATGTAGCTGTACTATGGTGGTATTGGTTGAACAGCTGTTCCTTATATAGGGTTTGTGACTTGCAGGGAAAAACCAATCGACTGTGTTACTCTTCTCCTTATTTTTCAGCTTTGAGGTGGTGAGGTCCTTACGCCTCTGGTTTTGACATTCAAGTTCTTATCTTCCTTTTCCACTCTACTTGCATTCTTTTATTTTTCCTTTGCTTTCCATTGTCTGCTTCCTCTCCATTTTTTTAAACTTTTTAAAGAAATAACCAACAGCTGAGTATTAGAAACTGTAAAAAACATTGGGCAGACTCTTCTCAGTCTGAGGGCTGGATTATCAGTTAAGTCTTTTTGCTGCTTGTGCTGTTGTGGAACTTCAGTAGACCTTCTTCTTTTTTCATTTCAGAAACTTCTCGCTTTGATTCCACCATGGAAGGACTTCAGTTGGCCACCAAGGATTTTAAATGTGAGGGGTAGCCTGGAAGAAAGAAACCACTGTAGATTTTTTGGTGTACATCTTTGGCCACTTCCCCCCAACACTGCCCCCTGATATCAACCTCTCTGTCCATGTAATAATTATCAAAATTGAGATAAATTTGTGTATGGCAAAAGGTAATTTTCTGAAGCTATTTGGGATTTACATTTTCTCAGTACATCCTCAAGTGTGGTATAAAGAGATTGAGAGTGGAGACCAGAGGCATCTGTCACTATGGGCTGTGAGCTTCAGGCTGTGGTATTTAATTCACTTGTATCAGGATCCAGGATATCGTCACAGAAGCAGGCAGTGATGCTCACCTGCAGGGAATGGTGCTTCTTATGTATCTTAGCCTCCTTCTGCCTTCACCCTCAGTCATAATTGCACCCAGTCCCTTTACAATCTCAAATGGTAAAAATCTTCATCCATCGTTCCTATTCACTTAGCCAGGGGTGCACAACTTCCCTTCTTTTCTCCTGAAACCAGGCTTTATGCTTCCCCTCAGCTAGGCTCATTTGGGAACTTGGGACTACAGAAACAAGAACATTTCACTATAGAACTGATTCATACATGCTGGAGGAAGGGTGTGTATGGTTTTGGTAGACTGAGAAGATGTATAACTAGCACTGGTAACCAATGATTTGATGTTTCTGTTAGTGGTGTTGGAAATATTTATGTATGTGGAGATAGACAAATTACAATTGATTATGAAGAGCAACCTCTGTCAATTATGAGGCGTGCATAAGGCTGGACACTTCCTTGTAGGGAGAGGGAGTGACAGGAAAGACAACTGTCATGTCATTTAACAATAAAAATGTGAGAAAAGATTGAGGAGAAGCAGGAAACTTGGTTGTATCTACTTGTGAGAAATAATGTTTCCCACTTGTGCAGCTTGCAGATCCAGGATATTTCTCCATTTATTCTTTCATCTCCTCTTCCTCACCTTTCCCTGCATGTGTTTATACACCAGCTGAAGAGCCAGGACTTGACTGAACTCGTGCTGAAGCTTCACCATGGTTGAATTTGCTGATGTGTCTCCACTTAAATACTGCATCTACATGAAAGCAGTTAACAATGTATGTATTTCTAAATTAATGTTGTACCACTGGCAAAATTCTTCTGGCTGCACTGTTTGAATGCATCTCCTGTATATGTGTGTGTGTCTTCCTTGGCTGGAAATGTCCTGCTCTCCCACCAGCAGATTATACAAAATGTAATGGGGAGGAGGAAGGGAGTTCATACTGCCATAACCACAGCTTCAGACTTCTGTGTTTTACTAGTGGCAGCAGACAAGTTAGTTTGATTTCAGGAAAATATCACTCGAGAATTAATACCGTCTTCCTACTTCTATTTATTGAGCAAGAAATCTGAATGCCTCTATTTTCTGTTACTGAATCCTGGCCTTCCAGAATGCTTGAAATAAAAACAGTCTTCAAAATCTCACAGTACTCTTGTGTGAGCAAGTCATGTTTCATGTCTTAGTAGAGTGTTGCCAGTTTAGGTTTACTTTAACCCCGCTTGCCAGTATCTATGAATTTCAAATATTCTGTCTCTTCTTTCCTGCCACATTTTCCCCACTTGCTTCAGTTTGCATTGGTGTGCCATGTCCCTGGGGAGCTAAGCTTTCTCCCTGGATGTGAACACTCTATTTAGCACTGTTTGGAACCTCAGAACCTTAAGCTCCAGCATGGAGGTTTGGTAGTGGTGTGTGCTTGGGGCGTACCTGGGGCTGGCTCCTAACCAAGCTGGGCATGATGCTGTGTGTAGCTCTGAGAGAGAGGGTGTGATGCCACTCCAACTATTTTTGGTTTTACTTAAAACTGTAATTTCTTTGGCTTCTTTGGTGATCAAGTTAATGGAAATCAGGTTTTCTTTAGAGGACAGAAATCTTTAAAACCTCCTTTACTTTCTCTTACGATAATATGTATTAAAAAAAAATAGGATAGTGTAGTGAGCGTGATGCACGGGGTCATTTGTTTCGTGCTGGGCGGTTGTTTAGCTACATCCCCTTGGTATCCTTGTTGCTTTTGTGGTTGAAGAGGATTCCGATAGCTCGTTGCTAGGGGAGGTACGGGCGGCGAAGAAGTCTCTGTGCATACCTGGTGCGTGTCCTGAAACCAGCCCCACTTCTCTTTCGGGCTTTGATTCATTCCCTTCCGAGCCTGCCCCATAGCTCGCAATACAGAGAGGCAGCACATGTGACTGGAACGCTGTCAGCACTGCCTTGTGTTTTCCTGCCTTTGAGAAGTTGGGGAATAGCCCTGACTTTCAATAACTGGAGATGGTATCTCGGGCCAAAGTTCCGGGTCTGCAGCGAGTGCCGTAGCCGATCGCTCTGGCTGTGCAGCCGAAGCCTCCCCTCCTCGCCCCTGTCTCCGCTGCCGGCAGCTTTCGCTTTCGCGGGGCAAAGTCTCGGCCGCCCGGGACATGGAGGGACGCGCTCTCCCGCCCGGCCCCGCCCGCGGCGGCCGAGGGACGCGGGGCCGGGTCGGGGGCCGGGGCCGGGGCCGGGCTGCGGAGCGGCTCCCCCGGGCCCCCCATCCCGCGCCGGCTCCGACCCCGCGCCCCGCCGGGCCCGGCCCCGCGGCCGCGGAGGAGCGGCTGCTGCAGGCCCTGGGGGGGCTGAGCCTGGGAGCCCCGCGGGCCGGCGGGAGGCTGGTGCTGCTGCGGGGGCTGCCGGGCGCCGGCAAGAGCACCCTGGCCAGGTAAGCGTGTCCCGGCTCCGGGGAGGAGCAGCGGCCGGGGCGAGCGGGGCAGGGCTTCGGGAGCCCGTGTGCCCGCCCGGCAGTCGCTGCAGACCCTCCGGGCAGCGCTGGGCTGGGGGTCGGGGGGAAGCGGGGGAGCCTTGGCTGGTGGCAGCCGCCCGGAATTCCCCCGGCTCCAGGCCCGCTCCAGGCTGCGCTGTCCTGGGCACCTGTGGCCGTGTCTGAATGTCCTGCCCATGGGACTGTGTCAGCTCCTGTTCCGAGCGAGCGGTACCTACGGGGATGCTTCTGGTGAGATGGCTTATCACCCCGACCAAGGCGGTACTTGTTCCTTTTCTCAAAGGTGCCAGATTGGTGATGGTTTTTTGTTTGTNCCACTCCAACTATTTTTGGTTTTACTTAAAACTGTAATTTCTTTGGCTTCTTTGGTGATCAAGTTAATGGAAATCAGGTTTTCTTTAGAGGACAGAAATCTTTAAAACCTCCTTTACTTTCTCTTACGATAATATGTATTAAAAAAAAATAGGATAGTGTAGTGAGCGTGATGCACGGGGTCATTTGTTTCGTGCTGGGCGGTTGTTTAGCTACATCCCCTTGGTATCCTTGTTGCTTTTGTGGTTGAAGAGGATTCCGATAGCTCGTTGCTAGGGGAGGTACGGGCGGCGAAGAAGTCTCTGTGCATACCTGGTGCGTGTCCTGAAACCAGCCCCACTTCTCTTTCGGGCTTTGATTCATTCCCTTCCGAGCCTGCCCCATAGCTCGCAATACAGAGAGGCAGCACATGTGACTGGAACGCTGTCAGCACTGCCTTGTGTTTTCCTGCCTTTGAGAAGTTGGGGAATAGCCCTGACTTTCAATAACTGGAGATGGTATCTCGGGCCAAAGTTCCGGGTCTGCAGCGAGTGCCGTAGCCGATCGCTCTGGCTGTGCAGCCGAAGCCTCCCCTCCTCGCCCGTGTCTCCGCTGCCGGCAGCTTTCGCTTTCGCGGGGCAAAGTCTCGGCCGCCCGGGACATGGAGGGACGCGCTCTCCCGCCCGGCCCCGCCCGCGGCGGCCGAGGGACGCGGGGCCGGGTCGGGGGCCGGGGCCGGGGCCGGGCTGCGGAGCGGCTCCCCCGGGCCCCCCATCCCGCGCCGGCTCCGACCCCGCGCCCCGCCGGGCCCGGCCCCGCGGCCGCGGAGGAGCGGCTGCTGCAGGCCCTGGGGGGGCTGAGCCTGGGAGCCCCGCGGGCCGGCGGGAGGCTGGTGCTGCTGCGGGGGCTGCCGGGCGCCGGCAAGAGCACCCTGGCCAGGTAAGCGTGTCCCGGCTCCGGGGAGGAGCAGCGGCCGGGGCGAGCGGGGCAGGGCTTCGGGAGCCCGTGTGCCCGCCCGGCAGTCGCTGCAGACCCTCCGGGCAGCGCTGGGCTGGGGGTCGGGGGGAAGCGGGGGAGCCTTGGCTGGTGGCAGCCGCCCGGAATTCCCCCGGCTCCAGGCCCGCTCCAGGCTGCGCTGTCCTGGGCACCTGTGGCCGTGTCTGAATGTCCTGCCCATGGGACTGTGTCAGCTCCTGTTCCGAGCGAGCGGTACCTACGGGGATGCTTCTGGTGAGATGGCTTATCACCCCGACCAAGGCGGTACTTGTTCCTTTTCTCAAAGGTGCCAGATTGGTGATGGTTTTTTGTTTGTTTGTTTTTAATTATTGGTTGGTTTGGTTTTGTTGGGTTGGGTTTTTTGGCGTTTTGGGGTTTTTTTGTGTTTAATCACTGAAAATTGACAACCCTGACCTCTGTTTTCCCACTCCTGGTCAGAGCTTTAGCGGTGTATAAAATGAGTAGAGGGGACCACTCCACCCTCCAACAGCCCAAAGGCTGATTGTAAATGAGTGGAAAAACACAGTGGGGAGTGCTGGGAAGCAGCACCACAGTCGTGGTGACCGTGCAGCCGTAGTTTGGTGTCACAAAATCTCACAGTCTGGTATCACACAGCTTCCAGTGCCACCGTTCTATCAAAAGAGGAACAGGTTCCTTGTCTTCTTCCTCTGCTGGGCTGAGGAACCCGTGCTGGGATCATGGGCTGCCACAAGATGGGCTCTGCTGTGGCGGGTGAGCAGCACGAAACTGTGTGATACCCTGGGCTCGTTTCCAGTTTCCTCTTCTCAGTGCAACAATTCCCTGTCCCACTGGGCCCTCTGCCTCACTGCACTTTGGCAAACGAAGTTCTTTTATGAATTGCCAAATGCTGTGTTTTGCTCATACCCAAAATGCACACCTCTCCCTTAAGAGGCCGTGTAAGTGTGGGCCTGCTCCTTCAGGGGGATTTGGGTCTTCTCTTAGCACAGTAAGAACATAAAGGTTTGGTGGCATATTCTCAGGCAGTGCAAGTAACTGTACTTACGTGTACTATTTAGGTCAAAACATAAGGTTAATTGTTAATGACATATTTACAAAATCAGTTTTAAGTATTGTTGTAGTAGTCCTCTGTGAGATGGACATTTGAGTATCTTACTGTTTCTAGCCCCTGTTAATTGTATCGTGTTTAGCTGTTCAGCAGCACACAGATCAAAAAGCAGCGTTTAGTACCTCTTCTTCAGCTTGTCCAGACTGTGAAGGACTGTACCAAGAGAATTCTTTTGCTGTTCTCATACTGCATACCTTTTAGTATTGGCAAATGCTACGTGCTGCACAAGGGAAAGTTTGCAAAAAATGACTACAACAGATCTTGGTGCAAGATCCCACTGGGGGAGGAAGGTGGTTGTTTATTTGCAAAAGCACTCTGTAAACTCATTTTATAAATTCAAGTTTATTTTCTCAGGTTTTATTCACTCACAATATCACAACTCAATACTTGCAAGCATCAAGATGCATGTGCACAGGTGGTCTGCCCAAAATCAGAGCAGATAACGACCATCAGCTGTCCCATCCTGGATTTCTCTGCTGGGTTGCTCTCAGTTGGTAGAGACAGGATGGGTTTTGGCCGGGTCTGCTGTGCCATCTCCAGGCAACAGCTCCTATACTGCCATTTTTTTGCCTGTGAATTCTGCTTACTTGGTGCTCTATGAATCTTAGATGGGCTTTCCCCCCATTATATGCATTTTCCCATTTTGGGTGTCTTCATCCTCTGCCCCTCTTGGAACAAGGGGAAGGAGGCAGGTGTGGAGAGGCTGGTGTGCCCTACTGGCCATCCTCCAGCTCACAGAGCACAGGTTTTCCTGTGGCAGGTCACCAGTGCTGGGCCTCAGCTGAGTGCTGGCTGTGGGGGGTGTAAACAGCATCTGTCCCAATTTTATTGCTGTTAATGATCTTGGCTGTTGGTGGCTACCATTGTTTTAGCCTTTGCTCTGTTCTTTCTTCTGGTGCTTTCACATACATCTACATTCATTCATTCTGCATATCAGCCAGTATTTCTGTATTTCTATCACAACCTCTACATCTTTATGGTGCTCATGAGTCTCAAACCATGAATGTTATCACTGGTGTTATCACATGGATGTTATCACATAACCCAGTGATAACTCTAGTCAAAAGGTACCTTTTCCATTTGTCACACAGTCCTAGGAACAACCTTGGATCCATGGCTTGTTTCCCTGACCTTTCAGTGTCAGTCAGCAGAGTTTGGATACAGCTTTGTAAGCTCTAGTTATGGCATTTTTGTTAAAATTATTTCCTCATCCTGGTTGCTCCCAGATCAGAGCAGCCCTACATTGGCACAGATCAGTTCAGGTCTGGTTTTTGGAATGCAAAAATGCGCTGGTACCAAGGCATCACTGCTTGGCACAATTTGTGTCTTCTCCAGTTCTCTCTGCTGCTGTTGCCTGGTTTATCCCAGCACCTGTGGTCCTGGGCCAGCTGTTCCCAGCATTACCAGCACCTGACACCACGGCAGAACTGCAGCTCTGATGGATTTCTTCTCTGCAGCTCCTGCCTCCAGGCAACAATGCACTGTAAACTTTCACCTTTGTAAAGATGAAAAAAGTAGAGTGAAACCGCTTTAGGTGAGTCTCCTGAGTGCTTTGATCGAATACCACATGAGCCTGGTGCTTTACATGGTTGGATCCCCTCAAAGAGACACAAAGGCACTGCTGTGTTCTGCCAGCAGCACCAGGAAGCTCAGCCAGGAAAAGTCCTCAGGGCACCAGGAGTTGTTCAAACACAATAGACAGTTCCATGTGCTGGGCATGTGCTCCAGATCTCACCGTCCTGCTTTCCTGCTGAAACAGAATTGTTTTAGATGCCTTTTAAATGCCACAGAACACTCAACTGTTGGGAAGAGTGGCCAGAGCAAGTGGTTCCGTGTGGTGCCAGTATATACATGTCTCTGATGTACCATTCAGTGGCCATCTGAGCACTGAAAATGTTTCTTCCAATCTGCTATCAGAAATCAATTTATTTTCAAGTTTTCTCATGGAAAAGTGTGATAACCTATGGATACAAAGTACACGATGCTCTATCCTTTGCTAAAGAAAGATTTGTTGCTGTTTCAGAAACTACAAAGAATAAGAAAATAAGAAGAGAATGGGGGATTTTTCCTCTGCTTAAAATAAATCTTCTCAAACCCTTTTCTCCTTGCCCCTCTACAAAGTGAAGGAGGTACTGTATCCACTGCAAGATGAAGAGATGTAGAACTGTACAATTACGTGTCCAAAACAAATCAATACTGAACCTTTCATGGATGCTGCCTGTCACAATGCAGTACTTCCAGTTCACTGGCTTTTTAAAAAATGCAAACATAGATTCAATGTATCCTTTGGTCTCGCAAACGGATTGCATTTTTCTTGTCCTCCTTAGTAAGCTTTACTTAGTGATCTACCAGCAGTGGGTAATTTTCTTTTTACAGGGCAGTTTAAAGTTTATTCATAGATAACCATGGTCACAGGCCATCCCATTCTGCATAGCTGGTGTGTATTTTTCTAAAATACAGGCATTTTAATTGCTTACAGTGATTAAGAGCCTGATGTGATTATGCAGGACCTTTCTTCTAAATCTATCTGAGGTCCTGTGAAGATTGTGGAAGGCTCATTTCATAAAGAACACACAAAAAGGTTCTTGGTGCCCTTTGGAATGATAAGGGAGAGAAGAAATAGGAGTTTTGTCAGCTTTGTGGACAATATGGAAGGAATTGCAGAAAACAGCTGTAAACTTCAGCCACAGTTTGGTTGTTTTGCTAAAAGTTAAAACCAGCAAAATAAACCAAAGGTAAACCATCTTTTTCCTACTTCATGTTTTCTTATGTTGCTGTTAGCAGGACCTCATTTGGTATGAATACAGCAAATGTGACAGTATTTTGTGGCTCTCAGCCCATTTTGTCCCGTATTTTTCCTCCTTTGAAATACAAGTTTTATGTACTTTAATTATTGATGTGAGGACCGTAGACTGAGCTTGCAGCTGTTCACCTACAGTTTAGATCGCTTAAGGGTTAATGTCAAAGGTCTCAGTGTTGAAAATTCAGTAAGGTATGTGCTAAGAAAATGGATTTTAAAATTTGCCCTGGTTAAGAACATTTTAAAAAGAAATACTGAACAAGAAAAAAGACGTATTGAGATCTTTTATTAATGTGTACAATTTTATGTGCCTATCTGTATCTAAAGGGACAACACATATTTCAGCAGTCAATTTTTTAGAGAAGAAATTGCAATAACGAATAAAGCAGTGAGAAAGGTGAAGTGCTGAATCATAGTGAGACCTGAATATATCAACTTATCCACAGCGTAACCAGATAAGCATTAGGTGTTGCTGTGATTTTAATTATAAGAATTTTTTCTTATAGCAATTTTCAAAATTAAAGGAACAACATTTTACTGTTTGCTAACAATTTAAAACATGACTTCTCTTAAATCAGTTTGCCCAGTAGTAATTTTGTGAATAAAGCACAAAGTCCCAAAGTCCCTTTGGGGCTGGAAGACAAGGACAGGTAGGTGCTGAATGATGTACAGGGGGTGAAGCCCAGTCCTGGCTCCATCAGCACCGAGTCACTGCTCACTGGGGTGGACTCCACCACAAAATAATATTGATTAATCAGCAGATGGTAGAAGTTACAGTGGAGACAGAGCAAAGTCGGAAGCTGACCTCTATTCAGCTAAATGCACCCTGCAGTCTTAGTGAAGAGCTGCTGCTTGCAGGCAGATTGGGGTACAACTGGTAAGTAAATGGTTGGAACAGAGCTGGATGACAGAATTAAGGTTGTTATGTGTGCCTGTTCTTCTGCTGATAACCTGGAGACACCTTTTCCCTTGCTCTTGCCCACACAGATAAGACACTGAGAAATTGTTATTTTGCAACTTGTGGGGGTGGAAGAAGTGTTTTATTAGGAAAGCTGAAATGAGTCACAGGGGCTGGAGACCATGTGTGGTGTGAGACAGCAGGGCAGCAGGATTCATGTCTGAGAGACACAGGGTTTCTTGATTGACCTTTCTTTCTTTTCCCAAGACATTCCAGGCCTTAGGAAGATGGGAAATAGAGGGAGGATACCATGGGCTTTCCCTGAGTTCTTGCAGAGACTCCCTCCTCCCCCAACTCTTCTCTGATTGAAAAAATAAAAGGACAATTCTGTCTATGGACACAAAAATTTCTGGATTATACAGAAATGGGAACACAATCATATATTAAGGGTTGTTTTGTTTTTTTTTGTGGTCTCTAAGGACTGGCAGAGGGATGCTTCATATTTAAATCTCCGCACAAGGCAGCACTTCCTTCCACCTCCAAGAAGCAGTGGCTGCCACTGCTGGGGAACACACACTTCTGTGAAGTGAAGTGGGATTGCCAAGAGCCACTCACCACAGCAGTCCGGATCTGCAAATTTTTCTATAAAATATTTTTTATAAACTCAGATTTCTTTATAAAATTTTTTTAAAAGCTGAAGATATAAAAATTACTCAACTTTACAAGAGGAGGATTAAGTGGAACAGGGACAAAATTGCATAAAATAATAGAAAATATTGACTTATCACTCAGATACTTATTTGCAAATTAAATTTTTTAAAAAGTGCTACCTACTTTACAACCAAAAAAGCCCCCCAAACCAAACTGATGGTTCTCTGGACCATCTTTACTAAATGACAAATCCTTCCTCCTTTCCTTCAGAAACCTCTGTGGCAAAATTCCCGCCGTCAGATTTTCTTCTGACACCAACTTCCATGCCTGGATAAGCAGGTTTGGGTTGCTGGTTTGTTTTTTTTCCTCTTCTCTTTACAATCCTGCTTTCTCAGATAACTCAGGAGAGCTGAACATATTAATTAGATTAAAGACTTGGACGTTGCTGGTCCAGTGTAGATTTCTCTGCTGAATTAAAGAAATCAAGGCCATGCCTTCAAGCTCCATTTCTTTCTTCCTATGTTTCCATCTAATGATTGCAGTACTTCCAGATCCTTTAAATTGGGATTTTTCAAATGAAGCACTGTGTGTATTTGCAGAGCACTCAGTGATGTAATGGTCTCTGTTAAAGGGTGTTACCAGGTACTAATCCTTCTTTGATCTTTTTTTTTCTTTTTTTTTTTTTTTCCCCATGCAGACAGCTGAAACGTGACCACCCCAGTGCTGTAGTCCTTAGTACTGATGACTTCTTTGTTGAAAATGGTGTCTATATCTTTGAGCCTGATTTCCTAGAGGACGCACACAAGTGGAACCAGAAAAGAGGTGACCAAACTTGATCCAGGGGCTGTGCAAAATAGTTTTGCATTTCAGGCTGTCCTTAAACTTAGTTCCCAGAATAAAATACTCAAGGTGGTGTCAAACATTACAGTTCGTGGGGCATTGGCTAAAAAAATACATTTGCCACTTCTGATTTGATTTCTTCTGACTTATGAAAGGGAAAATTGCAAATGAAAACATTTTGGAGGTTGGTTAATGTTATTTTAGAGGAAGCACTACTGAATCTTGATACCTTTCAGACACCAGCCCAGCAGCTGCTCCCTGCAGTATAGGCACAGCAGCCTTTGCCTCTAACTTCTTAGGTGTCTGTCCTGACCTGGAAGGGGGTGGGAATGTAATGATCGACATGAAAAAAACTTACAGGCTGAGTTTGAGTTTGAGAATTAAACAACCCAGGTTGTTTAATTCAACTCAATGTACCATGCTTTTGTTGCTGTGCTCTGAAGGAATCTGTAGTGATGGTGAACATACTTTGAGATCATGTAACAGGGATCTCCTGCAAATGACAGTAATTTTTGGCTGTTGTATGTGTGTTCTATAAGAGCTTAAGATCAGCCAGAGGCTGCACCACCTCTTCCATGAGAGCTGCTGGGCATTGACCTCGGCTCCCTTTTGAGCAGTAGCTGCAAACCCAGGTCTGGTGGGGAACCAAGCATGTGAGCAGTGGGCAGAGAAAGGATACTTTAGGACTAGTAAGGCTTGGCTCTGTTATTGAATATATTTTAGCTTTACTTAATGTGTTACATTGCAGCACGCAAAGCAATGAAGAACGGGAAAAGCCCGGTTATTATTGATAATACCAACATCCATGCTTGGGAAATGAAGCCGTATGTGATGATGGTAGGGAAAGCTCCTGTTTATTGCTTTTATATGCCTAGCTATGACATTTACAAGGTGATCTGACTGAAAAGGTTCTTTACATGGCTAAAAATATTTACTTCAGTTTTCCCATAGTTCTCTAATTATAGTTAAGGATGGATATTGTGATGAAGTAGGGGCAGAGGTGCAATGTAGTTGTTTAGCTGGTCAACTTTGTAACTCACTGAAGGCAAAACAACTTGAAAAGATTAACGGCCTTTGAACCTGCCCTGCTACTTCTTGGTAGTGAGGGCATCATACCCTTCCCTAGTAGTGACATGAATTGAACAATCCCCAAACTATTCCCTTGACAAATGTATCAAGATATCATGACTTGTGAAAAACATACCATACAGTCTTCGAAGACGCATTGGTGTCTTTTGTCAGGAGTTCTGGCAGAGCTGGTAATTCTTTTAGTACAGTTTCATAATGTCACCTTTGTGTCCTTTAGGCACGTGAAAATAGATATGAAGTGACATTCCAAGAACCAGACACACCCTGGAAGTTCAATGTTCAAGAACTAACAAGGTACATAGTTTTCTCTTTGCTGGAGCAGACAGCTTCTCCTTTTGTTGACATGCTCTGAGAAGGTCGGCCTTCTTTCTCTTCATTTAAGGAAGAATGTAGCCTGGTAAATGACAATAGAAGGATTGTTGTGGAAAATTCCTATTACTGAGTACCTGGTCTGTAGTGAATTCAGCCCTGAAAGAGCTTGAAGTGAATCAGGCAGTAGAAAAAGCAACAAGCCCTGAAGCATGTTTTTGTGCTGCAAGCTTGATGGGGCAGGAGCCCTGATTTTCATTGTGTATTTTGAGCAGCAGTCTCTTCTGTTTGGGCATAGACCCAAATCTAAGCACTACAGACAATAATCAGACTTCTGTCCTTAAGAATCTAACCATAACAGATGCTGTCCTGCTGCAGCATGGAGGGATGGTACATCAAGTGTGGGTAAGAAATGGGGTTCTAGAGGGTCTTTGTAAAGGTCTTAACACACACACGAAAAGGATATAAAGAATGTATCCACTCTGCACATAGAGGCAGCTGAATGTGGCTCTAAAGAATGTTATGTTGACCGGTGGCTGCAGGGTTAATGGCTGTAGTCACTGAAAAAATTCATGCAGGCTTCCTAGCCTTTAGCTAGCCTTTCCTAGCCTTTTCCTAGCCTTTAGCCAGCCTGATGTGAAGTGAATTACAGGTGACAGTGCTCTCCCAGCTACCAAATCCAGAAGGTAACACATGCTAACTTGTTAGTGCAAGAAAACAAGGCCATGAGCACTTCATTGCAATGGATGGATTTTTCTACCAGCCAGGAGCTCTAGTCAGAAATTAATGCTGCTCCTGTCTGTGTGTGGCGGACATGAATGGCAGAGGGCCAAGGCCCAGAGCACTAGTAGCTGCAGGGGGAGGCAGGACATGGCAGATGATGGCTCAGGGCTGGGGACAGGTGAGGACACCACCAGCCTGAGCTGTCAGCCAGCTCTGGCCTCAGCAGCCATTGGTAGGGGAGCACTCCAGGGGCACAATCTGATCATTCGTTGTAGGCAGAGCTACTCAGCAACTTTCAATTTATTTTATTAAATATTTGACACACATTGACTTTTCACAGCAGCATTGTAAAGCTAATTCACATACACTCATTAGGGCACAAGCTGTGCCTTAGTAGCACTAAACAGCAAACCCAAAAGATATTCAGGGTTTGCAAACTCACAAACAGAAATCCCTGGTGGTCTTTGGGAAGACAACTCCTGCTAAGTTGTGGAGGGATCGTGGCTGGTGCCACTCTGGCTATTCTAACCACAAAGCCCTGCATGTTTGAGCATTGTGTTCCCCTCCCTCTCAAACTTGTAATTTACGAGTCTACCCTGGAGCCTGAGCCACATCATGTGTGGTGCTTCCCTACTTGCTCTAAAAGCAACAGCAGTTTGTGACCTCCATCCTTGCTGCTACATCAATGTCTGGGCTGGCTGCAGCCCTTGGCTGCGTATCTCCAGCTGTACAAAAGCTCACTGAGGCCAACAAGCTGTTATTGCTTGTATAAAATACCACACAGGTCAGTTCTACACCATTCTTATTTTGGATATTCGTCAACTTCCTCCCAAAAATAATGGTGTTATGTTTTTCAGCAGTCACAATAATACTCCTAAGAAGTAGGTGGAAGTGAACAGTAATTTGAAAAAAAAAAAAGGCCAGAAAGAGATCAGTGGAGACCTGAACCATTATGCTGAACCTATCAGGAACTTTACCAGACTGAAACCTCTCATAGGCAGCTAAATACTTGTATTTTCTGTTACTGTTGACTCTACAGAAGAAATATTCATCACGTCCCCCGGGAAAAGATACAACGGATGAAAGAACAATACGAGCACAATGTTACCTTCCACAGTGTTCTCCAGTCCGAAAAACCAAGCAGGGATGAGGGAAGCTGCAGTGGAGCAAGTGCAGCTTACGGCACAGGTCCCCATCCCACCCACCATTCTGCCTTGCCAAGGAGGAGACCTGGCACGGCACGTACAAATGTGGCATTTAACTGAAGATGTGCATTCCTTGGTGTTTTAACTATCAGGGTACAAGGCTCTCTAGTTCCACATTTCTTTCTAAACTGTTTTTTATTCTTGTGTTTTTCTACTACAGTTCTAAATTACTTTTATTTCTTACATACCTTTAAATGGCATTGGACTGTGGTCTCACAGCTCTACAGGACCACTGTAAGAGCACTGTACCCAGTACAAACTGTACTCCCTCTCATCCCTCTTCCTCCAGGAAAATCCATTCAGGCATATGTGAAATGTACTGGGTCTACCACGTGCCACTTTTTGGTGTTTTTTTCTGCATCACAGTCTGATGCTAGCAATAAACATCCCTAACTTATTTCTGTCTTAAGGCCATTGTGGCCAGTTCTTTCCCCACACAATTGGCATTTCTTGCCATTTTAATGCTTTATATCTGACTGCATAAACTTTTTGTATCTACTGTCTTGCCTACAGCATTATTGTAACTTTCAGAGGCAAAGTGAATGACGGCAAAAATAGCTCAACAGATTGTAGCAAGATTCAATGATGTTCCCTTTTCACTGACTGGATTTATGCTGGTCTTACCTTACATACAGCTTCTCCAGTCTGGAAGCAAAATACTTCAACAGAGCAAACTTAGCTCTTCACCTTGCCAAGACATAGGAGTTAATTGACCCCAAGACGGAGAGGCTCCAAAATGGAAACATTAGTGTTAGGCTTGTGCATGTTAACTCCTAAGTGGGAACAGGGCCACAGGAGCAGCTCTGAACAGCTGAAGCAGAAACACAGACCAAGGAACTACTGAATAATAACTCTGCATGGCATTTTGCTGTGAATCAAATAATCATAGCTGTTCTTTAAAGCTCTTTTAGTGCTTTATGAAAGTCTGAGGAGAAAAGTACAAGAACTGTGCCAGAATAGCAGAGCAACATTTCAGAATTGAAGTGTTCTGTTAGGTGAAAATAAGAGAACTTTTTATTATGCCCTGTGCCACTTCGGACAGCCAAACAACTAATTCTAATGTTGCAGAGGGTAACAAAACTGATGGCTTTAGACTGAAACAAAGATCCTGCTGTAATGTAAGAACACAGAATCAATGGCTTACAAAATGTCATCAAACCCTCAGCCACACTGATGCTATTGTACAATACATCTTTGTGAGAAGTGTTTACATACTAAGCTTCAAACTATTTTGCAAATGAAGTGGTATTTAATGAGTCTGTTTTTGCAATAGAACTTTATTAAATACAATCAAGTTTTAATGTACAAAGTGTAAAAATAATTTGAATTTGAAATATATACAATACTGTACATGTGCATTAGCAGCATTTTTGGGATTTTTGGTGTTCGTAGATTCTGTTGGGTGGTAATGAGTCCTTAGGTTCCTTTGGGTTCTTCTGAAGAGCCTCAGCTACTTCAGAACTGCTTTTGATGAGTTATTTGCTTCCCCAGTAGACCTGGAACTATTTCCGGATGAAAGATCATCAGATAAAGTAGTAGCTGTTGCTTTGCTGTTTTCATTTACATAATCCATTTTCTTTTCTGCTGGTAAATTATTCACAAGTGCTTGTGTATTAATCATTGCCAGTTCTTCATCAGCAACCAGGTCATTCTCAGGCAGATGGACAGTTTCTCTCACTTTTCTGCAAGGGGTGACACATCCAATATTCCGATCTGTCTCTTTAGGTGACTTGCTGTGCTGTAAACCCAAACTTCGTGGAGGCTGAAATGCTCTTTTAACAGACGGAGAAATTCCTGAACATATTGGTGTCAGTGGTGGAGGGGCAGGTATGCAGCTGAGGAAGTCCATAGCTTTTCTCTTTTTGCTGGTTTTGAGATAGTCTTCATTAACTGTAGCAGGTGAAGGTGTTTTTGCTGACCCTGGTGTGACAAGTTTCATACATGGTGTGCTAGTTGACAAAGGGCTTGGATGCTTCGTTTCAATTCTAGAAGACATCTGGGTAAAAAGAGAAGTTTTATGTTGAATAGAATGTTCTGTTTCATGAACTTCCTCAATGACTTCCAAAAAATGGGGGAACATCCCCCCCAATATAAAAACACTACATCATCATTCATATCCCATTTAAGGTTAATTTGGTATCTCCTGGCGGTGATTAATATTATTCCTTCAAGTGCTGATGTCTGATAAATCACTGTTTACCTGTACATTTACATTTTGTTTCTAAGAGCTAAGCAAAATGTATGGGAATTTTTCTAGGCCAGATAGTAAGAAATCAAAGCAGTCATAAGTCTTCTATTGCCTTGGCTATGTCCCCCACATGTGGTTGGTTAAATATGTAAAAAGGAGAAAAAAAATTTAAGAAAAATCAGGATAGAACATAGACCAAAAAAAAAGAAGATAACATTACACACAAGACAGATGGTGCATAGCAAATCTTTCAAACACAGGCTTGAGAATACACTTAATGCCCCTTTTTTTTAAAGATTATTAATGTATTTAATAAACTATAAAGATATAAACTAGTTAGTCTATAAAATATATAAACTAAACCTTCAGAATTAAGCATTAGCCCTCCCTCTGAAATGGAAAAGGATGCCTTATAAACTTAAGCTTAGTCCCCAGGAACTGATATCACACCAGGGTCTTTCCACCTCCCTTGCAACTCATGGCAGGAAAAATTTTTGAATCAGAACATCAGAAACAACTCACCACCAGCAGCCTTCATGGAAAACTTGAGTACTATTTAAATCAATTTTTGTCAAGAACGCTAAAATACATTTACTAGGTGATACCTCTTCCCTTTAAATCCTAGAAATATCTAGAAAAAGACCAGGAAGTAAATTCTCTCAACAAAGGTGGGAACTGCAAAATGCCTTGAAATAAAGATGTACAGATCAAGATTTTTCCTTCTGTGACATTCACATTAGATAATCTTCACAGTGGGACCAAAGAAGCACTAAATCATCTATAAAGAAAGGATGATTTATTTTACCCACATCAAATTCAAAATACTTAAAGTATGTTGTGGAAACACAGGCCACAAGGGGAAGTTTTAATGTACTGTTTGGAGGAAGGATTATCTATCTCATGGCTCCTCCTGGGGAATAATCCTAAACCCATACACATAGAGAAAGCTTCTAATCAGCTTGCATTGCCCTGAAAGGACTGGATGAAGCGGACTGAGAAGTGATACCATTCACCACAGCTATAACACTTGCTTAAATCCTTACTGCATGTACTGCCATTACAAACACAGCATTAATTACCAGAAGCTTACCAAACTTTTATCCTCTGCAAAGCTGTGGGAAGGAGAGGGGCTTTCCAAGCCACATCTTTTAGTTAAACTGGGTGTAAGCAAGGGATTTCTTCGTAGCAAATTCATCAATTTACTTTCCGCATCAGAGCAAAAGGAGGCCACATTCTGTAAGGGAGAACTGAGTTTGCAATGCAGAATAGTTGGCTTTCAAACTATGTAAGGACTATATGCACTACATTTAAGTCTTTCTTTTCTCATCATTATCCCACTGGATTTTTATTTTATATCAAACCAACAACACAGAAGATTGCTGCACTTTCTATCCATGCAGATTCCCTATTGACAGGTACAAGATCTTTTGCCAGCCAGAGATTCTGTGGCACATCCTAAAGACATTGCTAGATGAGTTGAAAAACAAAAACCAAAACAAACCAAACCAACAAACAAAAAGCAAGATATTCAGTCCTCCAGGAAAACTGCATTAACATCTTACTCCATCTCCCAGAAAATCCCTCTCAAATCCAGCATTATGTGCATTACTTGTTTTAAAGAGTTATCAATACTAACAGACTTTTTGGTGAAGGATGTAACACAGCAGTAACTAAAACTAACCATCAAATGATACTTGTACAGGTTTACCTCTATCACACTTCTCAGTTCATTAACCTTCTCTTGAAGATAGCATTCCTTTGGACTGGCTGAGAATAAAGAAAGATCTCCAGCCAACAGCACGGGAATTTCTGATCTGAATTCAGACTGCCACTGAAGGTTGCTTGCAGAAATGAGTGAGCAGCGGACAACCACATCTTCAATAGCCAAGTGTCTGAGATCTGTCCAGATCTTTACTGCCACTAAATTATAGCTTTCATCAGATAAGTACACCACAGTAGTGAAACCTAAAAGCAATAAAAAAGTCTGAATTAAACCTTTACATCTCTTTAAGTAAAGGTGCTGTGATTTGGATCTATTAAAAAAAAGTCACACACATCTTGAAAGAGCTACATGGCAGCCCATCAGCATGGTGACAGGTTTCTCATGTTTCTTTCATATTCTACACCAGCCCTCTACCGATTACGGAAAACAACTCAAAGTTTGTGTCTTTAAAAACAATACTCCTATGGAACTCATCCTTTTTATCCAGAAGGTTATCCACCTCTCCCTATCCATGAGCTCCAGTGCCTGAATTCCACTCATTCCATGACAGTGTACACAAAAGAGGGAGTTCATGTACATGCATGATGGTGTTTCTGCAGATACTGAACACAGATGGGAGAACTTATTCCCACCATTTACGAAAAAAAAATATAATTACAAAAATATTTGAATATAAGCTGCTTTTGAGCTTAGATCCTGCCTTACTAACTCCCTGAGCTAATAAGCAGAGACAGTTTTTCTTCAGAAATATAGATTTATCTGCCAGCATGTCACTGTGATGGGCTGTATTAGCAGGTTTGCACAGGCCTGAGATGCAGGTACAACACCAAGATAACTGACTTGTGAAATAAAGAATTCAGTGCTTATTCAATGGGAGGACATGAATGTGGTCCACAACATACCTGTTCTGCTAACAGAAATTACAACTCCGACTAAATCCACTTCAGCACGTGGTGGCTGAAAAGAAGGATCCAACAAACTGGTGAATTCTAGAGCCTTTCTTGGAAAGAAAATCTGTACCAGCATCTCCTGTGATACCTGATAAAACACAAAACTTCAGTATTTACCACACTTACAGAATGTGACGCATTTTAATGATTTTATGCACTTAAAGCACTTACTGATAGCTGTAGGTATTGAGTTTTCTTGGTGGCTGTTAACTGTACGTTGGTGGAGTCTGCCCTGCTCCTGGACTGGGATGCTGACAGCTGGAAGATCCTGTAACGAGCGCCTTCCTTCAGCAAGGAACACACGTCAGGCAGCGGGCGCCAGATACTCAGTACTGCTCCTGACAACAGCACAGTAAGCTCAGTTACCTGCTCAGTAATAATTTGAAGGCTTTTAAACAAAATAAATCTACAATGCTCCCTCCCATCCAAAAGCCCTAAACCAAGAATCAAACTGGAAATATTAACATGCAAGCTAAAATAATGTTGGGAAAGTCTTAAAATCTACCTATGCTGGCCAGTTACCACATTTAGTTAAAAGTTATTTATAATTTTTCAAGAACTAACCTTTATGTTTTTCTTGCTTTCTGTAGTCTACCACATATAATCTCCATACTGCAGACACGTCCCTTTTGTAACAACCATTTTCTTCCTGTTCTGCTGACTCTAAAGCCTTCTTGAATTGTTCCTGTATCTGAGTTTGTTTTTTGTCGTTCATCAGCTGCCTGTAAGCCTTCAAGGCTTTTAATTGGTCATCACTGAGATATCCCTGCAACCAAGAGAAAATGAACTCAGTATCTTTTTTATTAATCAAAAAAAACACTGTCAAGATTTTTAGACAGCCTCTTTCTTGAGTGTTCATCTGTTAGAAGCAATTTACTTCCAGCTGATACACTACTAGGACTTGAAATGAGGTATATTAAAACAACAGGAAGCAGCAGTCTTACCTGGCACTCATCTGGTGCTCTCTGGTCTTTGCAGAGCATTACACTACACACTGTTTTTATGTGACAATTAGTAAGAAGCCTGCTTGAAAGTGCATAACTAAGGTGAATATTTAATATAACAGGCAGGCTTGCCTGTTTCATATGAAGATATGCAAGGAAAAATTTCTGTAAGAATAAAGGAAGAGTTGCACTTCTCCTCAGGCTGCTGTCTCTGAGCTGACACAATGATTTACAATAAAATGCACAAAACCCATAATTTTTCTGACCAAGCCTTCAAGACCTAGATGCCTGTACATGCAGCTCCAGAGACATGGATACCACTTTATCAAATAAAGATATAATATCAAATAAAGAGATAATATGGCTTTATGACAGACAAGGATCCTTACTTGCAACAGGCAAGGAACATATTTAATTTTTAACAACTGGCAATGACTAATCACCTGCATCTTTATTAGTAAAGGCATAAACACTTAAAAGTTATGATTTAACTGGACAGGGAATGAAGATAACAAAGACAATATAATTATTCAAACAATTCAGTGAACAGCATGCTCTGCTGTATGAAGCTCTAGACTGATGAGAAGCATTAAGTTTTCATATATGCAGGACAAAGCAAAGTAATAAAATTACAAGTAACATTAACTTTTAATTGTGCTATATCCTGGATTTTTATACCAAGAGAAAATTGCCATCCAAGACAATATTAATAAATTACAACAAGCCGTCATTCAGTTTTTTTCAAAATTTTTAATGTTAATTTATTTAGCAATAAGCATGCTGTAGAAAATATCAAAAGGCAGCAAAACCAAATAGTAATTTAATGGTCAATTTTAGCAGGAGTTATTAAATTTTGATTTATTCCACAAGCTTTTCAAAATTAGCCCAGTAGGATCTATAAGTTACCTCCATATAACCAGGATCAGATGCATTCTGAATTGCTTCATAAAGTTCTGCACCATCTTGCAAATTACGGATTTGCTGTCTTGTGACTATCCGTGATCTTGGTGTTCTTCTACTGGTTCTCTCTGTTGAGAAAAAGGCTTTATGTGGAGTACAACCAATACACTTTAAAGTGAAGGAAGAAATAATTATGTAAGAAGCACAGTAGTACTTAGGCCCTACCAGAATAAAAATACAAAACATGTATAGGAATTGATGTATATATGTGTGTGTGTGTATACATATCAGGAAAACACAAGCAGAAAAAAATCTTATTCATTTAAATACAACATAGATTAGAATACTATACAAACTTTGGGGAAGCCAGTATCAGTGTCTGCACTAAGGAGAGCGTGAGAGATTTGATGGGCTGCCAAGAACTTTCATAGATAACTTGACTACATTTTCTTTATGTCTATCACTTCCTCTTATACAGCAGAAAAGTCTTAAAGACACCAAGATGTGGGACAGCAGGTGACCACCAGCCTGCACATGAAGCCTCCTCAGGACATCAGCTAAATGCCAAGTTAACTTACATTAAACTATTACCCTCTCCTTAGGTAAGTCACTTTGCTGCCAGAATTCTGATGAATTCCTTCAGCATAGCAGACTCCCGTGTACACAGGTTCACCAAACATAAAACAACACATGGGGTGTCATAGCAGTGAAGTTAAGAATTACAAGGCTATCTCTGATTTCAACTAAGAATTCCATGCTAGAACTACTGTTAGAAACCACTGGCAGAGGTGGACAGTATCAGCCATTACAGAATCAGAATACAGTTTAAGTGGAAGGGACCTCTGGAGGTCATTGGTCCAATCCCCCTGCTCAAGCAGGGCCACCCTACAGAAGGCTGACCAAGACCACATCCAGTGAGCTTTTGATTATGTCCAAGGATGGAGATTTCACAGCCTCTCTAGCCAACACTGTCAGTCAACCATCATAGTGAAAATGTGTTTCCTGATGTCCAGAGGGAACTTCCTGTGTTCCAGTTTGTGCCCATTTGGCTGTGAACCTGTCACTGGACACCACTAACAGAAGCCTACCTCCATCTTCTCTGCACTGTCCTTTCATATATTTAAGTACATTGATCAGATGTCCTTGAGCCTTCTCCAAGCTCAATGGTCCCAGATCTCTCAGCATTTCCTGTGTCAGATGCTCCAAATCCTTAAATACATTCATGGTCCTTTGTTGTAATATCTCCAGTGGGTCCATATCTCTTTTGTAGGGAGGAACCCAGAATTGGACACAGCATTCTGCATGTGGCCTTACCAGGGCAAAACAGAAGGGAAGGATCACCTTCTCAGACGTTCTGGCAACAATTCTCAACTTGTCCTCCAGAATCCCCAGGGCTCTTTCTGCCACGCTGCTTTCCAGATGGGTGGCCCCCAGCACGTACTGGTGCAAGGCACTGCTCTTCCCCAGGCACAAGATTTGCAATTTGTTTTGTTGAACTTCGTGAGGTTCTTGTCAACCTATTTCTCCAGCTGCCAAGAACCCTCTGGATGGCAGCATAATCCTCTTGTGTATCCATCACTTGTCCTAATTTTCAGCATGAAACCTGCTGTAAGTACACTGCCCCATTCTCCAGATCATTAACAAATTTGTTAAAACAGGACTAGGCCCAGTACTCATCCCTGACATACACCAGGAGTCACTGGTCTCCAAACAGACTTTGTGCCACTGATCACCACCCTCTGGGCCCTACTGTTCAGTTTTCAATCCACCTGCCTGCTCATCCAGCCTATCATCAGCTTCTCTCTGCAGATATTAAGGGACACAGTGTCAAAAGCCTTTCTGAAGCCCAGGTACACAATGGCACTGCTCTCACCTCAACTGCCCAAGCCAGCGATTTCATCACAGAATGTTGTCAGGTTGGTCAAATACAACTTCCCCTGATTGAATCCTTGCTGAATACTCCAAATCACGTATTTTCCTTCATGTGCCTGTTAACAGTTTCCAGAATTATTTGTTCCATCACTTTCTCAGGGATCAGGGTACGGCTGACTGGCCTGTAGTTTTCTGCTCCTTCCTGTCCTTTCTGAATACAGCAGACACATTTGGTTTCTTCCAGTCTCCAGGCACCTCTACCAATCAACTAATGATCATTCAAAGAGGATCAAAAGTAGCCCCACAGACATCAGTCAGCTCCTTCAGCACTTCTGAGTTAATCCCATCATCAGCCATTGATTTAGATATGTCCAGTTTGCCTGAGTGTTCTCTGCCTTGACCCTCTTCCACCAAGGGTATGTCCTCCTTGCTTCAGAATTTCCCCTAGTCTCTGTGGCCTGGGATTGCCAACCAAGGGCATTCAGTACTCAGCATTCTCCATGGCCTGTGCCACCAGAGTCCCTGTCCCACTGAGCAGCTCCACTGACCTCAGTATCTGCAGAGATAGTGCTTAGTGCTTGGTCTTGGTGTTCAGGTCTATTGAGATACATCCTAGCAGTGCCTAGCTCTGGGTGATATCTCACAGTGTCATGTCCCTGAAGGGAACGAAATTATGAATTCTACAATTTTGTAGCATTTCCCTGAGAATCATCTCCAGGATAATTTTTTAGTGGCCTGGCTACCAATATGTTCAAGAGGTGTTCCCTAGATAGCTGCAAAGCCATGCAAATAAGCACATAACCACTTTGTACCAAAATGTCTTGATACACAGGAAGCAAAAACCTGTAGCAATACAAAGCAAAAACAACAACAAAGAAAGCAATCCAAAATCCCATCTATGCTTCTCTATCACCAGAGAAGATTTTTGACAATTTCTTTAGATTTTTCTGAAAACATCAAAATGTTTTTCTGTTCTTAATATGTGTTCTGAAAGAATGAAAGCTTTACCTTCATGCTTTTCATATTCTGCTTGGATTTTTGCAAACAGAGCTTCCAGTTTCTTTTGCTGATTCTCTGCATGCTTGGCAGCTTCCCTTTCTTCAGCTCGGCTGTTACGAAAAACGTAGGAACCAGCTGTTGTCTTTTCCATCCACTGAAATAAAAAGATTAAAACTAAACCCAGACTTTTAAAAAATTATTTTTAACATTATCTAGCTTCTCTTTCATACTCACTGTTGAGCAAAAATGCTTTAAAAATGAACAGGCAGCAGACCTTAAGTTCCTCCAGTATAACAGATAAAAGGCAAAACTCCACAGCATTGGTTGGTAACTTGTCAAAGACACACAGAATGGAGCAGTATCCAAAACCAGATGATTCAACAGCTGAAGAAAACATAGCTTCAAGTAGTGGGTATCAGTGTTGTAATTTAGATGATGAAGGGATCCCACTGGTAGATACATTAAGATACAAACCATCAAACTCAATGCTTAAAAATACACCAGAACTGCATTCTACCCAAGCTGTCTTTCCACATCTGCTATACTGTCTGTTTTAACATCCTAGATTAGATGCTGTAGAAGAACTATGATGTAGTTCTGCAGATGCTCCTAAACCTTTTCTGCCTGAGATGGCTCCACAGGACTAGAGCCTTGTCCACAACCCTGCCAGAACTGGCTTGCCTGATTTAAAGAGATGAGTGAGCTAGACAAGGAGATCCATGGCTGCCAAAAGCGGTCCCTTTCCTTCCCATTTTCTGCACAGTTCTGTCTTCTCCCTTGCACTGGCTCTAGCACACATCTGACCTCAGCAGACTGCATCAGTTCGGTAATTCAACAGACGGCAGTATATTGTTTTAATATTATTATTAGTTATTTTTCCTAGTTTAATTAATTAAGTTACCTAAGTAACAGGACCAGGTGAGCTCTGGGTTTAGAACAGAGAAGAAGCAGAAGCATATAGTGAAAGCAGATAAGGAAAGGTTGCAGGACTAATCCTTATGAGGCAGTGAATTGTTGAAATAGGCTCTGCCTACCTCATCAATTGCACACAAAATGTATTTCCTGCATTACTCACATTTTGACACCTTTAATTAAAGCTACTGTGATTCCTACACTCCTTGACTCTTGAGGTCAAAAAGAGATAGACAGCCCAAATCTTCTTTTTGGTAGCCCATACCTACTTCTGGTATGTTTAAGCAAGAGTCTCAGTGTTTAAAAAAGAAAAAAGTACATCAATCTCTTGACATAGCAAGATACGAAGAAGCACTTTCCTCCCCCGCCTGGAAACCATTTACTGTGATGCAGTTACAGATTACAGTCCCCTTTGTGAGACCTAAATAAATGTTTGTTCTACCAGACAGTTCGCATAAGTGCTGCAATTTCCTCCATTAAAACAATGATCTAAACAGCAAATAAATGATCCAAACCAAATGTTGCCAGTACCTTTGCAGAATTCATTCTACATCCACCAACAATAATATAATACCTTAGAAAGAAGGCAATTAAAAAAGAATCCTAGATATACATGCCAAGTATAACCTGCTCTGAGAAAAGTTAATAAAGCTGTGTCCTGGTTAAACTGTTTACATCAAAAGGATTGATTAATAACAGAAATATTGTTTCTTTTTGTGTCTGGTATTGTTATAAAACCAAGTAGTTGCAGGGAAGTCTGACTGCAGTATTCAAAAGTCTGGAAATCAAGTGGTATTTAAAAGATCTTAACTCTATTTTACACCATAATTACACACTGTATTTTCAGTAATACAGAACTTACACAGTACAGTCAGCTACACGTAAGAAAAATGAATCCTACCAATGCTTAGAAATATGTAATTTTTTGCTAATATGTTAATAATAAAACAAGTGCTGTAATTTTTAGAGTACAGAATTGGAATTCAATTATTTCTGGCTTTTTGAAGCTGAAAGCAAAGCCAACCAAAAGACACTGAACGCAAACTCAAATCCTTCTTACAGCAGGATACTGCAGTCCTGAAATACTAAATACATGCACAATACGGGAAGCACTCCTGTTTATTGCATACATAATAATAGTATCTTTAAAAAAAAATTTAGCTCTCTATATTGTGTCTGATTCAAGGAATGATATAGCAATTAATTAATATAATTGAGATCTCATACAATCCTGTTAGACTCATAATATACTTACACCATACCTGAACAGGGTAAGTTCTTTGAATAACCACATCAATACACCCCACAGCACCACCCTCACTGTAGAGCGATGACAAAGGCAAAGGGAAAGGTCTGGGATCCCGATGAAATCCTAGTTTTGTGTGCCATCGCACACGGCGAGTGCTGTTCGCTGAGATCTGAGCAAGGGAAATGCTGAATGAGAAACTGTCACTGCTATGTCAAAGTTATATCCAACTTATTTTATCTACAGGAATATCTACATATCTACTTTCACACTGACCTCACAAAGCATATATCACTTTTGCACCTGAGCAGATCACGTTTTAATTTAAAGGTTTCCTTTCACATTGAAGAATGTATTTTAAACAGAATCTAAAAATCTGATGAGTTAAAATTCTCTGGGAAATGAGAATCTATGATTGCTTTGTATTGCTTTGTACTGGCGAAGCAATTTCAGTACTATGCTGAAAACCCTCTTTAAAGTTAAAGCTCTTTAACTAACCTCAAATGAGTCAAAGCCCTCTCCCAAGAGTTCACCCTCTCATGACTTGGTTTTTCCACCCCCCCGCCCACCAATTCTTCCTCCAACTTCCATATTGTCTGAGATGGATAAATACTTCTTTGCATCTTGGTGTTTAATCAAAGTAAGGGGCTGGAACTGCTAAAATACATAGCAAAACTTGGCAGAATTTTATACTACAAACTTCTCTTCCAACCATATTGAATAACACCCTTGTATCATGTCTTACAAATCTGGTTATTAAACTTCAGCAAAGCTCCATCTGTTCATAAAGCCTCAATAACTTTTTATGTTTACAAAATGTGGCTCACTAAGTAGCACTTATCACATCTCTCAGTCACATCCAATCAAGCTGAACTAATATTTTTTATTTACCTTTAACATAAGGGAATCTGGCGCTTCCAGTGGTGTACATCCATTTTGAGGACCAACAAGTTCTGCTCCGTGCACTATGATCTTCTGACCAACAGTCAGCCTTCTTCTATCTAAGAAAGCTTTGAGAGGTGGATCCAGAAGAGCTCTGATCCCATACCAGCCATCAGTAACTTCAATTAAAGCTGCTGCTTTTTTACTTTCCATGTTCTTATTGCTACTTCTAGGAGATGCAACTGCATTCAGCGATATGATTTTGGAAATACACAGTACAAGTGTTTTACCTGCTGCATCATCTCTTTCCATTATTTTTTTGATTGCTGATCGTTTACTTTTATCAACTTCTAAATCATACCTACAAAAAGGAATTTGTGCTTTGTTACAGCAAACCAAATCCATCACCTTGTTTTTCTTTTAATGTCATTTTAGCTAACTGTTGGTTACTCAATCTACATGATTAAGCACTAGTGTAGAAAAGCAAATGTTTTCTACATTTTTGCAAGTAACACACACTATGTTTTTAATACTGCTATGTCTAAGTTTAACAATACAAGCATTCTGCTAAGTAGTGAATGCAAGATAGATGTGCTTATTTTGTAATACTGACAAACCAGAAAGCACACAGGAACACAAATTACAGCTCCCAATATATTGCTATACACATACCTATATTTCAACTGCAACAGGACCATTTCTGGTGTCAAACATCTGTTAGCAAATTCACGTGGGAAGGACACTTCCATGGCTGCCAATTTCCATACAATCCATCTGTAGTGATTGTAAACCCAGGCCTCTGTTATTAGATTGGGATCCACACCAGGAGTGTCACAGAGGGCGCTGCAGATAAATTGTAAATAAATTAACCTGAAATCCACAAATCCACTGCAAATTTTAACTTGCTTATTTTTTAGACTATTTACACAGTTGAAGAATTTCCAGAAATTTTTCAAATTGACTTTGCTTTCTTTAATGGTCAGTGAAGATCAATGACTGGCAACATTAATCTACATAGCAAATTTAGCAAATCCTCTAGTATCTTTATTTACGCTAACAGAGATGTACTAAAAGTGCATAGCAAAAAAACAGTAGTCAGAGGTTTTAAAGTACCACTGTGTTGGATTTATTCTAGGAGACAAGAGAATTGCTGACTAATAAATAGCATAGTTGTCTGAAGTTCATAAGTAACAGCACCTGTAAAACTCCTTTTTCCCAGCTTTTCCCTCATCTGTAGGTATTAGCCATCCTCCATCAGCAAGCTGCATGCCATTTCCAGCTAACAAATACTCCTTACTGAAAAAGTCTTTGATGAGAAACTGGAAAGATTCAGCATTTGTGCTGTTAACTTGTACACACTGTTTTGAAACACCATATGTGTATAGCTGAAAAAAATCAGACGGAAAAGACAAAATAATGACAATACAGTATGAATTCAACAGAGAGTTTAAATATCCAATCTTATAAATTCAGATTAAATATTTCCTTAAGGTTGAGACAGCTTGTGTCTGACCTTGCCATTTCATATGTAAATCATGGAGAATGGAGGATTCCCAACAACTGTTTTAGCAGAACAGATTCACAGTGTTCTTTGAAAGTATTTTAAAAAATTCAATAGATTTTGTACTTTCACTGTACCAAATGCAAGAGCATTTTCATATAGATTTACCTAAGCTTAAATTTTAACTGTTCTTTTAAACCAGCTCTTCATATGCATTATAACTGGTGGATTTTTTTCCTATTTGATTATAATGCTAGAGATTTATGACCTTTATATTTTGGAATAGTCTCAAAAACTGGATATATGCTACTTAAGTACTGTAGCAACTGGTGTAATAGATACTGTAAATACTTACCTAAAAACTGAAGAATGTATCAATTCAAAAGCTACTGAGTTTTTAAATTTGCTTGTCTTGAGAAACAGATGAGAGACAGAAAATAAAAAGATATCAATATACCTCTTCTGTAGAATAAAAGCTAGGAGATTTCTCTTCTACTGCAGTTTTCAGAGAGATTCTATTGCTTGCAGATGTTTTAATGGCATAAAGAGTGCCTGGCTGTGAACGAATATTTTGCCTACATTTCTTTTTAATTCTCATTTCCTGCAGATCTCTAGCACAGCGGAGATTTGTCACCATCCAGGCCATAGCTGCAAATTAAAAAAACCCAAAACATCAAAACTTTTAAAAAGCATTATCAAATAAAGATACACAGACACACTGTAGCAGATTCAGAGCAGTGTTTTTTCTGTGCCACTATGCAGATTTTTAGAAACTGCAAGTTTAAATATTAAAAGTTTAATGCATTCAGAAAGCAGGGTTTACTGAAGACATTTGAATATTTATATAAAACAAATTACATACCTGTATTAATTTTATATAAGTCCCTGAACTAAACTTCATACATGTATTTTTCTCATCATACTGAACTCAATCTTCACAGCAAAGTTCAAATGGAAAAGAAATTAGTTGACGACTACAGAATCTATAATCCTGAAATTTTGGCCTGTTACTGCAGGATCTAATTCTGCAAATGTTAATACACCTGTTCAAATATACACAAGTCCTTCTAAAAAAGCCCCAGATTATTTGATTGTAAATTATAGAAATAACACACAAGAGCATTCAAGAGAGCTTAGAAGGCATAAGCCCACATCCTAAAGTTGAACAGTTGAGCATTTAAAGTCTGCCTCTTCGAAAATGATACAATCAACCATTTATATGGCTAATTCTACATTTTAATTAGAGAACAGAATGAAAACAAGCTTCTGTAAAAGTGAATGAAGTACACAGCAACGCTAATCTAAGGTTCCTAGATTATTTTACCTATGAGGTATATAAAAATTATCAAATATCAAATGAAACATAAGCTATCTTGTTTCTAAGCACTGTGTGAAATACTTTTCATCTTCTCAATTAACTCTGGAGATAAAATGGATATGCTCTTCTAGGAGTGCAATATAAAATATCAGGAAAGTAGTAATTTCCTAATTTTCCCACCAAAATAAAAAAAACCGCATAAAAAAAAAGAAGTCCGACAAATTATGCAAAAACCCCTTAAAGAATCAACATTGACAGTTAGTATTTACAATAGTTAAGTGAGTAAAATCTGAAAATACCTAAATTGCCATTTTCTAGGTCAGTGTCTGCTGCCTTCTGGTTATCAGACCGGTGATCTTGAGGGTCAGCAGTATTTTGTTCAGTTCTGATCTGATTTAGTTCCATCTCCTTGGTCATATTTTTGCTGATGGGTGAGTCACATCCTTTGCTGCTGCCTTGCTCACATGTAGAAAATGTCAGCTTGGTTTTGAAGGGTGGAATAAAAGTTTTTGCAGCTTTGCCATGTTTGCACAAACTTCTTGTTTCTTCACTCTGTTTTGTCGAGGCCTTACAGGGAGTGGAAACCTCTGCAGCACTGTCTGAAGAGTGCCTGTGAGCACAGTGCTGAAAAATGGCAGGTTTAGACTGGAATCCTCTGAAGTCTTGATCTGGCAGAGTAAGGGTGGGATTCTTGACTTCTTGTCGTTCTTTAGTTGACCTACAGAAATGAAAACATTTAAGCATACAGGTCTCATCTTCCTGACAAAAATCCTTGTCAGGAGTTTTGTATTCTTAATTTAGTAATACAAATTTCTATTCTGAATCAATAAAAAGACAGTCTCTGATATTTTAAGACCAGAATACTTAATTTCTATGTATTGAGAAAAGACAGTGTAACAGGGTATAGTAATTTAGCATCTCACTGGTCTATTGCAGCAGCGTGTTATATGTGGTAACCTAATATTTAAATTGTCATAAAATTACTAGTATTTTATAAAGTTGAGTAGTAAACGATTACTGTGTATTTTTAGACAGTTACAAAGAAGAACTCTAAAATTTCTCACCCAAAAGGCTGACAAGTTATGGGTTTTAAAGGCACATGATACATAAATTTCCTTCTGTCTTTAAAAATGCCTGTAAGATAATTAGAAAAAAAATGTTTGAAATGGCACACTACATAGAAAATAGAAATTTACAGAACATGTTTTATCTATATTAATGATATGTAGAAAAGTTTTCAGAGTGGATTTAAACAGCTTTATTCCTTCCTGCCCCCAAAAATGTTTGTTTAAAAATCTTTCCAGAGAGATCCAAAGGATAAGTGCTCACAACGCCGAGCTCTCAAGAGTTTGTGTTTGTGAGCAAGCAAGATATTTTTAGGCTCCTGAAAGGGAAATGTTTATCATATATTTAACTCCAGGTAGGCTCACCATTCCATTCAGAACTTTCAGCAACTTTTATTCTTTGACTTGAAGTTACAACAGAAAAAGGCACATTTGCAAAAACTCCTCCTTCCATTATTGAAGGACATCTTGGAATTACTGACATAACTAAATCATATCTGCCTGGAATGTAAACCCACTTCTGCTATGCCCTCAGGCTGCAAAGAGGAAGTTTCATATGAGAAGTAATTATATAGTAAGTATATTACCAGTAAGTATCTACTCAAAGTTAATCAATAAAATATATTCTGTATATTAATCAGTAAAACACATTCTTCCTATTGAGACTAGAATTTGTGAGATTTAGGATTTTGAGAGAGCGAGTAAGTTCCTCCTGAACTGGAAGTTAAACCAGAGTTCTTGCAGAAGGAATCTATTTATAGTCTATGCAATAAGGCATAATCACATTATTTCAAGTCTGCAGAGACATTACCACAGCAGCTTTCCTGAATTTCCATGACTACATAGATAAATGCAGTAGTTAAGCAAACTTATTATATGTTAGGTTATTGTAAATTGAAGAATTCTCAAGATAACAACTGACACTGGATTACTGCTTAGAACACAAGATGACTAAAATTACCATCAGGGGTGCTTTTTGAAGCTTTCAAAGACCTGGGGGAATTCTTTGTTCTGTTAAATTCAAGCAGAAGCTGCCTCTTAATTGGAGGTTCACCTAGAATAAAACCACAGAGTTTTATAAGTGATGTTCCTTTCAAGCTCAGTCTCTTATCAATTGGTACAATGTAACTGTAATTTCTAAATAAAACACCGAAGCCAGAGCAAGCAGAATTAGCAAGTTTTCAGGTCACATGTCTTAAATTTCAAACACAGAGCCACTTCACCACAAATTGCAGAAGTTTCTGCTGTACAGAATGACTGCATATTGTGTTACCAAGAGTGACAACAAAACCCCACATGATGAAGTTATTAAACTTTTGTGATCAGCAATTCTTTTCCACCCAAAATGAAAGTCTGTAAGTCTGAAGCTACCAAACACCCTCAGCCTGCCTCAGAAAGTGCATCACAATGCACTCCAGCAGCACAGCTTTCACAGTGCACTTCACCTGCATCTCTCTTTGAACTTCCAGTAACTAAAGAGTCCCTCCGAACTTCTAAGAGCAGCTCATCTTTTACAGGAGGTGTAACTAAGGTCAGGGCTCAGCTGTGGCACAGCTGTTCCAAGCTGGATTGGTAAGAGTCCTGCCCTGGCTTTTGCCACCTAGCCAAACTTTCCAGCATTGACCTTTGCTCCTGAACCTGTAGAGCCAGGCAGGGACTCTGCTGCAATCTCCCCTTCCACAAGGAGTTTCCAGCTAGCCCAGGTCCCTGAACTGGTCTGGGTGTCTGTGCAAGCATCAGGTACCAACACTTCAGCCCCAGACAGATCAGTTTCAGAAGGCAAGAAACTGCTTTTAGACCAACAAATATTTTTCATATCAGACTAAGAATCTTGATACATGCAAAACACTGTCCTCACCTACAATGCACAAGAAGGCGAAAATGAAAATAATGCTACTTATTTTTCAATGAAATAAACACGAGATTTGTACAGAGAGGAAAAAAAGAAGGAAGTCTGCTCAGGGAGAAAAGGAGCAGCAGCTTTCTTCTGTAAGTTTATGGTAAAACAGCAAACCTGTACACCTTCAAAATTACTAATCACAAATGTAGCTTCTACTGTGCATACTTAAGCCTGGGAAGAGTAGATGAAGTATCCTGCAGCAGGGAGTTTTTGTCATTGACACCTAGAGAAGAAACTGAATGTCTCTATGACCTAAAAATCAACATGACATGCAAAACAAATCCCCAAAACCTAAACCAATCTACTATGCAGAAATATGGAGTTGAACATATGTAAGATAAAACACCTACCAAGTGAGCTGTTTTCTTCAAAGTGCCTCTTCCCAAAGGTCTTATTTTGGAAGCTTTTATCCAGTCTGCCACTGAAGGTCTGCTCAGCACTAATCTGTACTCCAGAACTGGAAAAACTGTCTTCCACGAAAGCTCTTGCACTTTCTACAGCCTCTGCTTCCAAGTAATTTTTTGGACTTTGGAGAAGATTAGTATTAATTTCTGCTTTAGCAGTAGCACTGCATGAAATTGCTTCAGACTCTGGTTTTGACCCCAGTTTCAGCTGCCCTCTTCCAAAAGACTCAGCTTCTTCTTGTTCAAAGTTATTTTTAAATGATGTTAACTGCTTGCTTTTCTGATTACATGGTGTGTACTCAGGCAATTTGACAAGGTAAGTGCTTGGAAAATACTTTATTTCTTGAGGGCAGATGCTTTTGAAGTCAGAGTCTTGACTGCAGCTTTTTTCAGTTTTGAACTCTGAGATCACCTTATCTGTTAAAGATTTTACATGTTGACCACTGTCTTTAATTGAACTAAGCTGATCTGCAGCGCAAAGCCCACTATTCAAAAAATAATCAGATTCTTCTAAAATTGCCTTTGCTTTTTGATAGGCATCTTTAGAAACTTTTACCTGCTTTCCACTAGCAGTGCTGAAGCCAAAAGCAGAATCTGAAATCAATTCAGGGCTGGTATTGTCTCCCCCTTTTGATGACACTACCGGCATTTTCCTAGGAAGTACTTCAGCGTGCATTTTAGATTTTCCAACACCTTCCTCAACTAAAAATGCTTCCTGTACATGTGGTAAATCATTACCTTCCATTTCAGAAAAGAGTTGTCTAGCTTTCCTGAGTGACTCTTCTGAAAGCTGTACAGGCTTTCCACTTGCTGTACTAAAAAATCCAAAATTGCTTGTAGAAGAATCTGTTGGCTTTATCTGCTTATTTGGAACAAAGTGCCCTAAAAGCTTAATATTCTGTTCAAGGGATTGCTTCTGAGAATTTGAAATACACTTTGCATCTGCAGATGTGTTTCTTTCTTGGTGACTGTCTTCATCAGCACTTGTATTTACTTTAATAAATTGGGATGTGGCTGAATTAACCTCTTCACTTGTTGTAGCATTAAAAAATTCAGCAGAATTAGGACACTCAGTGTGAATGACTACAGATGAATTTCTAGCAATTTCTGTTTGATTTGTTCCTGAGTTAGGCTCAATTTCATATTTTACAGCTTCACTGCAGTCTTGAAATATTTGTCTGACTCTTGCTAATGCACTTTCTGAAACAGACACAGCTCTCCCTTTTGCTGTGCTAAACACAGTTTGTTCCAGATCACTCCTTTGTTTTTCAACCTTAAGTGTTATTTCTTTTAACCTGTTAAAATTAGTTTCCTCTTCAGGAAGACTGACAAGTGATTGGTTTTGGCAAGCACTAGCTATGGTGTCTGTGAAGCAATTTTTATCAGCAGCAGGTTCATTTAAATGTTCTAAACCGAATTCCTTACTGTCACCATTCATGTAAGAGCAGCTACTTTTTGAATCTAAGAGGAGTGATTGATCAGTTTTATTGTTGCTCTCCTCAACAAATAAAGCATTTTTTGTATCTCCAGGCACACAGTTATCTTCGAGGTCATGTGGTACCTTCATTAAATGCAGAGATGCAGCAGAGTGCACAGGAAAATCATCTGTGTTTTCTGAATCATCCCTCTTTCTGGGTGAGTAGTCCACCTTTTTCTCTGCAAGGAATCTTCCATCTTCAGACAAATGAGTTCTACTTAAAGCATCACTCTTCTGTCCTGTAAGGGATTCCAATGCTGACTTTCCAGGTCTGACATCACCTTTTTTATGTGCATGTGAAGTCACCAAACTCCCTTCACAAGCTTCACCTAGATCAACAAATGTATCTACTTTAGCAGGATCAAGAATCACAGCACGTTTAATAGGACTGCTCTCTAGTGCCTGATTAAACTGATCTCCAAGCTCTTCAGGAACAAGCTTTTCATTAAAATTCAGTTTTTCTGAGTCACACTGAGCAATACTTTCAATACATAAATCATAGTCTTTAACACAGTTCTTGCCACATTTCCTTTTCTTGATGAAGTTCTCAAAATTGTCATTATGTTCCTTTCCTATATCAACATCTGCGAAAAACTGTTCGGCTTTAGCCAAAAATCCATCTGCAATTGCTATTTTCTTGCCGCTAGCAGTATGAAAACCAGTCGGATAACTCCCTTCCACTTCATTTTCCCCCACATTTACCTCTTGTTCGAGAGGTATTTGAAAATGATGGTGAAAACCTATTTCTATTCTGCTTTCATTCACTAGCAGATCCTTATCATGAGTGGTGTCTTTTTCCATCTTTTTACAATTTGATTTTCCTTTATCAGAATTCTCCAAAACATTTACATCTCCTTCTCCACACTGTACACTAAACAAGTGCAGAGAATGATCCAAAGCTGCATCAGGAATGGAAATATCACCACCAGCTGGAATCTGAAGCTTTGGTGACAAACATTCATCTTCCTTTCTGTCTTCTCCTTTCTGCTTAGGAGACTGGTTTTCCATTTCATACGACATACTTAAACTGTGTTCTTCTGCACTCATAATAGCATCTTCTAGACATGTTACATCTAATGAGTGGTCTTGCAAATTGCCTTCACCATCTCCTTGATTTAAAATTTGTTTGGAAGTTTTGTAATTCTGCTTATGATTTTTAGTGGACAATAGGCTGTTGAGAATGTTAATACTAGTGAAGCTAACATTTTCAGTATTATTTATTGATGTTTTTGTCTTATTTTCGCTATTTTCCCTGAATGCTGTACTAGTATTTTCCTCATTTTTATTCTGTGCACGGCAGGAAACAGAACCTGTGTGAAAAACACCATTCACACTTTTGAAATCTGAAACATGAACAGTTTTCTCTTCGCTTTCTTTTGCCAGGCATCTGGAAAAATTACTGTTAGAAGACACAGATCCATTTGAACTGTGACATCTAGTACCAGTTTCAGGAGATTTCAACAAATAATTATCATCATCCAAGTCTCTGAACAGCTCTGCAGACCTACTCAAAGCTGCCTTCGAAATATTAATTTTTTTACCTCCAGCTGAAGTAAAGCCTATGAAATTAGAAAAGCTGTCCTGCTTAGCTATGGGAAAGCTCTCATCAGATCTTCTACTTTCATTTATGTCTAAGTCAGTAGAAGTAACCTTCCTGCCATTTTTGTGGAAAAACACTGCATTTTCTTTTTCATTTTCCACCAATTCAGAGTCTTCATTTGTGTCCTCCTCCTGAGTAACATACTTGTCATTTTTTACTTGATTTTCTGATTTAAAAGTGCTACAAACTCCCATATCTTTCCTTGTTTCAGAAATATTTTCTACATTCTTTGTTACATGTGCTTCTACAGTTCCTAATTTTTCCAAGTTGTGACTTTGTATTGTGTTACTTTGCTTTCTAAACTGTGTAAATTCAAACTGACTACCTGTTTCTTCCAAGATACTAGAAAGTTCAGCAATTTCAGCTTCTTGGCTTGCTGTCAAGGTTTGATTTGCTTCTTGAAAGGCTTGTGGAGTTCTAGGAAAGCTTTTACACATGCCAACTTTATGTGGAGTAAACTGTGTATGCCTGGGCTCAAGAAAACTTGCCTGTGAATCTGAAGAATCAGATAAATTACTGCCCAACTTGCTTTTTGAACCTGAGAATAACATATTTTCCTTTTTAACTTGATGTGGAAAGTTTCTGACTCTTCCCATGGAAGAGGCTTCAAAGCATTCATTTTCAATATCCTTGAACAGCATTCTGCCTTTTGCTATACTGGCTTCAGAGAATTTAATCTGCTTATTGGAAGCAGTCTGAAAGCCACTGAAGCCCAGATTCAAACTGCATGCATTAAAATTCATTGATGATTCCTCTTTATGCTTTAGGTTGTTTGGCTTTTTGTTGGAATACGTGGGTGCTGCTTGTTTATCTTCGGCAGAAATTACTTCATTTAAAGAATTATTATCTAAACAATCTAACAATTCTCTAGAAATATCTACAGCTACATTACTGAATGCAGCTGCTGGAGGGCTTTTGCTGTTTTCAGCTGGCTTTGGGTCTTCATTGTTGGCTACATCCTCTGAAAAGGCACCTGCATCTGTCTTCTCCCCTTGTTTTAATGCAGTATTGTCATATGCTGAGCAGTTTATTCCCAAGGGTCTGTGTACTTCTCTACAGTCAATTCCTGACCTCTGGTCTGTAGCATGCCTTTTACTGGGTGATAATTTATTGCAACAGTCACTACTGACTCCAGTTATGCCCAGGTTGATCTGACACAATGCATTATGGGAACTGCTGTCTGTCACAGATGTAGAGTCACCGTGAGTATCAACCAAGACTTCCTTGTCCCTGTGAGAAGACCCAAGTTCTTTCAGGCTCTGAGGTACAGCAGCTCCATCATTCACCTTAGCACTCATGTCCTTATCTTCTTTACCTTTCTCTAAAGCACAGGTTGTTTTAGGGAGAAATCTGGAATGCTTTCTTGCCATTAGGCATGCTGAAGTCAGAACCTTACGTTTTATACTTGAAATAATCTCACTATTTAAAGAATTTGTTGTGTCTTCTTTCAGTGTATTAGATACTCCTAAGCATTTTATTGATGTACCAGGTTGATCCTCTCTTGCATTTTCCGCCAAGTCTCTCGGGTCTTGTTGCTTCAGCCTATCACTGAAGGAATTATCAGATGAATTATCCATTATATCCATTTTTAAAGTAGAAGTGCTGAAGTTCTTTGTCCTGGTATTTGATTCCAAATGCTTTCTCTCAGCAGGAAGAAAGTGGTCTACAAGACAAGACATTACAGAGAAAAACGTGAATAAATTTATTCAAATAAATGTAGATTTGGGTTTTCATAAATTTTTGGCTGATTAGATAATTTTACATAAGCTTAACCACAGAACCCAAAGTATCACTTTTGTTTTCAAATGCAAATGTCTTGACAAGGTCTGTTTAACCTAATTATATTCTAACAGCCAGAAACAAGAGATTTGGCTGCAGTTGATGTTACCAAGTAAAAAACAAAAAAAAAAACCTTTTAGTTGTAATGAAATTTCAAAAGATTGGCTTCAACTCCTTGTGACCCAACATAAGGATTTGTTTCAAAATTAAAGTACTTCAACTCCTAATATAAAGTAATTCTTCTAGCAAGACCAACAGCTTCCAAAAATAGAAGCATGTGCTTGCTTCCATTATATATTTTTAAATATGTTGTGCTTTTGAAAGAAACAGATGTACAGCCTTAAAGCACCTAATTCTAAAAAAATAACTATACAACTTTAACACTTTATGATAGCTTAGAAGTCACCAACTCAGACAAAAAGGCCCTTGACACTGTGGATGTAAAAGCAGCCTTGACAAAGGTAACTAAGCTTGTCAATTAGAATAGAATAATGGCTCAGGGTGGAAGTTTCTATTCCAGAAACTAATCTGTTAGGAAAAAAAGTCAGCACAAGATTACTTGAAAATGATGCTATCCTTATCACTGTATAACAGACCAATCCCATATGTTGATTCCCAATTGCCCAGCAACTTTTCCACAAACACAAGATTTTACAGAATTTTATCTGAAACATTTACATGACATGCTCGTAACAAATAATGAATCCTCCACAAATTATGAAAAGCTTAATAATATACCTTGCTCAACATCACTGGCCGCCAGACAGCCTCTAAATTCATATGAATCAGATTCCAAATCTGGAAATACAGTATGAATAGGTGATTCAGAGGTTACTTCTTTTTGTATTTTTTCTTCTTGATATGGTAAAGTATTATTTATTCTATAAATAAATTTCTTAGATCTCTTTCTCAAGCTGGGTAACATCTTCATGTTTTTAAAGCCAGACTTTGCAAGGGTATTTTCACTATTTATTAAATGTAGGTCATCACAGTTATCTGGAGATGTGCACACAAGTGGGTGAGACAGAACATCAGTTACAACAGATTTAGAAGTTGCTTTTAAATGCTTGGAAAGGTTGCCACTGTTGACTACAGAATACTCTGTGACATTTGCATGTTCAATTAAAAAAGAATTACAGTTTAAGAAGCTCATTTTGGAAACCTCAGCTGCACATCCTTTTACTAACTCTGGATCTTGAACACTCAATGACACAGATTTTTCTGGAGTTATTTCCGACGTTGGGTTGTTTTCAGTGTTTTTCATTTCACAGCATTTTTCCGACAAATCAACACCGAACAGCTTTTGTGCTTTTATCAAGCCTGAAGAGTTCAGTAAAGATGTCTCCACAGCATCATCCTTGGCCATTAGTAATGACTTTTCTTCTAAATTTTCCTCCCTATGTAAGCTGGAGGGTGGAGAGCAACATACAGACATCTCCCGGTGAGTTACATCAAGATCAGATAAGTTCAGTTGAGACCACTGGCTTGATGGAGACTGCACACCTTCTTCCACAGGCCTCTCCTTCTCAAAGGACTTGTGTTTTCTATAATCATGCACATCTCCTGCCTTCCTAAGAGAATCCAGTTCTTTTTCATGTCCTATTAAACAGCCATCTTTACCATCCCCTGCATCTTCACTGGTGTTTCGGAGTAAAGAACCGTTCACCTGAGTACAGTGGCTGTTTTCAGTCCAGCTATTTGTTTTGACTTCCTGTGAAATGCCATTCTTTCTTCCATTAGGCTGCTGAGAGGGAACATCCCCCTTTTCTTGTGTTTTGTCTGGATTTATCTCATATTTCTCTACTGCATCCAGAGCATGTGGCATCAGCAGAAGAGTTCCACTGGACTCAGCTGGCATGCTGAATGTGTCCTCAAAGCTATCCATCTCACCCAGCAAGCCATCTAACACCTCCGACTCTGAAGAGTTTAGAGAAGATGGAGAGAGGAAAAGAAGTAAGAAAACGAGCTTTAGGAAATAACTTGGGAACAGTATTGGTAAATAGAGCTTTCAATTTTGTAGTTACTTTTACTTATTACCTTTGCTCAGGAGTTGGTAAAGAAAAATGTAAGCAGCTGTTAGAGGAAACAGGAGGCAAAGGAAATACATGTAAATGCCTGGGCCTCCTGAGCTCTGTAGTGGTTAAGGCTGCCAAGATGCAACTTGCCTGTCTTAAAAGAGTATTTTTTCCCTCTACAGACAGAGAATGAGTAGTAAATTTGACAAGATAAATATATTTATTTTTTTCTTCCAAAACTTATAGCTGATGGTAGACACATTAAGAAGCTGCCTATTTTTATCTATAACTGGCAGCTAAAGAAACTGTTATATAAAGACTAATTTATTAAATTGTCTTCTACTATAATATAAAATAGTTTAGTATCTAGAAAGATATAGAAATATTTTCAATCTTTTAATTGATTAGGAAGCTTTTAAGTAGTTCCACGATTGGCACAAATATTAGAAAAAATATCGAGAATTTTCTGTTTGTGTTTAGAAATAACATGCAATGGGGGAAAAATAACCCAAACTCTACTTTGTAGAACTTATACATGCCAAATAAAAATATTACCTTCTGAAATGAAAGAGAAATTATGAATGAGACCCACTTATCAGAACAGTCCACATTCAAAAATAGGTTTCATTTACAGTGTACTTTTTAAGGCTTTTTTGTATCACAGAAATCATAATAAACTACCTAGGAAACATCATAGTCCTCTGTTTTCCTTAGGTCCTTCCCCTAAAAATAGCTTTCTCCATTAACTTTTTTTAGGTAGAATTTCTTAACTTACAACCCTGTAACTTTCCCAACTAGAACTTTTAAATAGTGTAGTATCCAAAAGATTTTCCATTTGGAAGTCCATAGAAGATTTCTCAGTACTTGGTCACACACAACCAATTATATGCAATACATCCACCATAGGTTCATGCTGATGTTGTAGGCATAGAAAGTTACTCATTCTCTTTACTTTCTATTTTTTGCCTGAGTGATAAAAGAGATCTGAAAAAAAAGAAACTGTAACACTGCAGATTGAGCATACAGGCACTTTACTAAAGTAGGTTCTTCTGAAGCAACTTCTGTGTCCACATCCTTTCAACTTGGGATAACTTGTCAGTAGAGCTTTCTAAAAAGACACAGCTTATTTTTTTTACTTAAACAAAAGATATTACTTTTTAGGATTAAAGAAAACAAGGATTATCTGAAAGACTGTACAGATATAGTCTGTACGCTGAATAATCTCATGCCATTGAAAAACAAACATCAGGGAAATTAATTTTGACTTCTAAACTCACTGGGGGCGATATTGTTTGATGATTTGATATATTATGATCTTATTTTCTTTAACTGAAACAAAATGTATACCTAGTAAAACTTACTGTACTTATGATCATATAGCAGAGAAAACCAACATCTGAAAGCTACAAATGTGGAGCTGTCCTTTTTTTATATGGCATCTTCAGATGTCAAATTAACTATTATTAAAAAGGGAAGACATAGGAAAAGGGGAACATTTGCAAGTTGTTTTGAACTCTAAGACAAATGGTCTTCTTCTCCCTCTTACTGTTTTAACTGATCTTCTCTACTGTAGTCTGCAATGTAATAGGACCTATTGGAACACAGACCAACTAATTCATCCTTAATTTCTAGAAGTATTTTGCTAATTACAGATTACATGAACAAATTTACTACCAAACACATTCTTTTCAGCACATTTGAATCTACAGTATCAAAACAGCAGGCCTGTATCACTCTGCAAAGAACAATGCTTCCTGATACTAGCATTCTCCCCTCCTTATCAAATTCTAAACTGATTCTTTCACAATTCTTACATGTAGCACCAAACATTATTTTTAGGGCAGGCCATTCAATTCAGTTAAGGACACATCAAATCCTAAGGATATACCATCCTGTCTAGCCAGATTGAATCCCCACAGCACCCTTTTACACCCGTGTATGCTGAACAAATTTCTGGTAATAATCTCCCCTTCTGCCATTATTTCTCAACTAAAATCAAAAAACCTCTCACTTGAATTTACACTTTTGCTTGTTCACTAACATGATCTAAAAACACAGAATGAAAACATTTTTTCCCTTGTCTTGTGTATTTTCTGCATTCATTAAAAAAAATATCCAAAACATTCTTTTTCCAACAGGATTTGTCACATTTAGAACTACCTATTTTTAACAGGTGAAATAAGTGAAGAAACGACATAGCAAGATCAAAACACAAGCTCACCACAGAATAGTGAGTGCAGGAATGAAATTTCATGATAAAGTTAAGCCTGTTCAATAGCTAGAAGCAGTAGTCTTGCTCCCCCTTGAGCCTGTACATTTTTCTGTCTCAGCCCTCACACAGTCTCACCTCTCCAACTGCAGTGAACACACTTCACAGTACTAATCTGGTTGTTGTCCAGTGGCACCATAACCTGACTTTCCTGGCTTAACCAGGACACTGATTTAATTCACTGACTCAACAGACACTCTCTTTTTTAAGGCTAGAATAGTTTTACAAAATGGAATCAATTCAGGGACTGGGAGTACACAGCTGGCAGAACAAACCAGCCATAACAACAGCCCAAAACACAGAATGTAGGTTTTACCCTCAGTCTTGCTTCACCGAATACTCATTAGGTAAAGCATCAATGCATACCCAAATATTTGATGTCATCTTCAGCATTTAGCTTTAGTGTCTCTGGTACAGACAGCATACTTCCATCACTTATTCCAGGACATTTATCATGCTTGGAAAAATAGTTGTGCGAAATCTGTAAACCAAAGACAAAAGCTGTTATATTATGTACTAGTAAGTATCACTTTAACAGTGAAGGACAGAACTCTAAACATTTACTGCAGTACCTTGCTAATGCTCCATCTCTTAAAATGAAAAGTAACATTTTCACAGGTTCAAGTGAAAAACAAGCAAGTAGATAATCCCCATTTTTGATGCAAATCAGGTTCTGTTCTCAAGTCACCTTAAGGGCAGTGAATGGGTTCAGCAGTTCACTGTAACCCCCCCAAAAAGGGAACAGAGGAGATATGAGGAAGGACAAAGACATTTTGCTTATTTTCACTCGTAACAGTTTGTTAACTGTGAAGTTTCAGGTTGTTAAGGATCAAACTTAAATTTGTAATTGAATCCTTTTTAGTACCATCCTTGGTTTTCAGTCCGAATAATGTTTCGGCTTTCATGTACAGAGAGTCAAACTCCAATTATGCAAGAACTCTCCCTATCACTGTCAAAGGACTGAAATGAATACTCAATTTCAACCCTTGATTGTAGTGGTTGAGAGCAAGAAGTTATTCCCAAAGAATAACTTTCAAAAGTTTGACGGAAGTGGGAAAAAAAGAGACAAACCAAGTAACGTAATTCCTAGGTTTGATTTCTCTCTGAGTCATACTGAGTGCTGCTGAAGCCAAGTGGTTTGGGGGGTAGGGATTGCTTTGGCTTTTTCTAATAACCTTCAGAGAGGGTATGCAAATTTAGTCTTGTGAGCAGTAACTTTTTTAAAAACAGTCAGGAGAGCTTAAAATGAAAACGACAGAATTTTTTATTCTTGGCTCAAGGAATGTAAACATGTAACCAAATAGCTTAACTGAAATTAAAGAACAGCATGGATCTTAAAACTACTTACTGTATCAGCCCTTCCATCCTGTCGCCTTGCTTCAGAAATAGAATCATTCTCTCTAGCTTTAGAAGAAAGACAGAGAAGTCAATTTATTTTCTCCTGAGTGTTCTGAGAAGTGTGTTCAAATACAGCTGTGTTTTGGGAGGGTTTTCATTGTACTATTTTAAATTCCACTCAAAACTGTAAATAAACTACTAAAAATTAAAAGTTCTAAACAAAAAGTCATACAGATGAGGCTGAAAGACAGTGTACAAAAGCAGTTTTGTAACAGCACAAATCACCCCAATTCACAGGTTATGGTTTCTGCTATGTTTCCCGTGACCACCAGTAACCACCTTGAAACAGCATTGCCATTCCCCTTTGAAGCAGTTATTAATTTTCTTCTGTCCAAAGATCCGGATGAGATCTTCAAGCCTTTCAGGAATTTGGGTTTTTTCCCCACTTCCTCCCAAAACAGCAATACTATCTTCACTTTCGTTACAAAAGCAGAAAGTGACCCCTATCTTTAAAATGCCTGAAGAGCAGTATATTAAAATGTTTTACAGATGTGGCATCTAGGTTCTGTGTAGCAGCTTTCTCTTCACAGGTGTCAGAAGGCAGAGAGTATAATACCACTATTATAAAATACTAGGTTTATCCAGGACATGGGAGAATGAGAGCTCAAGCCACAGCTCATCTCCCAGAATATCACCATTAAGGTACGGATACTTCTCCCAGCCCTTCTTTTCAGCTCACACCTTTCTGGACCAAAGAACACCCAAAACGGCACAACTCAATAGCCCTGTGAATAGTATCATCCTCTACATCCCAAAAGAGATTCCCAATCCTAGGATTCATTTTTAATACGCTTTATATGCTCTATACAGTGGCAGTTTTACAACATGAAAAAGAGCAATATCAGAAGCTAAGGAGACACACCCAGGTCTTCCCATTTTCTCAAGAATTTTCATTTCAAATCATACTGTCAGATTTCATTTTGCTTACCATATGCTAATGAAATCTCACTTTCACCAACACCTTAGGTTGAGGCTTGATGTTTATCATCACTGTTGATTACCACTGCAGCAATTATCACCCACTCATTCTCATTCACAGCTCTGCTGACACAGCTGTTTGTGCAGCTGTGCAGTAAATGAGCTCCAGGAATTGCCCCGTCCAAACAACCCAGGAAATCTGAACCCAGGAGCTCGGCTCTTAAATTGGATGAGTACCCCAGTCAGTCTCATTGGATTGCTACGATGGCAGGCACAGGGAGAGTGATTAAAAATGCTGAAGACAACATGGCTGCTGGGAGGATTACTCAGCAGGCCACCTTCTTACACTTCATAAACAAACCCATTTAACTTAGCCCAATAGTTTTTAGTTTTGTGATAGGTCAAAGGAAATGTATCTAATCCTCCTTCTATGCTTTGCTATGTTATTTCTAAATTTATATTCCCTAACCCCTCAGACAAAGGAAGAAAATTTCTGAAAAGTTTCCTGTTTAAGGCTGCATTACCTAAAGGCACCCACTAATAATCACTATAAGAATTTTGTCTTTTTTTAGTTAAAAAGCAAACAGTTCATACCGAGTAAACTTCCGGTGTCAAAACCAGAAGTCTTAAACCCTTAGCAATTGCTCATTTTAAGAAATACCTATTATCACTGTTTCACCAAGGGTAGGAGGTGTGGCTAATGAACTTGACCAGGACATATCTGGATCCACTTCTGCTCCCAGACTTTCAGAAATACATTTTGGAGTTCTGACCTAGAAATACATTCAACAATCACACATATAACTTCTATGCCAAATTCTAAATGTATAACTCAGGAAAAGGAAACAAAATGCATGAATAAAATACATACCCCCAAAAGTTTTGGTGTGCAAAACAAGCTTCCATCTGGTCCTAAAAAACATTATGAAAAAAGAACATTAAACAGTAACTAAAAAAATGAGTATTTTTATCTAGAGATGTAAAATATTTCGTAGAACCAAAAAGCAAAAATACAAACCAGGCATATTTTTTCTCTGAGGTGTTCTGTAGGTATTCCTTAAAATAGCTGGACTGCAAAACAAAATTAAAACCAAAATATTAATTTAACTTCTCAATTTCTTAAAATAATTGAATATTTAAAACATTACATATATTATCATCTCCATTATTTCTTTTCTTTGCACCATGGTTACTTCCCCGACTAGATAAAATGCAGATTCCTCCTAACCATCAGTCAGTATTTTAAACGTTACCATAAGTCTACTATACACTGTAAAATATTTATTTCAAGATGAAATCATCTTTCAGTGATGAATTGTCTGACAAGTAATAAATTTCAATGTAATCACATATTTTATAATATGCTATATGAAACTAGGGAAATTGGCTTAACTCATTGCAATTAACTACTTTAACTCTTCTCATAATCAACATGAGTACTTTGATAAAATTTATCTGAAATACAGACATTTAAGTTTCAAAATCAAGGCTATTACTAAAAAAAATCTCAGTAAATATTACAAATAGCTTTACTACTTGAGAAGCACATGATACATCACTACTACTCTTTCTTTGGATGTTTGGACTTGGAAAGATGAAATAATGTTAAAAAGTTATGTATTCCAGCTGTGAAAGAGTACAAAAATAGGAAGAAAGATCACCTAAAAGCAAGAACATTTTCCAATTTAGCCAGTGTTTTTATTTTCAACTCATTTAGCAACCTAGAAGTATCACAAACATATCAGACATACAAGATTATTCACTGCTCTTAAAGTTCAACAGTCAAATATGGTGGGTTAAATATTGCTTTTTGCTTAAGGTCCAGCTTATTTTCTATATGTGTTGACATATTTAGCATACCTAGCAGCGAGGCAGTTGTGGAAGGTACCAGGTGGAGAAGCAAGTATTTCATTTTCTTGGTCTATTTTTCTTCTTGTGTTACTTGGGCTTATCAAATTCTCTCTATCTGCAACATAGAATATAATAATCAGCACATCTCTGTAGAACTCCAGGTAACAGTTTCAATTTTGGAGCATAAAGCCAAGCTTTCAAAAAAAACCCCAAACAAAAAGAAAACAACAAAAACCCAACCAACTAACAACGACAACAACAAACGAAAAACAAAACCAAAAAACCCAATCCTAATTTCTCTTCTAGTATTTTAAATATGTTCAAATTTTATACCCAAACAATGCTAAACTTGTTTCAAAAGCACAGCCAAGAAGATCTCTCTTATGTCACTTTATTCACTTGGTATTAATCAAGTCACATATTCCATTTCAGTTTCAATGTACTGCATTGTGCCTTTCTTATCATTGCTGAAGTTATTCTTAGTAAAAATTCAATACATGGAAACACAGGTTTGTGCACCTTCCCCATAAATTTACTATGTCATAGACTTATTGATTCAAATAAGCATCGAAAAGCAAAAATTATTTCCAGAACTGTTGTTGGAGTCACTGTCACTGTCAGCAGCATCTATTTATTTGCAAAGCATCTCCAGGCAAAAGAGAGTGTTCCCACCAAAGCAGCAGAATCCTCTGAACAGTGAAACCCCTACATGGACAATCATCTATCAAAGAGAATTTCTAGTCTGAAGTTTCCAAACAGCCTTAGTATCAGAAATTACACTTTAGTTTGTGCATTTCTCTCTGCTTCTGAGTTCCTGAGCTCATATGCACAGCACAGGTGCATCCCAGTACCACAACAAGGTATGAAATCCATCAGCTCCCATCCAGGCTCTTGTGAAAACAAGAGCCATTTGAAAGAAAATAGAATATTTCAGGCAGTCACATGAGAACCTCGCATATATGCAGAGCAAAACTGACCATTTTGAAATAAACAACCATAAGGTTCCTTTCTTTGCCATTTATGAAACTGCCAAATGAAACTCCTGAAACCACGAATTCCCTAGGGACTTAACACTGTAAAATACAAATAGCTACATTTAAGTCCAGCAGGGAACTTCAGAAAAACAAAGAGAGTTACAATATTCTATGGAAGTAGTGCTATAAGGTATAAATGAACTGCAGCACAGCTCTAACCCTTCACAGAATTTGCACAGGATCTAAGAACAATTCTGGTAATAAAGGGAGTGTTTGTTTGTAACATGGTTAGAAAAGCTTATCAGAAGGACACAGACACAGCAGATGTACCAATCACATACTTCAGGAAAGGGATTAAATACTCTTCCCTAAAAGAGATTCTTACATACAATCTGGCATACATTCTCCATGGAAAAGATTTTTCTTGCTGTCCTTTCTGTACATCAGAAAGAAGCAGAGTGACATGTACTCCCATGACATACCTGGGATTTGGAAATAACGTATGAGAAGTACCTCATAAAATTCCTTTTTTTTTCCCAAATGGAATAATGTAATTTTTTCTATAACTTACAATCTTAGTAACTCAAAGAGATCATGCTTCTAAAACTTTCCAAGAAAGGTTAAGGAGTGCACTACAGATTGTCTCACACTTCATCATGATAAGGATGATTCTTTCCCTTGAAAAGCTTCAAAACTATTGCATAAAACAAAAGTGAGACTGCTAAAAAAATTCACTCTGATTTGCAGTCAACAGGCTATACTAATAAGTTCATATCCCTTCATATTAATAGCTTGGACCACAACATGAATCTTTTGATGCATTATTTGATTTTGAATGTTTGGACCACAACAGTATCTTTTATATTGCTTATATATCACCGGTTTATCACAAGCTGAATTCACTATTAAGATTAATTCTGCATTTTTATAGATGATCTTCAGAAGACTACTAAAATAAGCTTCTTAGTCACACAATTCCTGCAGTAGTATTATCTATTACATTAATGGTCACCAGCTGCAACAAAAGGTTAAAAAAAAAAGTTACTCACTTGCTCCTATTTTTTTCTGATCTGGCTCTTTTTCAGGAGAAGGTGGCAATATTGCGTTTTGTTCTTTAAAGACTAGTGGGGTTGATGCCAGCTGACTGTATGTAGAGGGTTTTGTGCTTGGAGTTTTAAAAACTGCTTGATGAAGCCATGCAGGGGGCCCGTCAACCTCTCCGAACGATTTCGGCTCATATGGGGGTGCTTCTGCGCTGAGCTCTTCAAACCAATTAAGACTGATAGGCCCTAAATCTATGCAGGAAAACATACAGAAAACCACATGAAAAGGAAAAAGGTTCCTCCGTGGAGGATGTGAAAATACACCAGGCATTTAAACGCTAATAGCAAAACACATTGCTCCTTCCACTGCCATACTTCTGGTTTCTAGATGGCTTTGAACTCTGACAACCACAAAACAAATGGATGTCTGCCCAAATTTTCAGACCATTAACAAAATAACCAAAGGAGCAGAAAAATGTCCAGTTTGTTTAAAATTACAAGCATACCTTGGCTTTTAGAGTCTCTCTTGGTTTTGCTTAGACTGGCAAGTTAAACAGGTTCCCTCTAAAATTACTAACTACCACAGGTGCCTTTAGCAAAAGATTAAGCCTGGTCTGCATGTGGATATGTACACAGGTGACAACTCTAAAAAAGCAAGTACAAAAAGTAACTAAGCATACATCATGGAAAAAAACTACAAATAAAAATTTGAAGAAATCTAGGTATTAGGAAATACAGGTTCAGGGCAAGAACAGCAGCTAACAACTTGCATAAAGCTTTCCTGTGGAACATACAGCAAATGTGTACAAAATACTGGTGCCCAGAAAGCAATCCTAATAAGAATTATTTACTTTAGATAAGCTATACCTGATTCACTGCAGTGTGCCTTAAATATTTCAAAGAAACTTGGTCTTTCCACAGGTTTGCAAGCCATTTTCTTATCCATTACCGGAACAGTCGAAAAGCCTGAGAAGAAATAAGAAAACACTTTCATATATTGCTGCTTGAATGTCTTAGGCCTGCTTTTCTGCATTTTGTGGTGTGCCACAGCCCAGCTTGTTTAGCTTTGACTGTGATGTGAGCATTCGAACACCACATTGATGAACATGGTGGGAAAACAACAGACAAAGAGCATAGGGAATTATACCAGACATAATGAAAACACTCAGCAAACATAGGAGAAAACCAAGATGGAATTGGCAGAACACTTCTGAGGTATTTTAAACACAAATCAAAACCCCACACTCACTACAACGTGTTAGGATGGAATATGTACTATCACATATATACTCTTTCAACCATTACAACTTACACCTCAAGCATTTGATTCAAAGTTGCTTTCAAGTGGAGCAGACACTGCCAGTTTCGCAGTTCTATTAAAAAACATGTATAAATGAGCCCATAGTTAGATTTCGCCGTTTAACACGTTTATGCCTTCCACAGTCATGGTAGTTTCCCACACGATGGCCGTGTTACACATGCTGCCTTACCAAAACCACGGGGAAAACGGGGTCTTTAAAATAGGGTACGGGCTGCATTAAGAAAGAATACCGAGGAACTTAACAGTGCCTCAGAAGCACATTTTTAAAAGTGCGACTTCACCAGTCCGCGCTGCTTTCCGTGAGGGGAAGCTCCTTCCGGGCAATGACAGCGCACGGAGCGCGGCCTGCGCAGCCCCGCCGGGTCACCGTGGGGTCACCGGGGACAGCCCCAAACCCCCCTTCCCCACACCCGGTGACTGCAGAGCCCCGGCGGCCTGTGAGGAGAGGGAGGGCTCCCCGAGGGGCGTCAGGGACATCCCCCGAGGGGCGGCAGAGACACCCCAAGGGCACAGCGCAGCCCCGGCGCAGGGCCGAGCCGCACGCGGCGCCGTTACCTGCCGGCGGCGCCTCGGGCGGGGCGGCGGCCGCAGCATCGCCTCACGCAGGGGAGGGGGCGGGCGGGGGAGGCGGCAGGGGATCAGGGGGCAGCGCAGACCCCCAGCCCGGCCGCCCCGTTCGAAGCTTGGCGCCAACAGAGCCCCGCGCCTGCGCAGCCGGAGCATCCGCCGCTCCCGCCCTCCGCCGCGGCACCTCCCGGCAAGGAGGCGGCGAGCCCGCCCCGCCCCGGCCTGCCCTGCACGGGGTCTGGCATTGCGGCCGGGGGATGCGTGGTGCCCGCCGTAAGGGCTGTCCCTCCGTGGCTGACTCCGCACAGTACAAAAAGGGAGCGTGCCCCGAGCCGGGATGGCCGCCGGCAGCCTCCCTCACGCGTGTTGAGGCTTGGGGATGAAGTAGCACATCCGCAGCTGACATGACCCGCGTCGCTGGGCAACAGCAAACGCCGACATGCGGGGAAAGGCTCCGGAAGGCTCCCAGCGGGCAAGTGCCACGGCCTGTGCAAAGCCTAAGCCTCTGCTTCTCAGGGGTTTTGTAGGCCTTGACACATGAAATAGTTGTTGACGTTCCAATAAACAGAATGTTGTTATCCTCCACAAACATGTCCATTCCCGCTTTGTCTCTTGATTAAATTCTTGGCTTTGGCGATGCAACAACTTCAAGATGGGCGGAACACTCATCACCACCAACTTTGAGTCTACCATCTTAATTTTAGTGGGATGTTCATCTATTCTTGTGCCATAAAGGGGTTTCTTCCACCTCTCCACACCAGTCCTTATGTTGCACAGTTTCATCACATCACCTCCTTAGTCATCTATCACCTTCGTCAATTTCTTGCCATACAATAATTTTCCATATCCCTCCTCCTTTCAAGAAACTTTAACTTCTAACTCTGCTGTGTTCTGGGGAGTGGCAGTAACTTTCTTCCCAATGCATTTTAGAGAAACTCAAACTGTTGGTTTAAATGATGGCATGTAGTTTCCAGTAAGATTTCCATCCCCATTCCCAAAGCATCTTAAAAACTTACTCTTTTTGCAGTCACACTGCGGTCATTAAGTTTTAACTTGGCCAGCTCAATACCCTATTTTTGCTCTGAGTTGATACCGACAATGATTTGAAAACCCAAGCACAACATGGCACCTCGAGACATATTTCTTTTAATTATGATGAATGGGTTTCCTGAATCTGAACCTCCTTCTGCCCTGTAAAAATGCTGCTTCTTACTGATTTATCTCAGACACTTAAAAGTGTCACACACACTGTGAACATTTAAAGACATCATCCCTATCATGTCTTCTCTAGCCTCTCTCTTGCTGGCCCATTGAATTTTATAAAGTGATGCATTTATAAAGATGGTGAGGAATCATACAAAGAAAGAATTTCACATCACAGCAGTTCCAGCGATTTAAGGGTTCTCCAGTCTCTAAAGGCTTACATACATAGTTTGGATTATTTAATTACATTATTTTAACTATGTTGCCTTAAAATTGAACTAAAGTGGTGTAATAATGGAAGAAGGATTATTAGTCTAATATGCACATGCTTTTATTACTTGCTTGTATTACTAGCACTTCATTATACAGGTATCAAGCCACTGCTTTCCCTTATGTCAGTTTGTATACACAAGTATATTCCATCTTTTCCTAAAGCCATTCAGTTGACAGAAAAAGTTCCAGGTAGATAACCCCCAAGTAATGGAACAATGGGGATGCTCTGACCTTTTAACACCGGTAAAGACTTCTTTTCAGAGACGTAATTTCCTGAATTCTTTGCTCAGCTCTCCGGGGAACACCCAGTTTATCTGGGCTTTGTTAGTTTCCCAAACCCCCTTTTCTTGCTTTTAAGACCATGAGCAGAAAGAACTATGAGCAAGCAGCCTTCTCTTTGCTATGCAGGCCGTCGTTTTCCCAGCTGCGGCTGAATGACATCTCTTCATCATTAGTCTGGCAGAGAAGGAAAGCAGGCCGGCCGGCCTTCCCTTGCCATCAGCTGGCCTCACTTCCCCCATCAATCAGCAACCATTAGCTCCCCAGGTAAGATAAAAGCAGGGCAGGGACACAGCTACGGCTGACCCTTCAGCGGCGATAACCATGGACAGCTTTGTCTGTTCCCCTTTCAGCACGTACCAGAACGTCAGGAGCAGCCCCGTGCTCGGCCGCGGCTGGGACGCTGCGGCCAAGCAGCCCAGCTGGAAGCAGAACAAGAGCGGCGGCATCAGCCCCTTCCTCGGGGGTCCCTTCACGCCGCTGGCCTCCGACTACCTGGACAGCTACCGGCGGGCGCAGCTCCAGGCGCTGCTGTCGCAGGTGGGCCCCGCGCTGGCGCCGCGGCCGCGCCGGGCCAGCACCAAGGAGGCGGCGGTGCAGGTGAGCCTGCGGGCCGACGTGGCCGTGCAGTGCTCGCTGGGGCCGCGCACGCTGCCGCCCGCCCGCCCCTTCAGCCCTACCGCCCTGCGCTCCCCGGGACGCCTCGCCCTCTACTCACCCGCGCCCGACCGCCGCCTCTTCGCGCTGCCCGACGCCGCGCCGCGCCCGGAGAAGGCAGCGTCGACCGAGGAGACCCCGACGGCGGACGGCGGCGAGCAGCAGCAGCAGGAGGGCCCGGCGGGGGCCCCGCTGCCGCCGCGCCAGGAGCCCGTGGGGGCGCGGCGGGACGAGACCGCGGCTCCCGGGCAGAGAGCTGCCTTCCAGGTGCGCCGCGATGGGGCGAACCCTCAAGCAGGGCGGTGGTCCCTGTCCTGCCCTGGGCTTCCTCTGTCTCACCTAGAGCAGAAGAACCTCCAGCCTGTGAAAACCCGCACGTGTGGATCAAAGCATGGCAGAATGGTTTGGGTTGGAAGGGACCTTAAAGATCCTCCAGTTGCAACCTCCCTTCCATGGGCAAGGATGCCACTTGCTAGCCCATATTGCTCAGAGCCCCATTCAATATGCTTTAAATATTTCCATATGGCCTCCTGGGCAGCGTTTTTCAGTGTCTCACCATCCTCGGGGACTAGTAGTGAGGGAAGCTGGGCTGGGTGTTCTCGGGGTGCTGGAGGATGCTCAGTGAACTCTTGTCTCTGCAGTTCTTGGAGCAGAAGTATGGCTATTTCCACTGCAAAGACTGCAAGACCAGATGGGAGAGTGCTTATGTGTGGTGCATTTCTGGAAGCAACAAGGTAGTTAACAAGCAATTTCTTTTCTCCTGAGACTTGTAAGAATGGTATAAAATGTCTGATAAATCAGATGTTTTGTTGCAAGTTTAGACACCTGTACAGAACACTTTGAATAACAGAACTTGCCTTTTTTCAGGTGTACTTCAAGCAGCTCTGTCGCAAATGCCAAAAGGGCTTCAATCCCTATCGAGTGGAAGCAATCCAGTGCCAGGTAAGCTAACTGTACTCCAATAAGATTGTCAGATGTTATCATATACACTTATACTATTGTTGAACTTGATATTGACTTTATCTGGAAGAAAACTTGATTTCATTGACTTCCCAAATAACATTTCATAGGAAATGTTATTTGGGAATTGTGTCTTGGGGTAGGCCTCCCTCTTCCTATGGATGGCTTAAATAGTTTTCATATGGCATTATGGCTTGCTACATGTATGCTAGGGTTTTGTGCTTCTAGGTGAGAAAGCTCTTACACCTTAAATCCACAAGAGCTCTAAAGTTTATCAGCCCCAATGTGTTGCTGTGATTAAGGAAAACCAAATGTTAGTCTAACATAAGGTGCATCCTCTTTGATCTATTACTAACATGTCTTTGTTCCATAAGATCTGTTCCCAGACTCGTTGTTCTTGCCCTCAGAGGAAGAGACATATTGACCTCAAGAGACCTCATCGCCAAGAACTCTGTGGCCGCTGCAGAGGCAAAAGGCTGTCCTGTGATAGCACTTACAGCTTCAAATACGTTGTCTGATCCACCAGCCCTCTTCTGTTTTGTGCTTTGCACTTTGTCTGTTGCAATGTTTTGACTTAAGGCTTTTGACCTGGCATTGGATAATGGATGAAGACTTAAGTATTATTGTAAAGTATAATAACCTAAAGTATGTAATTTCACTGTATATATGCTGTAAATAAAGTTCAATAAATGTTTGCACTAGTTTGATACCCCTTAGTTTCATCTTCCTTGGATGAAAGAGGAAAGTATATATATAAGGAAGCAATCTATTTGATTTTCTAAAGATAGTAGACTTTGTTTTGAAGTCTTCAGAAAATGCTAAGATTCAAGCTACAATAGCAGGTTTTTCCTTCAGTCACTCAAACTGAACTAAGGTAGAAGATGCAAATATGCTAGAACATAAAGTCTGATGTAAATGCAAGTGTCTTCCCTCTGCTTCTGTCAAATGTCTATCTAAAAAAACCACAGCTGCTTGGTAATCAAAGACTATCTGCCAGAAGAGACTATGACTGTAAAGTAAGAGGGAAAAGGGTGTAAGCTGCCCATATTTGAAATGAGGAGGGGAAAACCTTTTGAATGGCAGTATCTGTGACAGTGTAAAAAATACTGTTTAGGGTAGAGGGTGGGGAGGTTTTCAGTGTCAGTGGAAAACCAATGAAACTATTTTTCATGTTGTAGTCTTCCATGCTGAGTTGTAGGGATTTTTTTTTGTCAGGCTGTAGTTATATTTCTCACTGTTTTCTATGAATGGCTTCAGCATAAACCAGGAGACAAGTATCCTTGGGAGACCGCTGGGCATGGAGACTCTGTGTGACAGTACTGATTTAGACAAGAACACAATTTTCACAACAACCACATACTGTGTTGTGACTATATATGACTTTTATACTTTAGTTAAATGGATGTACTAATCCAAATTTTGAAGTTACTTGACAAAAACAGTTAAGTGTATTTACAGTGTGAATAAGTTACATAGTTGTCAGAATAAAAGTGTCTCAGATGTGCAACAGATTTACATGCATACATTTAACACTGGACAGCAGTTAAATGTAAGAAAAAACCATATAGTTATGACTTTTATATATACATTACAAATAAAATAAGACATCTCTTTGAAGAAACTTAACATGAGAACTTGCGTTTCACATTAATATTTTTACTTTTTATACTCAAAATTTATATTAAATAAAAATATGCATGCTTAACAGTTCAAAAGATTTGACTCTGATGGAACTTTCTCCTACAAAATGGCAAGTTAAATTAGATCAACCACCCTTTAATAGTATAAATATATTCATAAAAGCAAACCTCTAGTAAAAAGCAGCCAAGGTCCTTAATAAAAAAAAAAAGAAAACCTGCCACGACCTTTCATGATCCTTGGGGGGGAGGCCTAAGAACAGACCTCTGCAATATGATCCAGTACCTTCAGAGACAGTAGCCTAGTAACATTAGGAAATGTACTTCATAGCAGCTCATTGTTTTAAGATACAGTAATCATATTTGAATGACAGTGTACATTAAATTATAGTCTGTTTACAGTTTGTTTCATATACACAGGCTCTCAGCTTTTGACCAACAAGTTTGTGAGATTCCGTGGCCAGCTTCATTCTGCCTTTCACTCCACTAAATAAGAAAAAAAAAGGAAAAAATGTACAAGGTTTGTTTTTTTAACAAAAAATACTATTTTGTGAAGGAAACATTGCACTTTTGCCAACTGAAAATTAATTTGCTATAAAGGAAGTATTGTTCAGTGTAGTAGGCTTTGGTATGCAATGGAAGTCACTTCTTCAGTAGTGAGTTGCAGTTGCTCAGTGAAATGCTAACTGGTTTTTGTGCAACACAGAACAAAGGAGGCTGTCCCAGGTGCTCTATGCTACCTCTGTCCTTAAAGTATTGCTACGTGTTTGAAGTTCAGCCCATCGCTTTTTAGAGGAAATCCTAAATGTAACAAGAGTGAGTACAGTTTGACCAAACCTTTGTAAGGCTGAGAAGACATCGAGCCACCTCACTCCCACAGGGCAGCACTCCCAGCTTGAAAGGGGGCCCAAGGGTCCTGTCAGAGACTTGTGCCGGAAACGCTGGAGTCTGGAAGAAAAGTATTGATGACCCGGTAGCTCTGAGCCCGGCGAATCATGTCGCGGATCTCTATGTTCAGTTCCATTAATTTGGTGCAGATTTCAGTCAGGCTCTGGTTGGAGCCCACCAGCGCATAGGTGCCCGTCTGACCCAGGGTTTGGTGGCGGAAGTAAATATTCAGTAGTGTCTGGACTTCATCATCAGAGCTGCTTCCAAAGATATCATTGGGCCACAAAATCCTGCAATGAAACAGGAAAAGAACAGGCATTTCGTTATGGGTCTATTAGTAGAGACAGAAGCTATATGACAGAGATCTCTAAAGGAAGAATGGACTTGCACACCCTTATAAGCCTAAAGGGATTCACTGTTTGACACCATTCATTTGTTACTCATATGCTGGTATCAGGAACTGAATACACATGCAATTTCCATTATCTAAAAAAAAAGCTTAAGAAAACTCATTTAAATAGGTGTAAGTGAAAATGGGCTGAATGTTAGCTCATGGCAATGACATGCACCTGTGAGGAATTAACTCAATAAAAAGATTCTTAAGAGCCTCATAGGACTTTTGATCTACAGAATGTAATTAAACATATTAATGGTTGCAAGCATATGTTTGATAGTTACTTGTGGCACACCTCTCCAAAAGTCAATATCAATGCCCCCATGTACCTTGCTGAAACAATTAAATAATTATGCTGATCCTGTGCATTACACTTTGTTAGAAGATAATAAATGCATACTTTTCTAATAACATGAAAGTCTAATATGAACCATGTAGCAAAACTTGCCTGCATTCTCTTATTTGTCTGACGGCTTTAACAAGTTCATTGTTTTTCAAACACTCCAGCATGGACTGAATAGCTGCTTCAGTAGAGTTGAATGTGGGCTCAGATTCTGTTGTCAGAGGCTCAGCTGCGATTGCAGCAGTAGCTTCCTTCAGATTTTTCTTCAGCTCACTCAGTTCTCTTGACATGTTTAACAGCTGTTCCAAGGAGAAAAATGAGAGATGGATATTTTAATTCTCCATAAGCCCACACAGAGTAGGTACTTCAAGTTTGTCCTTACTACTACATTGGATGTACACATTATGGAAAAGACCTCAATTTAATACACGGACATTTCTTGATCTCTGTACAATATAGAGAAAATGCAAACTACAGTTTTTTTTTACCTTTGTGCATCCTTTAACGTTATGCTGTAGTTTTGGCTTGCTAAAATGCAGTAGTATATCTAAACAAGCTTTTAGTTTTCACCCTTGCTACTTTTTTCACATCATAGTGGAAGAGCTGAAGAAAACATGTACTTCTATGAGCAAGATGTTGATATTTATTTATAAAACACATGCAGCATCTGACATGATTAACAGGTGGACAGGAAATGTAAAACCCTTTCTCAGGCTGAAAAGTTAATATGGCACGAGATTAATAAATAATTAGTAAGTTAATAATTTCCAAGGACCTACTTTTTCATGCTCCTACATGCTAAAAATAACCACTGTCAAATGGAACTAACAATGGAATTTCCTTCAAGTAACAGCTTATAGCTCCAGCAAAATATGTAAATGTCATGGTGAAATAGCTATTCTTTGTACAATTGTTTCCCAGTTCCATGGGCTGTATTATTTATAACAATTTAACAAAGTTGTAACTGTGAAATACACTTACAGAAATCAATTATAAGGAATACAAAATAGTTCTAAAACTTAGACTGCTCAAGTAATAGTGGATGCCTATTGTCCTGTCTTCTCTTAAAAGTGAACAGCCCAGTCACATTGTGAGCCAGCCTTCACAACACACAATTTATTGTATTCTTAAGATACAATAAATATTCAAACTCTTTTTACTCTCACAGCACATCTGATAAAACAATTTCTATTCATAGGCCATCTCTAAACTACTAGAATATGTCAAAAATACAGGTAATAGCTTCAAATTTTATTTTACAAAGCAGAGTACAACTTCTTTTCATCAATAGTTTAAAACAAATACATTTTTCTCCACATGGAATGGTAAATTAAATCTATCTTGAAATGATAATCATTCAGCTTAAAATGATCACCTCAAAGATGTTTCAAAGAATTACATATTTTAAGCAACTGCTGAAAATAAACTTGACTAACAGTACTGTTCTTGTGAAGTTTTTTTTAAGTAAGATGCATGGATTTATCTAAAAACAAAAAGCTGTTTGGGTAAAAAGTGAGAGTGTGCCATTTCAAAAATATTTAAAGAAAAAGGCTTGTAAACATTACAGAATTAAAAATATAGGACAGTAATGTATTTAGTTATATATGCCTGCAGATTTATAGTCAAGGTGAAATAGTGTGATCCTTATTGTTAAGCCCATAGAAAGAAAAAATAAGAACATGAAAATAAAGTGGAATTTTCAGTACAGGATTTAGTAGTTTGTTACATACCTCTGGCATGGAACTCACTTCGTGCACTTGTCCAATAAGTTTACAGTAGGACTGAAAAAGCAACAGCAGCTGGAAGTGCAGTTTATATAATCTCTGACAGAGTTCCAATTGCTAAGGAAAGATTTGTAGGAGAAGAAGTAATTAATAAATATTAGTGAGTTCAGATAATTTTTGATAACTAACAAAACACATTGAGATAGTTTGTTCTCAAAAACATTATTTTACTGAAGTATGATCATATACTATTTCAGAAAATAAGTAATGATTTTTCTTCTGCAGCTAAGTCATATATGACACAAAATAAAATTATGACGTCTAGCTCTCACATAGCACATGTAAGCATCAGCCTCAAAACATTCTGTTTTGGTTAGCTTCACTAAGTTTGCAGCTGGAAAGCAGAGACAGAATATGGGGGAAGTGACTTTCCTGCACAGAACATGTAACTCCCGAATTTCAGATATGGTCAAAGACCTCTTCTAAGGGATGGAAATCTAAGAGAAAAGCCTTGAAATAGTTGTCCAAGATGGTCAAGGCTCCTGCCTGCTCCTCTGAGGAGAGAGAAACAGAGGTGATAAATCCGTTTAGGAGCGTGAAGGAGGAAATGCCAGCCCTGGAACTCAAAACACTGCTCATGAATTTTTCACCATCTTAAAGAAACTATACAACAGATGGATGGAGTTTAATGTGTAAGAGGGTATTTGACTTCTATGAAGTATTCTCCCAGATTAAGTAGATACTGCTCTATGAACACTCACTTGTTTCTTCCAGTGTGAAGTGCAGCATGACATAAAAGATGTCAGACACATTGAAATACTGGGTGATGGGCATGGCTGCTAGAGATGTCAAGTTAATATGCTTATGGTTCCTGATATTCTTGTGTCTAACAGAAGGGGAATCTTGTAGTTCCACAGATGGATCATGGTGAAGAAGGGAGGAATATATAATCTTCAGCTAATTATATAAAAAGTGAAAATCTTGCAAGTTCAAGTCCTGACCTTGTACTGACCCTTTGGCAGGAAAGCCTTACAGACTTCTAACTGTATTTGATTTGCCTACTGTGACAGACACCATGACCAAGGGTGGGCTCAGTGACATTTCCATATGTTTGGAGGAACTAAAGCAGAGTTTCATGCCAAAACAGGCAGAAAATAAGAAGCTATTTATGTTTGCTTCTTATATATGCTTAGTTACCAGCACACGCTGCAGCTCTTTGCTGAATTTGGGACTGTGCAAATGTCAGCACAAACACTAATAGAAAGTACTTCAAGTACATTATAAATGTTAATTTGGCTGAAGTGTTTTATTTACATATGGTTCAACATTTAACTGCCACATTTTTTATTAACAAGCCAAAATTAGAACCACAGTTTAGCGTTCCAGTTCCCCAAATTTCTGTCCTGCCTCACAGGGCTGAGGGGCTAAGGTCAAAAGCAAATTTCATCTCTGTTCATCAGGGTGAGGTGGACACCAACTACCCATCTATGAACAGACAGCCAAGGACACTGCCAAAATGAGGCAGAGCTAGTCTCCTTCTAAAGGGGCTTTATGGAGGAAAGTGGGAGCAGGAGGATAGTGCCAAGCCAGCAGGTGTCAGCCTTGCAGGGTTTGTCCTGCTGAAGGCCAGGCAGACGGGGCTGCTCACACCTCAGCACCACCACAGCAGCAGAGCTCAGCACTGTCAATTTGCCTGGTCTGAGCTCTGTGCCATTCTGCATCTGGTATCTGCGTTATGTTTAATGTCTGTTACTGGTGGGCAGCATCGGAGTGCTCCTGTCCCAAATGGAAAGGAGGAATTTCAGCAAGGAGGAGTCCTTCAGCAAGTCTGCAGATGACACAGAAGGATGGGATGCCATCCAGGAGGACATGGACAAACCTGAGAAATGGGCCTATGAGAACCTAATGAGGTTCAACAAGCCCAAGTGCAACGCATGAGCACAGACTGGGAAGGGAACTCATCGAGAGCAGGCCTGTGGAATTCATGTGGATGGGGAGCTGAACATGAGCCAGCAGTGTGTGCTCACAGCCTAGAAAACAAACCACATCCTGGGCAGCATCAGGAGCACCTCTCCTGTGAAGACAGACTGAGAGGGTTTAGCCTGGAGAAGAGAAGGCTCCAGGAAGATCTAATAATAACCTTAAAGGGGCATATAAAAAACTTGGAGAGCAACTTTTTACAAAAGCAGATCATGGTAGGACAAGGGGCAATAGTTTTAAACTAAAAGAGGAGAGATTTAGATTAGGTGTTAGGAAGAATTTATTTGCGTGGAGGGTAGTGAGGCACTGGAACAGGTTGTCTAGAGAAGTTGTGGATGCCCCACCTCGGTAAGTTTTCAAGACTAGGTTGGACGAGGTTTTCAGCAACCTGGTCTAGTGGAAGGTGTCCCTGCCTATGGCAAGGGGATTGGAACTATATGACCTTTAAGGTGCTTTCCAATTCAAACCATTCTATGACCCCACCAGACTGGATATGACAGCAAAGACCCACAAATGCAGAAACAAGGCCCGGCATGTCCATAGTGGGGAGGAGATGTGCTAGGCAGAACTGACTTGTGAACAGGGACAAAGCGTATCAGAACAAAGAGGTAGGGCATGAGGAACACTGCCAGGGAAATAAACCTGACCAGGGGCTGTTCTCCATAACCAAGGGCACAGAGCACTGCCAAATTTGCAATTGAGTGGCTAACCATTCTCTTCCCAAAATAAAGACTGTTTAGACACAGCCTGCTGGAGATGTCTCTGGCTTCTGTCTTCCCTCAAACCATGCTCAGGCATGCCAGAGGCTGGCTGGTGGCCCAGCCACGAAAGGTACTGATCGGTCACCCGAGCGAGCGCCAGGCTAGGGACATTCTCTTCCTCCCTGGTCCTGTTCAGCTTGCAAGTAGGGGCACAGCCTGAGGTTGCCCAGCAGGGATCAAATTCACTCTATTCAAATTTTGGAGACCTAGCACCACATAGCAATTGCATACACATATAGTTGGAGCTGTCAGGGAGTTAATAATTAATTGAAAACAAGCATAACATCATTAAAAAAAAAACCCAAAACATCTCATGGTAGCTTGGCATGTAACACTGGATTTTTTTTTAGTCCTTGAAGAACAGTCATTCAGTTTCACCCTTCTGGCTGCTAACCTGAATGAAAACAAACTAAGGTCAAACTACTGGTTCTAGTTTGACTCACTTAGTATTTAGTTACTGTATCAAGCAACTCAATTTTTGTTCTTCCTGAGTAAGCATTAGAAACAAATAGTGGTGAAACTGTTCATCAACATATACACAAAACCCATTTGAAATATAACTGCCAACCATAAATTGTAGTTTTTCACTAGGACAAATGGAAAACTATTAATTATAAAATATAAATATTTCCTGCCCCGGCATATTACATCCATTTGAAAGCTTGATTTGTAAAAATGTATGTAAATGACCATTTGAAACAGCATATGAAAGTGTCAAAATTTTAGCACAGTATTTTTTGATTTCACAAAACATACGTTAGTAAAATATTTTAGTCGCCGCATTTGGAACCACGTATTGTATAGGAAAATTATAACAAAAAAAGAAAACATGCTCAGAAGTAAAACAGTAGAATTGGGGTGTATTAGCCCATCCAGAGATGGACAAAAAATATGAAAGAACTTCAACTTACTGCAAGAGATTCCATTTGCTACACAGCAAGCATGGCACAGGAGAAAAGGAAAGGAAAGAAAGTATAGTGTCAGTGTAATGCATGCAGTAGGAAGCACAGCCCATCTGTAATAGCATAACTTGTCAGCAGTATTAGCAATGCTTGCCTCAACCTGATAATTGGTTGGAATATCACATTCAACATGCACAGCATTCTTAATAAAATAAAGCTTTAATTCTAATGGTAAATTCCAGTCTAAATATCCTCAGTTAGATCTTCAGATTTATTAGTTTAGATTTATCCCACCCAGTAGCTCAAGAACTTACAGTCAAGTAGTATTAGAAAACTCTTGAAGTAATACTTTCATTTAAATTTTCTTTCTTTCTTATTAAAAAGAGCTCATACTGCAAAGTACCAAAACAATTAGAAAGGATTTTCAAGTGATGACCAGAACTGAACTTTGCTATTTCTAAATATTTTCCTGTTTAAAAAGACTTCTTTTTTTTTTGATGAATAGATCTAATGAAATTGGCAGGATAAGTTTTATGGCTGCTGGGCTTATTACTTGGCACATTACAATGGAAATGTTTTGCATATAACTTTCAAGTTATGACTATCATAAAGAAAAAAAGGCATTAAAAATGCCAGTTTTGTTTAACTATATGGCAATGCCACAAGTTGAGACAGCCTTGTATCACTTCCTCTGACCAGTAATGATTCACTGGTTTATAATTCTGAAGCTATTAAAATGTCAGTTTAAGTCCTGTTGCAATAATAATAAAAATTCTAATTGACTTACATTAGCATGTCAAAGATTAGGGGACTAAGTGCTCTCTTCAAAACATAAGTGTTCCTCTTTTCTTTGCCAAGAACTAACATTTGTACTCTGTGTTTGCTTAACGCAGCTTTTCTTATTTTATAAATATTACAATCTCATTATATTTTACGTGAAGAGAGTCATCATGTAAATTCCATAAGTAACAAACACAACCACATCTGCCCAGTTAGAGCCTGATGTCAGTGCATACGCACACAGTGTTAATAAGCGGATGGAATTCTTATTAAAATTATTTACCTTACCATCAATACAAAAAACACAGAAATGTGAAATAATATTAACTTTGATGAGCCTAACAGAGTATTTCAGTCTGTTTTCTTTACATTGGTGCTACTATTAAAACATATATATGAAAACTGTTGCCCCACACCCTGCACCTACTTTTCTATAAAACCATGACAAACTAAACTTTAAGCTCTTGCAATGCTTATTTTTTTTCCTTTAACATTGCTTGAATAGTTTCTTCTTCTATTTAGTACTCTTCAAAAAACCCTTTATATGTTGGCTTCCATGCAGTTCACATAAATGAAGCTTTATAAAGCTAAATTCAAGATAAGAGAAGGACAAGAGCAGGCAGATCACTGTTCCAGCAAACTCACAGGTGTGCTGGCTCATGTTTTTCAGATCTTGTTGTCTCTCTTAAGCTACTCTGAAGTTTAGCATGCCACCAAGTTTGACTTAGACTTTCAGAAATACTGGAATCCATATATAATTTCTAATTTGCCATGGAATTTACTTTAAAGAAGGGGGGAACAGGGAGGCAGAAGCAGCAAATAAGTGAATTCCATGGTCTTTTTTGCAAGAAAACACTGTCTCCTCTGTACTACTTCCAAAACCAGAGCAAGCGAAAAAAAAAAAAAGAGGGATGAGGAAGGGGTTTTACATCACATGAAAAACCCTTCTTTACTGGAAGAAAATATACTGGATACAAAATTTCCCTAAGCCACTGATGCTCAGCTCCTTATTGCTCTCCAATATCATGATTGTAGCTACCTCTCTCTTTCAGTATAAAATGAAAGATTCCTTGGAAGTTGAAAAGAGATTAATTACTGGCTTAAGTGATATTTCTTTTATTCTGCAGCATCAAGGGCTCGGGTGGAATGATCATAGCCTTCACACTTTTCAATTTCTGGTTTAATTCTTAGAGTAAGGGAAGTGTTTTAGATTAGTTGATAGACACTACACAAACAGTGGTTTTGGCAGCTGAAAATACCAAATGTTTAGAGTACTTGGATCATTTGCACAATTATTTAAGCAGCCAGTAAATGCAGCATCTAAGAAGGACACACTCCCTAGCAGCAATACTTCGATTTAGTTTTTTATCCTTAGAATTACTGTTTTTTACTGTTAGCAGACCAGGAAGACAGCAAGACACTAATTTTTAGATCTCAGATTTTCCTGCTTTTTTAAGGAATCATTTTTACATACTGAAAAGAGATGACAGTTACGTAACTACTTCAGTGATTTACTGGCACAGAAGAGTCCCAGCATAACAAAATAACCACTGCATGCAAGGGTTTATAAAATGCAAGAGCATTTTATTAAGGTATTCTATTTGCCTTAACATATCAGCAGACAGAACCTTTTCCCATGATCTAGGAAGTTGAGTATATACACAAACTTGTATATATACCAGAGATAGAGAGAACAGCATATGCTGTGCATTCTTGAATATCCACTGCTCTTGAAGGATAGTAGAAACCACTCTGCATAGGGAAATCTACACACAACTGTGTTCCTCCTCTAGGAAAGCTGCCTACTTGGGCCAATTTTATGTCATTGTCGAACCATGGATCTTTCAAACAACAAGCAGATAACTGACTATCAAGAATTTCTAGCTTAGCAGTGGTCTCACTGTGCCTTGAGCTTTACTGTATCTCAACTCAGCTCCAGATAACTGTGGTCCCAATGGGTACAACTCCAGTCTTTTTGGTGGCCTAGAGTGACTGTACCTTTAGCCACAGGGGAACTCACAGCAGCAGGTATATTCTGATTTTTGGGGGCAAATTTTGGTGCAGCATGTTTTAAATATCCATTAACAGTTTGAGTTTGCAAAGCCCACATCCATTAGCTTGTGGTAAGGAAGGTTTGAGAAAGGTGTACACTGACTTTGGACTTCTAGAGTAAACTGAATGTCTCACTGGGAAATAAATACTTATTTGAATTAGCAGTGTTAATTGACAAGAGAAAGAGGATTTTCCAAATACAGTTTTTCCAGAACAACAAACAAGAAACAAACCAACCCAGTCTTTGACTAGATTTAAAAAAACTCCTTTCTTAATAAGGCTGAAGAATGTACTGAGAGCTGTACTCATCTAAGACTAACACCTGGAGAGACAGCACAATGGCATGTGCAGTTATCTTTTTGTCTATAAATTGACTCCTATGTTATTGAGACTGTTGCTCAAAGTAGCATCAAAGCTTACAGATCACACACACCAAAATAATGTAATCTGTTGCAATAATAAAGCAGGGGAAAGACATTCTGGGACATGAAGCTTTTACCCGATTTCAGAAAAGCTGCTAGCTCTAGCAGCTGACCTAGACAACTTCTATTTCAAGCTTCTTTAATGTCAGAATAAGCAATTTTTGCCTTTACCCATTTTCAGTAACAGTAACAATAGTCAACAAATCATGTGCAATAATTTTGAAATAAGATCTGATTAGAGAGACTGTGCCAAATTAGTTACCAGCATCAGGAGGCATTTGTGACACAACCACTTGTGACAATGCTGAATTTGGTCTCACATCTGTCTCATCTGAAAAGGGGTCTGTTTTCCCCTCAAGCTTTTTACCAGGTGGGGAGTTCTAAGAATCTAAGATTTCTGCCTTTTTTAGAGCAAGCTGTTGCTTTTTCTTCCTCACAATTAATTCTGAACCTTTTCCAGGAGTAGCCTGGTTTTGTGCTTGGCTAAACAATTTTTTTTTAGGACAGAAGTTTTCAGCAGGATTTCGGGCCCTAGACTAAACCTCAATGAGTTTGATAGTTTAGGCAGGTTCCCTTGTAACTATCACTGTAAGACAGATTTTATTCCCCCTACAATTATTAGATAATTTAGCCTTTCATGTTGAGGGAGAAGTGGAGAGGAAAGATAAGAAAACAAATACTTGCCAGTCTAGGAGTAATTTTTCCTTGTCCCTTCCTAATTGCATTTCCTCAGTTTCCCTGGTCTCTTCCTCCCATTACACTTTCATTGAATAAACAGATTGTTCCTTTGGGAAAAGCTGCTTCAATTGAGGAGAATGAGTAGGGGAAGAAAAGAAATATGCCTGTTCATCCTGTCAACTTCCAAGGAATAATGCATTTTGGCCTGAATGAATAATGCTGGGGAGAAACCAGGGACTCCTGAAGGAATGAGAAACCCTTCTTTTCAGTCTGTCTGATAAGGAGTATAAATACCAAGCTTGGCTTCACAAAATACACGTTTAATTCCCTAAGAGAGAATACCTAGTTATAAAAACCCACACAAGTGGAACATAACATTTACTGACTTTCAGGTGTGTTTAGGCCAGCTATATGAGTTCAGTTCACAGGTTATTCCTTCTCCTTAGTATTATTCCTTTACTTTTTCAAGAAAGAAACAATGCAGTTGATCAGCAAGATGTGTCATTCTCCATCCCAATCTATGCATTTCCAAAAGAGAGATGAAGAGGATCAATTAAGCTGCCTACAGCAAGGTATGTAACACCGGAGTCTGAAGTCATTGTTCAGGGTGTTTGTACATCAGAGGGAACAGAATGCCCGTGCACATCCCTGTAGTGCCATATACTCTACCTCCCTCTCACAGGAGGGGCAGTGGTATGTATTCCAGGTCTCTCTCTTTAGACTTGAGTCACTTGTAACTTCCTTGCACACCATCACAATTACAGAAGAGACAGTATCTTATTTAAATGCACTGGAAAGTGCCTAACTTTTGCTGGTGCCAGTGCTAGGTGAGGGAAGATTGAACAATTTTCCCACCACCTGTGATTGCAGCCAGAGGATTTATTAGAAAATCAGATTTGCTAATAAGTTCAAGGAAGCCAAAATGCAGGGGTGGCAGGGATTTGGGGTTCTTGGAAAATGGCATAAAAAACAAAAGTCAAGGGAGGTCAAAGACAAGAAGACAAATACATAGAGATGGGAAAGAGGATAAAGATGGAAGAAAATAAAGTGAGTTGGAGGAGAAGTCAGAAAAACTGAAACCAACATAAGAATAAAACAAGGTATTTGAAAAAAAAATGGTTACACAGGCAAGTCTGTGTTCTGAATATGTCACAATTTTCTTTTAAAAGTTAAAATACATGGGAAGAGGAAATGTCACTCTTCTTCTACATGCTGTTTGCTTGATTCCCAATTTTGGCTAATTCTGTCCAGCCCTCTCTTTTTCCTATCCCTCCATTGTTTTTCTTCAAAAAGGAAACAGCCCAAGAAAATAACAGTCCTTAAGTCATTATACATCACCAAGATATCATCTGTTTCCTACACTTAGTATATCAAATAACATATACTTAGTATATCAAAAAACAGTATTAACTGCTGATGGTATTGATATTTGAAAAAAGAATTCCTTAACAGGAATCAAGAAACATAAAAAAAGAAATAAATACCCATGCACATGTGTGTATGAATTTTTTCTTAAAAACTGATAAAGAGATTATCTTAGCTCTAAATACTTATCTACAGCATAAATAAATTTGCTGGCCATTTTACAGTCATTGTTTTGTAACTACTGATCTAAGTGTATTTCAAACCGGGCAATTTTTGCTGTTGGGCAGACAGAGACTGTAACAGCTGAAGATAAAATGGGAGTAACATGGAAGGAGAGTACAGCAGGAATGATCTTCAGAGACATTGTGGAAAACTGCTGCTGCAACATCTTTCTAAAAGGGAGAGCACAGGGCTAGGGTCAGATCTGCTTCTTTGTCTAGAGTAGGACAGCAGAAGTGCCTCCTGTGAGTACTTCCCATTTCCTGTGGCCAGGACTGAGGCAAAAACAATAGCTTCAAGCCTAAAGTGTGAAAACGGGATTATGCCCAAGCCCAGCAGAGAATCAAGGAGGAAGTAGAGCAGGCTCTTATGGGTTCAAGAACAAAATATATCACGTATATGTCACTTTATGGGAGAGAAATAATACTGGCCATTCATTACCTTCTCTTCGGAGTCCCCTGGCTGGCAGGTAATAACTCCATCTCGTGAGCCTCCTGCAAATGTTGCTTTGCAGTTTGCAAGCCACTGTTTTCAGAAAGAAATTAAAGAAAATATGAATAAGACCTATGGTTTGATTCAAAGAAAGATAAAGCACATCATGTAAATAAAATTTTGCAATTGCATTTTTTATTACCATAGGCTATGACAATTTGCTTTGACTGTAATTTAAAAAGTGTAGTCTTGATTCCTATTAGTATTTCAATTGCATGAACTAAGAGAATTAATTAATGAATAAATAGGAGAGAGACCAGGGATATTAAAGATACCATTGTTTCTAATATTAAGGGATAGAATACCTACTTTTTAGTACTGGTTCATATGTCCAAGAAGAAACATTCAATGAATCCAGTATCTGAAACATGTTTTTCTACTGAATGTCAGTTTAAACAGATGAGTGGATGTGCAGTTTCCTGGCACAGCCTAAGTATACAGACAAGACCAAAAGCACAATTCAGCATACCGAGAGTGTTGCCTCTTTCCTGTTGTTGTATGTGTCCAGGTACTCCTGCAGCTCTAGAACACTGAACTTCAGCTTTTCAAGAAGGCCACAAGAGAGCAGCTGGAGAAATGAAATCAAAGGGTCTGTAAATGTCACTATAAAAGAATGCAAATACTGGTAGACAGTATAGGAAAGATATTGCAAAAGGATACTTAGATTTACATATACTAATACTGAAAAATATTTACATTTACGGAAAAATCTACATAACTTAGATACTATACTGAAAAGTCAACAGCAAAAGTTGCACCTATGATAATGTGGAATTGAAATTGTGTTCTGTGTTTAACGACTTAGCAGAGGACTTCTCTGAAATGAAACAGTACGCAAAGCTTAACCAGTTTCTCTCCACAGCTCTCTGATGATGTAAAGCACATCTCTTCCATGGTCACAGCAGTGGGCCTAAGATTACACTTGGCCAGTTTCTACCTCTACACTTTAGTGTGGGAGGACAGGGACACTGTCCTGATGCTGCTGGATAAACATGAGCCAGAATGAAGACAATGGGAAGGGTCATCTCATTCATTCCCTAATATACATTTTTATAGAATTACAGAATAATTGAGGCTGAAAAAGACTTCCAAGATCAAGTCCAACTTTGACAGATACCATTATGCCCACTAAACCATATCACAAAGTGCCACATCATCTTGTTTTTTAAACACTTCCAGGTATGGTAACTCTACTGCTTCCCTGTGCATCCTGTTCCAATACTCAACTCCCTTTCAGTGAAGAAACTTTTCCTAACCTGAACCTCCTCTGGCACTGATGCTGTTCCCTCTTGTCCTGTCGCTGGTTGCCAGGGAGAAAAGGCTGCCCCCCACCGGGGCTACCCCCTCCTTTCAGGCAGCTGTAGAGTGATGAGGTCTCCTTTGAGCCTCCTTTTCTACAGGCTGAACACCCCCAGCTCCCTCAGCTGCTCCTCACAGGACTTGTGCTCCAGGCCCTTCCCCAGCTCTGTTCCCTTCTCTGGACACGCTCCAGCACCTCAATGTCCTTCTTGAGGACCAAGTGAGGGGCCAAGAACTAGATACAGGATTCAAGGTGTGGCCTCAGCAGTGCTTAATACAGGGGGACAACACCTGCCCTGGTCCTGCTGGCCACACCATTGCTGATACAGGCCAGGATGCCATCGGATCTTCTTGGCCACCTGGGCACAGCTGGCTCATGTTCAGCCAGCATCATCCAGCTCACACCACAGTTGACTCAAATGAAACCACTACATATATTACCATCTTTCCTGCTGAACTAAGTAAAAAATAGCTGCTTTTTTTTCATTTGTGGAGCCAGCTGGGTCCAGTAGGCATCTGTTTTGTGTCGGGGTCTGGCACACAGGCTCAACACATCATAACTGTTCCATGAGTCTATGACTTTATACTGCCTGCCACTACTCACCTAATAAAATAATAAAGAAAATGAATGGAAATATGGTTCCTGTCCGAACATGACATAAAAAATATAAGATAGGAGGAGAATTCCTTTTTGACATATCTGTTCAGGAGTTGCTCAAAAGTGAAACAGCCAGTAAAATAACGCACTGCAATGAAGTACATGCCTTTTGAAAGTATATACTCACTGTTTCTGCATCTACAAAGAGGGTGGGACATTCCGAGCATGATGTTAACATCTGAGAAGACCTCACAAACTTGGAGCCTATTCCTCTCAAGTTGTCTCCCAAGTAACTAGCTGCATCACAGGTTAGGAAGCAGAATCTTTTCTGAATATTCTGGAAAGCAAAATACAGTTTATTGCATTATTTACTCAAGCATGAGCTGCTTTCCTTTGTAAACAAATGGCATGGTTGTTTTTCTTTGCATAATAAAGTGCAAAAGAGACCATCTCCCTGTGGAGAACTGAATGTCTGCTCTAGGATACTGAATAAGAGCCATTATACAGGAGACAGTACAGCTGGGCAGCAGTGAAACTAATTACAGAATTCATCACAACCTACTACTGAAATACATTCTTTACATTCTGTAAAGACAAATCAATCTTTGTAAGCCTTTTAGCCACCAGTAGCTTTTTTCCCTTGTCTCTACAGGGTTAACAGAGTTGATCAGCACATTACTTTTTCTGCCCATTCCGGGCATTGTTTTGTTAATATTCCTGTCAAATGGCTAATCACATAATATAATGGACATACTAACGCCAAATGGCAGCACGGAAAAAAATCAGAAAAAACCTTTTGTTTTCCCCTATGGGAAGAACCTTCTTAATAAATCTTTACTGCTGCTTGGGAAGATTCCAGAAATACTGCACTGCATCCAGGAATTATTCTTCTCAGCAGATCTTTTTAATGTTTTGAGTCCTAAACCAGTCTAGTCTTCCAGAAACATTCTAGTGCTTTTCAGTGACTAATATATAAAGTGAATAATAAATAAAAATAATATCTTAAACTTGCACTAACTGAAACAATTATTTTTATAAATACCCATCAGTTTTCACTGCTCGAATATATCTCACTAAGGCCTAGTGTTCAGCAGTTAGGAGCAACATGAGAATATTTTAAAAAATAAATGTATGCAACGTTTTTATGATTCATTCCAAGTTACCAAAGGCCTTTTTCTGAGGGAAGTAGGTTAGGACCTGTAACCTAAGTATGCTTCACTGGAGAGAAGCACTTCCCAAATGCCAGTCTGGATGGTAGACATTGAAGTAACCTGTTACTGCTCCTGCACTGGTGCATGGAAGTTAAGTACCTAAAATCAGGTGAATTGAATTCAGACTTTTTTGATAGTGGAAGCTGTTGGATTGAATGATTTTCTTCAACTGCTAAATAGGCCCTCACACTGTACATAGCCTATACACTATCAATGATTTATAAAACGGTCAGAGTTCCTGTACCAATCAATATCATAACTACTTATTTGTGAATCTCTTGAAAGCATCTCAACTGCCCATCTGAGCACAGACAGGACCGGGCAGACTGATGCTGGTCTTACTGTCCCCACCATCTTACTTCAACACAGAAACAAAGTGCTACACCCTCACTCAGCACACTGTACAGATTCTCTGCTGCACTGAATCTGTTAGAGGCAAGGGGTTACCACTAATTATCACCAAACCAGATAAGTGATTATTTTTATAAGCAACTAGTAGAATCATCTGGCTTGGTGATGACTGGAGATTTACTACTGTGATGTCTTCTGGAAAGAAAGATTCAGCCAAGTCTTTGTGAAACTGCTGCTGCTAACTCTCCTAGCAAAGCCAAGAGATCTAGATTTGATCTTAACCAACAGAAAAGACCTAGCTGAGAACAAAGAAGTGGAAGGAAATTTAAAACAACAGATTATGAAAGAGAATTCAAGAGACATTGGTTGAAAAGGACCTCTGGAGAACATCTGATGCAACCTTCACCTCCAAGTGGGACTATTGCTGACCCCAGATTGTGTCAGACTTGCTTTTTACTAGCTGAGGCTTAAAATCTCCAGGGTTCCTCAAGGCTTTGGGTAACCTGTTTGGTTGCTGCAATGCCCTCCTGGGGAGCAACAACTGAGTTTGTAAATCTGAGGCAGTGAAGGAGACAGATTACAGAAAAAGTAACAGATATTCTTCCTCTACTCCTTTCCTCTTCAGATATTCATAAAAGCAACAATCAATCTACAGGTAAGATGATAATGGTCTTGAAGGGTGTTTTAAATTATTAAGTGTGAAACAGTGACAGACTGTACTTTGCTATCTATATATAATACTTCAGTAAATATATTTATTTTGCGATTACATGGACTAACAGTTCTATAATAAATTATCATCTCAGCTATGTCCTTCTAGGTGCAGACTACAGGGGCTGAAATCTATCAAGCAAGGTCTGAATGCAGACCTTGAATGAAATGGGATTACTGTGAATAGTAATGCCAGCTGTCAGCATATTACAAATAGATATATACCTGCATATAGTTACTGTGCTTTGTGTCCATGTAAATAATAAAAGAATACTCTCAGAAAGTTTTCTTCTTAACCTCATGTTTCCCCTCCAGGGTAAGAGGACTTTACATAACAAAAGGGCTTGGTTGTGGAAGATAGTTGCTAGATCTGAAATCTACTTGTCTTGCAGCTGTCTGGTCTGCTGAAAGACATTAAATTTGAGGGAATACAAAGAGGCAGCAGTAAAGATAATCCAGAGATCTCTGACTCATTTACAGGAAAAGTACTTCAATAATTTCAGGAATTTGAAATAAGTTTAGTGTGCTGTGGGCAAACATCCAAGATACCATTAACTTAATACAGGAATGAAATGTAGGTGCCCTGGAAAATGCACTTCTTTCACTTCACCACGTATTTAGTTGACAAGCTCCTCCAAACAAGGATTTTGTTTCACAGTCAAGTATTTTGGCAGTACTTTGCATTGCAAGCTTAGCACATACACAACTTGCTTCTGAAATTTCCTGTTAATGAGGGTCAAAAGTCAAAGTTGGCAGATGAGTAGTAAAGTTTAATAGTGTAAACAAAATACAATTCCAGACAAGCTGGGATCTTATGAAAAAAAAATAAGGGAAATAATACTTCAATGTTTTAACACTGAAAAAAAGAACAAAGTTATTTTTATAAACTAAAAATATGACAGTGATTCCAGCTAAAAATTGTGACTTGTTGATATTATTAACACCTTTTTCTTTCTCCTCCAATATCAACTGAAGAAAATGAGTAGGATATCTTCTGAATATTGGGCATTCACGAGAGCAAATGAATTATGTGCCTGCTAGGATTTGGAGTTAAACAGGTACTTTACAGGTAATGTTTAGGTCTTTCATTACACAGTATTATTTATTTAGTCTTCAGAAGTGTGACACCAGTTCCTTTTCACGTCTTCAAAGAGGACAATCAAGGACAAGTAAGTCTCTAAACACTCAGACCGGGCTATTAACCTCTAGGACTGAGGTTAAGACAGAAAAGCCGACATAATGAATAAACACAGGATTAACACTCAAGCCAGCACTGCGGTTTTTTTCTTCCAAATGGTTATTTATCAGTGTTTAAAAGAATGCCTATAAGACACACATGTTTACAGTGGCATAATGTTTAAAGGAGGACAATGTGCAGGTAGATAAGACATACAATTCCAGTGGAGCACAGAAGAAACATGATGAAGAAGAGATTCTTACTATAGGATGCTTCTTTCATATCAGGTTAGTTTTAGACGTACAAAAAGATCCTGAAACTGTGTATTTATTAACAGGGTACTCCTTGTTAATAAAACGTTGTGTACTCTGAGATCCTAGGTACTTAAGTTACCTGGCTACTGCTTTCGCTGCTGGAGCATGCTAAACATCCTGCAGCTGCAGGAGAAATAATTTAAAAAGGCTTTAAAACTAATTACAGGTAAAACCAGACAATCATCCCTTAGAACAACGTGTACATCTGACTCTTTCTTTTCTTATCTTTTTGCAAGATTCTTATCTTTGCAAGCATAGAGTTTTAGAAAAGAGAAATGTATTTCTAGTCTTCAGACTCAGTCTCTGGAATTTTAGTTACCTGGTGGCAGCTGGGTATTTCTATTCAGATAAGTAGGTACAAACCATTTAATTATACTGACATTTACATGGACATGCTCAAATTTCAAGAGTTTGCGATAAAAGAACAGATTGACAATAGTTAAAGATTTAAAAGGTTATTTCCTTGTCTCTTACAGTAACTGTTCCTGCAGTCTGTTTGTAAAGTACTGAAGAAAACACTCTAAAAAAGTGGATCTGTGTTTTGCAGCATGACCTCCAAACCTGCAAGTATGATATGCATAGTATTTTCATGATGAAACTGGTCACAGAAGACAGTGCTGCATGAAAACGTAGGACAGCAATTCTGCAGTATGCAAAATTACAAGGGTTATATATCTAGTAGTTCATTACTGGGGCATCTATCAAGAAATACTAACTGCCACACAACAAAAATTATGATTTTGCATCTTAAACTTATTTTCTCACCTTAAACAGGGAAGAGAACACATGAAATGTATAAACTGCACAGGAACCATCAGAGTCACACATGAGCTGGTTGATATGACTACGCCAGGCTTCTTCTGCATCATCACATGCTGCTGGCTGAAATGCAGCAAGGATGGCGGAAAAAAATGGTGAGGGAGGAGGGGAGGCATTTCGATCAACATCTCCAAAACTGAAGGAGAAAACAGAAAAAAAAGTGCTGAAAAGAGCATATCAAGAATATATAAAATATGCTTTAACAGAGACATAAAATCACAGGACCAATTACAGCTCCTTCCTAAAAATATTCATGAATTTTCAAAATACTTTTGAAGGTTGACAAGATGTTAGCTGCAATGAGAAAAACCTCCAAATCAGATTCCTTATCTTCAGGCCATTATCATCTATCTTCCTCCATCCCAGAACACTTGAATTGTTTTCTTGTACCATCATTTCACTGAAGAAGGCTGAAACTTTACAGGAGAATAAAGCTCTCTCTCTCTCCCTCTCCCCAGGCTAACTGCAGTCTAACTCAGCATCCAAAATCTGGAAGAGCTCCCAATGGCATGTAAAAAAAATCTTAAAGCCTTTTTATAACATATACTGAGGTCCAGCCACACCCACAAGCAGCCTTAAGAGCATATAACTGGGATTTTCAACAATATTTAGACTTTGTTTCATGAGAAATCAGAAGGATGAATACATATCTGATCTGCTGAACAGGTACCAAAGTAATATCTCCAGTACTGCAAATCTTTAAAAAAACCTTCTTTTTATTTTAATTAAGCATATTATATACATAATGCCTAGCAGCATAGATGTACATAAATATTGTATCTTATTTTTCCTAGAATGAAAAGTTTGGTTCTGTTTTGCTTTTTTTTTCAGTTTTGATAATTATGCAGGTAATTAGGGCATTGTCTTCTCATTGCTCCAAACTCATGAGAATTTTATAACTCCTGTGGTTAAAACATCCATTCCATTAACTACCACCTTGTTATCATTTTGCTGTACATTGTAAAAGAACTTGTGTGAATAATAGTGCATCAAAGTACCTAGCAAGAGCAAATTGCTCCAGTCTGTCAGCCTTCTCTTCAGTTTCTGTCATATCCAGGCTAAGGCTGTCACTGCATTCAAATGCTCCAGGGAGTTCATTTGTAGACCCTGAAAGGTCATCTTCATGGACTGCTATATCTTGTTCTTCAGGTACAGCTTCAGCCTAGGGGAGTGAATGATGATGTCTTAGAAAACAGCAAATTAGTAAGTTAATTCCTCTAATAAATGGAACGCATTTCATGAAAAAACCCACTTGACAGCATGTTAAACTGCACAGATATAAAGCCACAAGTTATAAATGACATGAATCAACTCATACTTCTTCAAAAATACTGCATTTGCTCAACTTTCTCCCTCGGATAAATACTATTTTTAAGGCATTTTTTCAAGATGTCTAGCAAAGAATTTCACATTCCAATGCAGGTGGCAACACAGGAGGGAAGTAATTTTTCAGGAAAAACAACAGGGTTCTTGTTACTGTCAGTCTGTCCTTGCCTCTTAACACTTTATAGTGTCCAAGACTGTACTAAAGCCTCTCAGAATACACTGGAAACAACCACTGTCTGGAAGACTAATGCATATTTAGAACTGGGAATTAATTTTAAGATGTCATTTACATTCAAGAGGAACCCAAGCATTCTAACAGGCCATTAAAAGGATTATGCTTAATTTCCCTCCTTTTTCATCTATTAGCACTTAAAGCTCATAATTTCTTTTTGAAACATTCCAATTCCTCTTGCATTTTTAGTCTGAACAAGTTTTGTTTCAGCTTTAATCTTTTGGCTTTTGTCTGCCTCGCTGATGGCAGCCAAAGCAGCTCCTGTAGGGATGACTGCAGTGGGTTGCTAAAACCTTTGTGCACATAGGCCCATGTGCATGTACATGCATGTGCTGCGAATTAATAGGGAGGGAAATCTGTGGCAAGTGGAATTAAATGAGAAAAGTGGCCCTCTGCAGTTTATCAAGTCTGCTTGGATCCTACAGATTAATTATGGCAATTTGTATTTGAAAAATTAAACAAGACTTGTAACAGAGGGAACGGGATCAGAAATTAAGTAGAATAATCTTTTGGTTTCCTTTGTTTTCTGAACAAAACAGATGGAAATATTCCTGAGTTCAGGGTGAATGAAATGAATCAGAGCCCAAACCATCTTGAAAAGAAAAATGCAAGCTGAATTTGATATGGCTGAATTATCAGAATAGGAACCAAAGCACCTGGTAAAAAGTGTAAATCCTTCATGCTTATTCAAGAAGTAATTAGTAGTAACCACTTTCAAATATTAAATATTAGCTTGAAAGACCACTGCAGTTTCTTCACTGCAATGATGGAGTTCGTAGGAGGAAAACACATTTTAATGGGATAGAGCAAGGGAGGAAGGAAGAGGAAGCAAACACCTCCCATCCACTGGAGTTTAATATGACGCCCCAAAAGCAAAATAGAAAAGTGAACTTTGAATATTCATGGAGGACCATAGTACACCTCCAGAAATATCTGAGTTTAAGTAACTTGAAAAATACATAATACAGCATAATTTGAATTTTTGTAATCCTCACAGAATTATCCCACTATCTTTAATAGAAAATAAGTTTGATTAATTTAGTACTGTTAACAATAATGTATGGATTTTGACATTGAAACATCTAGGAAGAGGCTACATAATCAGTCTGTTTCTCTCAATTGCTCTATCTATTTAAAGGTTGAGATATTTTTTTGGTTTTGCTTATAATGCAACAATTAAACATTTTGTAAATCACTAAAGAAGCAAAAGAAACTTTGCATTGATGACACCTCATCAAGCAAAAGAAACTTTGCATTGATGACACCTCATCAGCTCTCTGAAAAGAATTCAGAGGAAAAGAGAAACAGTAAGGAGCTCAGATTTTCTGTTATTAAATTAAGTAAAAATTATTTAGGTTAAAGTTTCAAGTTTTTCTGCCTAAAAACTGGGTAACTTCTTCTTTAGATTGACTCCAAATTATTTTGAGTAAATAGACAGAAGTATGCACACTAGAAGAAAATACTTCTGAGGCAAAAACCCCACCAATAAAGCATTCTGTGTTTACCAATTCAGTCATCTTTGTAACAGTTGTAACTTGGGCTATATTTTACACCAATATCAAACCTGTACCAGGACTAGCTGAATTTGCCTGTCAATTCCACAAGAAACTGCTCTGATTTTACATTCTTCACTTATTTACTTATTCCAAAGCTTTTCATTTTTGATGCATATTGGCACGTGGGACATTAAAGAGATTTTGACAGTAAAGATTCCAAACCCCCAGATATACATTGAGCTCCTAAGCTGTGATTTTCAGTTCTTAATGTACACACCAACAGCTACTGCAGCTGGATGCATGGGATCAGCTGCAGTTACCACCTGCAAATGTGTCTGTTCTGACTGCTGCTTCCTGAACTGAAATTCTGCCAATTTCTGCTGTTTATGGTTGTTATGTGGTTACTTGTCTACCAACAGTTGTTTTGACAAATGATAATGAGTTTACCTTCTCCACAGCCACTGTTTCGAGAGGTTCCCCTCCATTCCTATCCTTACAAACACTTCCCTCCTCCTGTCCTTTCTGCCTACTGCAGCTGCTTCTGACACAAACAATTTGTTCAATATTCAGCACAATTCCAACCTCCTTTTCCATGACCTCTCCAGTAGAAGTTTCCATTGCTTCTGAAACATGCAGTGCTAGCAGTATCAATTTTTTGTGTGGCTACATTTGGAGGGGGCAAGGGCAAGAAGGAAAGCCAATGATTACAGAAGATATATTCTTCTTCTGCCAGTCTCATAAACTGCTGTCTCTGCAGAAGTTCACAATTTAGACATGATAGAGAAGCTTTACTGACAGAAGCCAACAGTATCATCAAGCCACTAATTCACACATACCCTGCAAAACTAGATTATATTTCTGGAAAGACACTCAAAGGAACAGGTTCACCTCATCTCTCATGAGCAAGTACTGTCAAACAGAAAATCAAAGAAACCATCCCCATATCGATAATGATTTACCAACCTTGCTCTGTCTTCATCTTCTGACACAGTTCTCTGAAATGCACTGTGCTGGACATGGTTGTTGTATCCTTGCAAATCCTGTCTCCCCACCCCCAGGATGGTTTAATATTGTGGTCATGAACTTAAAATTTCTGCATGTCTGCCAAAAGGCAAGTACTGAATCCAGGGCACACAACTGTACAATAGGTCCCCACATTAAAAGATATTTCAGAGAATACACACATACACCCACCATGTGAGCTGGCATATCGCTCTTTAATTCAGCATGAAGAACAAAATAATATTGCCTTGGAGTTGTAACCTGTAGCCAGTTCATGAACTTATCTTCTGACAAGCTCGTAGTATTTTGGTGCATATGCAGTGCAACATATTTAAGAAACAATAAATAAAACCTCTTAATAAAGAAAGTATAAGTAGAAAGGAAATGGTACAAAAGTGCAGTAGTGCATGAATGTATTGTACTATGCCATTAGACAGAGGAAGTCAGAATGTACTTGATTTCACAGATCAAATCCTTTATGAAAGTGCAAGCAAAAAAAAATTCAAGAGTCTTACATAAAATACAGTCCAGTTGGAAGAGAAAGAAAAAAATGTATTCACCTTGGGTCCTTCAGACACCTGGAGATTATTCATACCAGGCAAAGACACATCAAAGCTGGATGCTCCCATGTTAAAATGAGGGTCTGCTGAGGTTGTGTCACACGATGTAGAAAGTGAGTCAATATGATTTGCATCCTCAGATGGAGAAAGATTTATAATCTATTTAAAAGACAATGAAAGCACAAAAGAACTGAGTATACAGCTGTATATTTCAATATTTCTGTTATAAAAATTTTATTAAAAGCATCCCAGAAGTGAACAATGAAAATCTGACACTGTTTACCAACCTGGAGTCTTGTTCTATTTCTTTAAACATTAAATAACATCAGAAAGATTTACCATTTACCATTACCTATTGTCAAAAACTGTCCCATAGTAAAAAAAGGCAAATAATAAGATCTGATGATTCCTGTGTTTCAAACTGTGCATTAAAATTCCTATTTAACTTTGCAAATAAAGGAAAATGGACCCACCAATTTCAGCTCTTTAGATTGCACCTGGGTAGAGAAAACTAGAAGCCCAGCTTATTTAAACCCCCTACCCTATCTTTTCCTAAATTTCAAGTTTGCGACTTACTAGATCTGAGTTCTCCAAGATTTGGCTGGTGGTCAGGTCCTCCTCCTCTGAGGACTCATCTGAGTCCTCGTGGTTCATTTTGTTCAGGCTGGGTGTGCTCCCTGAGAGCTGGTTCTCTTCCATCAGCTGCATGTCACACTTGTCCAGGCTGTCCAGGGACCGTCTGCGCACCCCCCAGTTGAAGTTGTCCATGCTCTCACCCTGAAATCAGACAGAGGGTCAGCTTGCCTGGTATAAAACTAATCATATGCTAACAACTGATCAAAGTTAGCTCCAGAAATATTTTTATGTAAAAGTATAGTAAAAACTTGAAATAAGCATTATCTTGCTTGTTCACCTGGAGATAAGAGCAGAAGCATGGAAATGGCAGTTAAATGAACACTCAGTCTTTTCATTATTAGATGTTTTTCATGCATTTGCTAATTTAAGAATTTGTTTTTGTAAGTCCACAAATACACACTCCTCGATGCCAGCAGAACAGTGACACGCAAACAAAAAGTTTGAAAGCAATTTTAAAGGATTTTTTCATAATGTTTAAAAGTATTAGAAACACAGTTCATACCAATGGTTCAATTGCAAAACTTATGTTAAAGATTTTAGATTCTTTGCTTTATATATATAACCATAATGGTGAGTAGATTTGAACAAACCCTTGCTTTACACAGAAAATGTAACACCTTAAGCAGCGCAACTTTTAAACTTTTATTCTAGGCCCATATTGCTTATTTTTTAATCTACTTGAATTATCTGAAACTATATTTTGGGAATAGCCTGATAAGCATTGCCTGTGATCTCACATTATAAAAAGGACACAACTAAATGGACCAAACAATTTATATTTATCAGACTTTCAGTTCCGATCCCACACATTACATAAAGCTGAGTGCGTTAAGCAAATCGTGTAACTGTTTGTTAGGCTGGTGAACTGATAAAAAGATCACTTTATTTCTTTCAAGTATAAAAATGACAATTAGCTTCTCACCCTTTTTCCATTTATTTACTTTATGTATTTTCCAGTGGACTGTATGCCTTTTCCCTGATTGCAGTAATCTCTCGCTCCCTTCCTAAGTCCAGCCAGGCTCCTCTATGGCAAATGCAGGCAGGACCACATCCACAACTGCTCCTGCCATGGACCTCCAAAGGCAAAAGGGGCCTTACACAGCAAGAAAGGTCTCCCCAGAAGAATTCAGATGCAGTTTTGGGTACTTTAGCTAGGTGAAAGCCCTCAATCCTGCATCAACATGGGAAGGAAATTTATAGAGAAAAATGTTTCCTTTTAAGGTTCAGGGCTTCCTGTTTTAAACAACACTCTGTAAAGTTGCAATGCTCTTTAACAAGCGAGTCAGTTGGTGAAAATTCAAGCTGACAGTGATATTTTAAATATTAATTTAAAAAATAATTCTGCCTAAAAAATAATATTACTATCAAATAACTGGTTATGATTATTTCCTGGGTTTATGCAGATCAAAATTATGTGCAGTCACTGAGAAAGACGTCTCAGTTCAGTAAGGTCTCTTAAGCAGAGTTATGATTTTAAACACTTGAGTGATGCCCTTTTGGAACTACTCAGACATTTACTGAAGGGGAACCAAACTTCATGAACTGCAGTGAATTAAATTGCAATCTCACCTCCTTAACAATCAACAAAATTGCACAAACTGTTCTTATTTTGCACCATTACCATTTAATAAAATGGACTGTGGAATTTAAATAGGAAGGAAAGTTCAGTTTCATGACATTAAGCTCACCGTTTCACGAACAAATATGATGAAAATAGAAAAAAATATTTTTAAGGAAAAAGACAACCCTTGCAATTCACAAGAACATTTAAAGCTAAGGAATGCACTATAATGAAGAGAAAATGAAGATGAAATTTTTATGAAGCCTGGCATATTATTGGAAGAACCCCGTGTTTTCACCCTGGGACCAGTATCATATGGTAGTTTTGTGTGGAAAGAGAACAGAACACATCTAACTTAAGAAGTCAGGCCTCTTTAAATCATAAAAATGACTGTTCAGTTCCAAGTTATTTATTTTAACAAATTCTTAGGTTGTCCATCCTCCCCCTCAAAGGCTGGAGGACACATGCAGCAATGAGACATCCTCCACAAACACATCAATTACTGAACTAACAAATGACAAAATGACATAAATAAGCAAGCAAGCAAGCAAAGATGACTGTCATCACATCCTTATCCTCATGATGCCTAGTAAAGCCATCAGTAAATTTAGCAGCCCATGTCTATGGGAGTATTTCCTGTTGCAGTTTTATTCTGCAAGCCTTAAAGAAGGAAGCCAGCAAAAAGAAGAAAAATAAAAGGGACACTTCCAGGGCATGCAGTTAGATGGGGCAGTGAATTAAAAGTGAGAGAAAAGGGTAAAAGAGATGAAACACTGTAACTCAAATACCCATAGCATTTGGATTTGCATAATTTGCTACAGGGGCACACAGAGCCATATTGAGTTTAAACAAGAGGTCAGCAAGTCTATGAAGATGGAGTTGTTGTTTTTGTAGTCTATTTAGCAATCTTTCTTTCATAGTTAAGAAGAAAGAGCAAAGATGTATTTGAGAGGCTGTTCGTTTTTATCTAGAGCAGGAGCAAAGCCCTCTCCCATCTCAAAAGTCACCAGTGACAAACATCAATTCAGAGGAAAACAGTCACGTTATAAGTGTGTCTGGCGAGCAGGTACCACACAGAACTTCCTACAGTCACCATCCTCTGGTAAAGGAGGAGATGTGCCCTTGCAGCTACTTCAAACTTTACAACAGCCCAGGGGAAAGGAGAGGCAGAAGGGAAGGTAATCCTGTGCGTGGGAGAGTAGTAAAGCTCCTCCACAGTGGCAGTAAGAACTGTGCAAAACCTCTTTCACACAAGTTTTCATCCTTACTGTGTTGACAAAGTATGTCAAGTTAATGGAAACACTCCAATACTGTAGGGTATAGGCAGAAGTATTGCGGAACTACATAGTAAGGCACTGTTTCCATATGGATGTATCTCTTACAGCACAGGCATTTTAAGACAAAGATTTCTGGGGGTTGTGTTTGTATAATAACTGATGTATAAACCATCAGAAACAGTTATGCAAAATTCTGTGTTTGCTGATTTCTGTATTGTTTGTACAACTCATTAAAATCTCTATCATTTCAGTTCTCTCCATACATCGACAAACTTAAAATTTAGGTCCCAAACTGGCAATGACTGATGTGTCTTTGCAGCTTTCCTTACAGGGTAAATGAGTCCAGCAAAGCTGGTAGGACTATACAGCTGTATTAAATTAGGCTAGAAATTAGGCAGAAATTAATTTATTTACAATCAAATTCAGTCTGATAGCTATAATGTAATCTGTCTTAAGACGTCTCAGACATCAGCTTTAGCAAGATGTGAGAAGGAGACAATATGACACAACAGAAAAGGTAGAAATTTTATATCATTTTCCCCTACAAACAAATGGCCCAAACTCTAATGAAGTTACTACACATTATCCATGCACAAAGATACCACAAGGAGAAAGAGCTCAGTTTGAAAAACACTGATACTAGAATGAATATATCTTGAAATTTGTGAAGACTGTTGACCATGTCAAAAACAAACTTAAAATGAAGCAGAATTTTTGAAAAATACCTCAAAAATATTTCTAATACAAGACAAAAAATGAAGCACCTGTCAGAATGCAAGCACACACACACAAAACCTACACACACACTGAAGGGGGGAGGCAACAGCAAAACTATGATGTTATTCTACAATATAAATTTGCAAGAAGGCATAACATATGCTGGCACATCTGAGTTCAAGCAGCATTCTTACCTGAAGTTCCTGGGAGCAGATATAACAGATAGAAAAACAAATAGAAAGAATCTATGTAAAATCACTGCATTAAAGACATCATAGACAAACATTTGCCTACAATTTTAACAAATATTATCACAGAAACTTCAACGCTACCTTTCAAATCTGAAAATAACTATTTCTTGCTTTCACATCTTTAGTAAACTTCAAACAAGTATATCTTATGTCTGGGGCTGATCCAAGCATCTCTGGCCTGTTAAAAGTATATGCACTCTTCTGGACTGATGTTGCTCTTGCTAGCTTAAGTTTTCTAACATTGTTTTTTCATTTTTATGAATATACCACTCTCAGATATGATGTATATGTTACAGTTTCAACTCAGTCATTAGAGAAGGAGCCTTTTCCACCAGGTCTGAATTTATTTTTAAAAGAGTTGTAAGTCTGAATTAAACTTTGGAACGCAATCCAGGACAATTTAAAAACCACTAAGTGAAACTCAACATTTTAAATTTTACTTCACATCAAACTAGAGAAGCTTAGTATCTCTTTCATGACCAACTTAAGACTGGATACCAATTAATTTAGGCCTCAGTCTTGAAGTTGGCCACGTGTATAAAAAAGTTATTGCAGAGTCCCAGTCCATGAAAGCAAATTTATTTTAAAAGGAATTGTTCTACACAATTATATATACTCTCTATATGGTTTTAACTAGAAAAGAGAAAGAAGTTCCTGAATTTCAGTGGACAAAAAATTATCAAGTGATCTTCAGTCAAAATTGCAGTCCTACATCCTTGTAATATCTTGAAAGCATTTAAGACACAGAAATTACTGCAGCCAGTATATTTTTGCCAAACAACCTGGCATTATTGTTTTATTATTCATCCTTGTTTGGAACCTTGAAGCTCCTTCAATATTTGTCTAATATATTTTCAACCATTGCTGCCAACTACCCTTTCAGGTTTGTAATTTTTTTTTTTTTTCCTTAGCAAAGTCATAGGTAGCTGTGAGCCAAGATTACTAATTTGATACAGAAATTCCTGACTTGGAAAAATAAGGACTTTGGGACATTTTTTTCCCCATTCCTTCATCCTTTTTCTTCAATGGAAAAAAATATTCAGATGTACATGAGTTCACATCTGAGTGTTCTGTTTACCTTAAAATTATTTTACTACTGTAATACAAATAGGTAAAGAAAAATGACTATTTCTTCCTGTACACATGTTCTTCTCAGGGCTAAGAGTGACGACTGAGAGAATTTATGTTAAAAAACAAGTCCAGATTATGACAAGTTATTAAAGTCTAGGTTTGCTGAACATCTGAGTCTTAAGTCCTTCAAAAGAACTAACAATTTCTGAACTTTTAAACAGCAACTAAATTGTTAGACTTGTTTGGCAATGAATATTAATTTTTGGTCTTTTCTGATCAACTAGAAAGAAATACTCCAAGTTTGATATTAGCAAGGTTAAAGGGTGTAGCCCCCAAAAATTTATCAGTTCTTCAAATTTTTCCCTTCAGCAGTTTGAGCTCAAGCTGAGGTGACAGGCTCCACCTGTCAAGACTTGATCTGGGTGCTCAGGATTTTGTGTAGCTCCTGCATGAAATGATGAAATCACAGACACCTCAGCAGAGTGGAAGGTACATCTCCAAGTGATTTCATCGGCAGTTGCAGGAATAACAGCAGCCTGAAGGCCTGAATTAATGTTTCAGAGGGTTCCTTATGAACCATCAGATTTGGAACAATTCCATTTTATACGTTTTTAATTAGCAAATACATATATTTTCTTAACAATTTAGATATTTATAAACTGTATTTAAAATAAGTTCACTTAAAAGTAAATTCATCAAAGAGGTACTAGAACAGAGGCTTTATTTTCCACTACCAGTTTTGCAGTGTTTCCTAATGTAGATTCAGAAAGGAAGGGTGTGGTAGTCTTTTTACTGTTACGTTACTGAAATAAACACTAAGTGAAGATCATAAATAATCTGAACTTAAAAGTACATTTATAGCTACACAGTTAAAGTTTTATGTTACAGGAAGAGAAGTGTTTAGCAGAAGGAGTATAAAAGTGTTTTAATATAAAAAGCTGTTTCAGAGAAAATATACTGTACCTCCCCATCTTCCAGCTCAACATCTAGGAAATCAAAGTCCCTAAAGACTCTGAATTGTTGTTCACTGTTTGAATCATCCATGTTCTCCTGCTCCCTTGTTCCGTCTTCTGAAGAGACCAAGCTCGTCTGGTGCTCAATCAGATCCAAATCACCACAGGAAGAAAAAATCACCTACAGTTCAAAGGATTTCTTTTGTTACAAACTGTTCCCTCTGGTTGTTTCTTCCTAAAAGCTGTAATTGGTTATTCAGAAGACTGTATTTCCAGTACACACCTAATTCCTTCACTGAGTATTTTTAGAACACTCTTTATTATTTATGTTGGACAGGTGCCTTCAGATTAAACTTGTACAAAGAAACAACTTCATATTGTGGGAACACATCCAAGAATATTACAGCTACCGCCTAATGGCTGCAGATTGATGTTGCCTGGATGTTTGTACACGTATATAGAAACAAAATTCAGAGAACTTAGCAGAGAAAATACTGTCAAGGGGATGATATAGTCAGTTCATTTAAAAAAACCCTCCAGTTAACAAGTTGTTTAAAAATATGTCAAGATTAGAAAATACAACAAGGGATAATTTCTTCTTTCCTACTGAGTTACTATCTGCAATTTAAAAGCAAAAATTAAACAGTTCCTGTCTTGCAGAAACAAAGGACCTGCTCTCCATAATACAAGTGACATATACCATGTTCAAAAACATTCAGAAATTTTTCTTTTTTCTGTAGAAAATATTTAATAAATATTTTAAGAGCTTCCCACCCTGGGTGATCAATCATCCTTTTCCTGGCACCAGATAACACTAATTTTTAAAGAGTAACATCAGAACAAGTGCCTAATGGAAAAATCAGACCCACACACCCTTTCCCCTCCCATTTTATTTCTGTAATTTAATTTTTTACATTATAAAGGTTCTGAATTGGTAATAGAGAAGTCATTACTCTCTACCCACTGAGATGGCATAAATAAAACCTACAGCATCACAGATTCTCGCAGGAAAACCACACATAGCTCTCAAAGTGAATCTTCTTTAAGTGAAAGGGCCATTCACTTCCTGGTCCATATGCTGAGAAACACAGCCTGGGCCAGTACAAAGGATAATGACAGTAGTGACTTAAAAACTATGCAAATCTGGTCAGCAACTCCAGGAAACACAGTTCTTCTCTTTCAATGCTTAGGACGCGATGAAACAAAAAACTGGTCAATACAAGGCTACTTACTGAAGGGTTTTTACTCAGCCCAACTTCCTGACCACACAGGGAAAGGACATGCACTAGCTTTTCCTTTGTCCTTTTCTAGAAAAGAAGATTTTTCTCAAGTGAGCATGTTTTCAACCACCTCATTCTTCCTGTGGCTAGAAACATACATTAGCAATTTTTAATTAGGAGAAACCAACCAAAGAATTAGTCATTAAATGCTCAAAGGATTGCTTTCAGAGCAACTATGCATCAAGGAAACATAAAAATTGCTGTTAATGATTCTGCTGTTTATTATATTTAAATTAGCCTATAAATTACATTGATTATATTAAGAAAACATTGTATCATCTGCATCACTTCAAAAAGACAGTTCAGAAGCCTAAATTTAAGCACATGCAATTTTTTTTCTTTTTGCAGACTTGGGCCTGAGTCACTGCTATATAATCTGCTATATCAAAAAAGAGAAAAGAGCAAAAAATAACTTTATCCTGCATGGCTTTATTTTAACTGGCAGATAACCAAAACCATTTAGATAATCAAATATCACTTCTAGGAAAATTGCTCTTTTTATCAAATTTCCCAAGAAAACAACTTTAGAAGTTGCACAAGCTATCTACCTGCTCCCCTTGCTAATATCTGAACTCACCTGTTGTGTTTGCTTAAATATGACCTAGACTTAAGAGGTCTTAAAGAGATGTATTTCCTGCAAGCTGAAAGAAAAACAGCCTTGGGATAGAAGATGGACATAACTCAGTCCATTTTTGAGTGCAAGAAAGACACCCAGCACACAGGGTCAGATGTTGTGCAGGAGCACTGCACAGGGCACAGAGGGCACAAGCGTTTAAGGACCTGAGCATCTGTTAATTCAGCTGCTCTGACTGCAACTTGCTAATGAATAGTGGAGCTACCTACCTGAGAGTACTGGGGTCTCTTCCAGCTCACAGGAACAAGGACATTGGAGTTAGATCCCGATGAGGTTGAAGAAGTGCTTCTGGTGACAGCCATTGCCCTGGGTTTACCATCTCGCCCAGAAGAACTCTGCAGCTCGTCATACCGTCTCCCAATAATTGGAGTCTTAAACAGAGAGTAATTATTCAGTAGCACCCTGCTTCAGGATGGACTTAGAAGAGCCATATTGCTTCAGTTGGAGGAAAAGATTATTTTGAAGATCATATACAGGGATAAAACAAGGAGTGCAGCAAATTTCACATCACTTGGTATGTTTCTTATTTTCCACTGTGAATATCTGAGTAGCAACTGCCATATTTAGTAGCCAGAGCTTATTTTCATGGATAGATAATACTCAAAGCAACTGCCACACAGGCTCCTGAGGTAAGAACCAGCAAAAAGCCAAGAAAGCTTATGAAGTTAATTCCAAATCTGCACTTCTTGCATATTTTTAATTTTTTTTTTCCTAAGAGTGCTGAACATTTTGGCCCTTTTCCAACAGGTATTGAAATGCTTTCTTGGATTGACAATAGGATGCTCAGCATTTTCCAGAACTGTACTGACAGGAAAGCAAATAGTACCATATTCCTTTTTATGCTTGTATTTCCTTTTACCCTCAATAGCTCACTATTATCTATATGAAATAATCTATAATGCTGCAAACAATTCTGCAGCTTCCTAACAATAAAGTGAGTTGCCCATTAAAGTCACTAGGACCATTCAGTTCTATAAAGTTACAAGCATTTGCAGGATAAAGACTGCTGTAAGATAGTCCAGTCAGAAGTCAGAATTAAGGTGTTAAGTAGCAAAAATACAAAAAATACCTCTGAAATATCAAAATGAAACTCTAAAGTCTTCCCTGGTAGCTCCTTGGAGGCACTGTTCCACACTCGATGTATTTCCATTTTTGAAAGATCACTATGTTGATAGGAAGGTAGAACTAAACTGGCAGAACGAGAAACTACCAATTTCAGGATATTCAAGGCTTCTCTCCAGTGAATGCTCTAGAAATAATATATTTACTCAGCAAATAGAAAGCGAGATTCACAAACAATCAAGATTATTTACATTTTGCAGTTGTATTTTTTACCACATAATTAAAATGTAGAATTGGAATATCCATATTCTTTGTCTCTCTTGGCCAGTGACAAGGTGTGTAATTGCAGAATAATTTCAACCAAGAAACCAGACTTGCTTAAGACCAAGACTTGCCTAAGGTGTCACTATTAGGGAACTGGCCCATAAGCTGGGAAACCTGTGGACAAAGCCAACTTGGTAGAGGATTTAAAATCTCCTACCTCAATGTCTTAATCAGTATGAATAAATATAAGGGCCATAGCAGAATCCCCATTTAATAAAAATGGTGACTTGACACAAGCTTTTACCTCTGTGAATTCCTAGTACTCCCATGTATTTTTCACTTGTCAAGATTTAGGTACAGAGGTCTCTGAAGAAAAGTGCTTATGCCACATCTCCCTTGTGCTAATAATTAAAGAATGGTCACTCAGGCTCTGAGTGGTATTAAGGTTGCTCCGAGGTAAGAAGTGGCAATTGTACCACACCAGACACTTGCAGCCCTCCCTGCTAATCTTGTCTTAAATTCTTACATAGAAAATCAACTTAGGATAGTATGCTGCTAAGTTCCAACATTAATATAAAAACAATATGGTGTTTACCTGTACATATTTTTCAATGGTTTTTAGCACTTCCATGTTAAACTGTTTCACAGGAATAGCTGACAGGTCCATATAACTAAGAAGACTGTAGATCATCTGTAAGAGGGACTGTTGCATACTAGGAAGGCCCTTTTCTAGTAGCTGTTAAAAGAAAAGTGAATATAACAAAATTTCGAGACATTTCTTCTTAAGTAAAAAGCTACTAGTTTCACAAACAGCAACTGGACTCTTCATCTCTCTTCACTCACTGATTTTGCAATGCCATTTTACAATAATTTCACAACTGATGATGATATAGGCATGAAGTAAAAAAGAGCTTAAGTTGGGAGCCAAATGGCAGCCTGTTCTATTTTATATATGCCTGCCCTAACTTATCCAGAAAACACATTCAGCAGTTGAGTAAACTGGTAGGTAAAATTTACACTGCAATTGGGTAAGCACATCCAATAAAAACAGGGGAGGATCTTTTTATGCCTACATTTGCTGGAAGTCAGTGAGAAAAAAGAAAACTTGCTGAAGAAACAAAACTACTACTATTCAGACATCAATAAATATTTATCAAATATATTTCATTGCCAGTGCTCACCAGCTGTAAGTGCCAAAGAAACATTTTATGTTTAGGAGGAGGTGGATTCCCTGGGCTCTCTTACTGTAGAGAGTAATACAAAGAAGGGCTTGATCTAAATCCTGGAATTTTCAGACACCTGAGTGTAGATCCTGGAATACCACGATGAACCTTGGAAATGCAACTGTGCTCATACATATGCATGACAGTAATTCCAGAGGCGTATGGACAGCCATGATTTGTTTGTATACGTGTGAAATACCTCAGCTGAAAATTTCCTGGCAGGCAGCATGTTCTTTCACTGGTGACAGGCCACGCCACCAGTTTCAGAGGCAATCAAATGTTTTCAATGGAGGTTATCAGAGCCTCAATACTAGACACCATCCTCCTAATTCAGGCCAGCAAAAAGTTCTAACACTGGCTATTAGTATTAGAGTTATTGGATTCTAGAAAAAAATTGCTTATAAAAACTCTAAGCTACCTCCTGCCTTCCATCAGAGAAAAATTCCAATTCTTATCCAAGTGGACTTTAGTAATTTTTTATATATCCTTCTAAGGATATAGAAGGATAGGGTTTCTCCTTTTATTGAATGAGAATGTTTCATGCCAGTGCAAATGGAACCTATTTTATCCCACTAAATATCTTCTGATTTCTTTCATCAGAAAAAGTGAGTAGCAATTAGTGATTCATAAAACAAAACTAGTAAATTCCATTAACAGCACAATAAAGGGAATTCATTGTATTAATCCAGTCCTCTACAAAAAGACAGGAAGAATTTTTAAATTAAAGGTACTACATGGCAACCTGCTTCAGCCCGCAGATGCCTCCAGCCCCTCAGATACCTTTATTGAGAGAGAAAATGTGCTTAGCAATTCTTCTTCAAAATGGGGTTACAGAGGGGTTTTTTTGCCTTCTATTAGGATCATGCAATGGAAAGTTTGACTCCTTGTTTGCAAATAGTTTATGTGATTCAGCACATCAGCCAGTATGCCATTTCAGTGTAGAATTAGAAGAAACTATCTGAATGACAGAAAGAAATGTTTTTGTTCTCTGACAGGGGCTACTGCATCAGACAATCTCTTTTGGGATAGGAAAAGGAATTCTAGGGAAATAATGGGAATTTTTTCTCAACTGCTGTTTAGAAAGCTGCTGTAGGAACCTTATCTCTGAAAGTTTGTAATTTCCATTACAGTTTGTATAAATTTGTTGTCAAAAGAATTTGTTGACTGAACCAGCTCTTGGCCCTTAAACCTGACGTATTTGTAGGCTATGTCAGTTTTTCACTTGCTCAAAGGAATGTATGTGGCAGTTGGTAGTTCAAGTGTGTCCTTAAATACATAATGAATTTGCATCCTTAAATACATAATGAAATAAGAAAGAGTATTTCTGCTTAAGAAAAGAATAGCAACCTTAACATGCCTTTAGTGCAATATGAATTCTGTTGCTGCCAGAAGCAACAAAAATAGCAGCAAGATGGAGTTGTGGTAACACATCATTTAGATAAGAGAATTCCAGGACAAAGAGTTTCCACTGTATTTGTAAAAAGAAATAAAACTGTTCCCAGAATGTTGTTTTTTTTTTTTTTTGTTTTTTTTTTTGACTCTTGTACATATCACCTGCTTTGAAGAATTGTGGATTCCTCTCTTGTTCTGTGTGGTAACTATTGGGGTCTTATCTGGGCTCAGGAATCCACATTGCATTAGCAACATTTGCCCCCTTCCTGAAGCAACAACTAAGCCAGAACTATGTGGAGAAGAAGTCTTCTCTTTCAAGGGCTGCCTGGGGTGCTACCACAGGAGACAGTTCCCTTTGCCCCTCCCAATCTAGCAGGGGGTGTGAAGAGATACTGGGCTCTGAGGCAATGCCATGCTGTCAAACAAATGTTTTGAGGAAATAAAGAGGGCATTTCAAAAGCCATGTCTGATAGACAAGCCATTACTTGGATTAATGCCTTATCCAGGGCATGCTTCCTCTTGCAATACAGATGGTTTAGTTCCTACTGATTCTTTGGTTTTGAACAGGTTATAAAAGCTTATGTTTTTATCACAAGCAATTCTTCATCTAACAAGGAGGAGGTAGAAAAATCTACCATAAGCATATTACTATGCACTATGGATTCTTGTCCCTTCTCTATAAATAGCATCAGCTACTTAAGTTTGAGCATGACCCTGGACTTAATGAGTCACCAGTTTAACATGACTCATGCCAATTCAGATATGCTCCTAGAATGAGTGTGCTGTCATGATGAAAGTTTAAATTTTAAAAATTAATCTTCAAAAATCTAGCATAAAACCAAAGTAAGCTTCCAGTAGTACGTTTGTATGTGGATCTGATTTTAGTGGTGGAGGTCAAGAGGTCTATTGCACAACTGAATAGTGATTTTTCCTCATTTGTAGATTGAGATGTCCCAGTAGTTTTCTAGAAAAAATTACAAGTTTTCATGAATGGAGCATATGTAAAACTAAGTAAGGAGCACTACTTGTCACTGTAAGATTTGGATAGTAACAGAGCTCAAATGTTTTTTTTGTACTAGAATCATACCCCTTGATGACAAGCAATGACCTGCCATTTAATAAGTTAAATACAAAATTTAATGTGAATGGCAATAATTGAAACTTCTACGTTGCGCTGAGAGCATTTGTTTTCATAGTCTTGATTTGTGCTACAATGTCTCCTTCTGAAGCTACACCTATGTTTGGAAGGGTCACTGTTGCAATACAATTTCCTTTGTTATTCTTAAGCCCTGCCTGTCTCACATTTTCCCTCTGTCCCAAGCATTGGGGACTGAACCAGGATTGTTAAAGCTCGAGGCTGTGTATGGCTTTAACATTCAAGTGCAGGTTGCCCAGTGGGGCTATTAACCTATTTGGCTTTACCAATTGACAGTATATCCCACAGCTGGTTTATAGGAGACGGGGCACATTGTTTATCCTGGCTTGGGGATTAACTAAGAAGAAAAGAAGAAACATTCTGAAAGCTAGGAAAAAAAATTCAAGCCCACAGCAAGCTGAATAAGATGGTTTCTTGTCTTTTGCTACACCACCAGACTGGCAGCTACTCTATGCCCATATAAATATTCTCCAGACATGACTCAACAGAGCAGTACTCAATGTAAATACAGAGAAAGGAAGTCAGTGCTTACAACTCTGTCATCCTGCTGCTGGTGGTGCTATATGAGGAATGTGTCTTAATTACAGTAAAAAACCTGCCTGGCTTGCTGTTGATACAGTAGGTGGTGCCAATCTACAGCAAGGGGGAACCTGCACAAAAGAGTCTCCAGATGCAGGTCTCAACCCATTTCAGGGGGAGCAGAATCATGAGCAAAGGCCTTTGTGGAGGTGGTGCAGCATCAGTGACTGCACAGAGAGCACTGAAGGGAAAACAGAGGGACAACCACTTTCCTAAGGCTGGGAAAGCAAAGGAGAAAGAATTTGAACACTCACATTTTTATAGCATTTCCTTATTACAAATATAGCTTTAATAGCATTTTTTAATTAGGAATACAAGCTTCCACTGTGAAGAAGACACTTGACTCTGGAAGGTTCAATGTCATGAAGAGCTCTTCATTTGAAGAGCTAATAGTTCTCCAGAGTATTTGGACTTGAAAAGAGACTGAAAAACCTCAAGGTCCTGTTTAAGGTTCCTACAGGAGAGTCCACAGCTTTCTCCATCACTTAAGATCATGTGTGATTGTTTACTTAGAGCCTCCATGTGCAAGCAAGGTGAGGAATTGCAGCCTGGCATAGCAGGGCTTAGTTTGCTCTGAAGCCTTAAGTGAGTGTGGGAGCAGCACCTGGCTTTTCAGGCTCTTGAAAATTTGTGAATAGCCAGTATCAGAGATGCCTGAGGGTTTTTTATAGATCCTTCGGCAGACACTAGTTAATTTATATAGGGAAGTGGGTGTCAACCTCTTCTCCAGAGTACCAGTTGATAGTGTAAGAGGAAATGGTCTCAAGTCAGGCCAGGGAAGGTTTAGATTGACTGTTTGGAAAAATTCCTTCACGAAAACAGTTGCCCAGTATTGGAACAGGAAAAGGGTGGACTCACCATCCCTGGAGATATTTAAAAGATGTGTAAATGTGGCAGTGAGGGAAATGGTTTAGTGGTTGACTTGGCAGTGTTAGATTTGGGGTTGGACTTGATGATCTCAAAGGTCTTTTCCAGCCTAAAAATGATTCTGTGATTCTGTGAATACAGAACTCTCTTCTCCCTGGATGAGAGGGAAGGCTGAAGGCAACTCAGCAGGGAAGGGATGAATCTGAGAACCCTGTAAGAAAATGCTGTCCTGAAAGTGATCTGACAACAGGGGGCAGAATATCAAGCAGCCTTATGCTAAAGAGCAGAACTGAACCTTGGACCCCCAGTAACAACACTGCATCAGCACTAAACTCCACACGTGAAAAATGTTAGGAGTAAACAATGAACACAGGAAAACCTTTGCAGCAAGATACCATTCAGTAGTAGAAGAATGCACACAAATTTGCACCAAGAACCAGATCCTTATACAGCAGGTGGTATCTTACTATGCTGGAAAACCCATTGTGGAGTTAGGCTTCTGATTTTCCTCAATGAGATCTAGATAAATTTCCAGTTTCCTCTCACTTTCACAGTGGAAAAACCAACTGGCTGATGAAGAATTCTACTTTAAGACATATCAGCTTTTGTTTTAATGTTCAATATTGACTTTTAAAAATAATTCTATTTTTTTTCCTGCCAATTCCTGCTTTTATTCTGTAATTATAAATAACAGATGAAGAGCTCCCAGTAATTTGCAGGCACACTTCATCTCTTTGGGCTGTTGGGCAACAGGGGAGTTAGAACACCAAAGAGTTTTTGAAAACTTACCTCAGCCAAATATGTAACCATACTCAAAGTAATATCAGCAAATGCTTCATGAAGGTAACGGCAAACCACATTTACCCAGGTAGCACAGTCCCTTGTATAGCTGTGTGTTTTATAAAGGGTCATGACATGTGCAAGATTTGAGAGCTTGGGATTCTTCTCCTCCAAACAAACCTAATTAAATATAAACATCAAAACATATCAAGAACAAGGCAACTGCATTTACAGGGTTTGAAGATATACAAAAAAAAAAGTGATTTTAATACCTGAGCAATCCTTTCGGCTATATCTTTACAAAACTGGTTTGGGCTGTCAAAATGCTGAATTAAATGGGGCAGGAGACACAAAACATTCAGTGGAAATCCTAGAACAAAAAAATACAGAACAAAACATATATTATGGACAGCAAGAGCCACAATGATCTTTAAATTGGTGTTTCACAGGAGGTCATGGTTTCAATATTACATTAGTCACAAACTCACACAGACCCTGTCAAGTTGGTCATGCCACTGGCCATACCACATTTGTCTTAAAGGGGTCTTAATTTGAAAATCTAGTATGTCATTTAGGCAACAATACACTTGTAAAGCATGGGCCTATTTCTGCAAACACTACTGCACATTCCTGTTAGAGATAATTTTTATCTTTTCCACTTAACTGGCTTATTGACAATCTTAACCAGTGGCATTTTCACCACAGCTGCTAAAACAAAAAGAAATTCAGTGAGTATTGATTAATAAACAACTGCTCTGGTCAGCTGCCAGGCACAGCTTCCATTGTTTTATACTGTTCAAGGTAATAATAATGCACCAAATTTCGGGTGCTGTAATTAGCTTAAGTGCTGTCTGGAACTGGGATTCAGCTTTTCTGCACCAACTCATAGCTCAAGGTAGTTGATGAAATACCTGCAGCAGCTGAAACAGAGAGCTATAACAAATACTGCTCTAGTTTAGGTGGGAGCTCAGAAGTCAACAAACTGTATCTGGACAAAATTTGCTTTTTGAAAAGAAATAATTTTTTCTAAGAAAATAATTTTCTAACTGTTAATTCCCTCTCATTCTACACAATTAAACAAGTTGCTGAAATTAGGATAATGGTTTCCCTACTCTCCCTCTGTATTCAGGGAAAAGGGAAGATACCTCCAGATGGTACTGTCACAGCAACTCAATGTGTAAATTGCCCAACCAAAGCCTGGAACACAGGCACCACACAGGTGCTTAGAGATGTGCAGGCTCTTTGAGGCATTCATCCCTTTACTCTGTGTCTGTTACGACTTAGTTGTAAAGCCTGGACATTTGTCTTAGTATCTGTGTTTCTGACCAAAAGAGAGGAGGAACAATGCAGAAAGTCTCTTCAAGAAATATAATCAAGACGTGGCCACAACCTCAGCTAAATAATGGGGAACTTCAAAATGCTGTCTTATTTCCTTATAACCCAGGCCTCTCTCCTCACTCACTATTGTGCTATTGTAGTTTATCTAGAGTGTACAAGAGTTTTTGATATTTACATTTTTAGAGAAAATGCCATGAACCACTAATTTAAAATCAAGCAGTTTGACATAGTCTGAAAACAACTGAACAGAAAAACTGACCAAAGTAGATCATAGAAATTTTGACAGTATGTCCTTACATGTTTACTTTGTCACCAGTCAGAAACTTTATATGCTGCTAAATCCCTAGAAATGAAATGCTAAATAATACACGATTTCTCTCCTCCAAAACCTTATTGTGAACTAGATTCACTTTCTAGAAACAGGTCATTATTTCTATGAAATTTCAGAAAAAGCTCACACAGCTCAGAGCAGAAGTACATTATACCATATTCAAAGAGAACTAAAAATTACTATTTTTGGTTTTGTTCAGGTAACTGAGTGAGATGTGTCACCAAATGTCAATGCAACAGAAACTGAAAGAGAGGAAAGCATACTGGTTTTACCTATAGCTTGAGAGGAATCCACCATGGATATTCGAGACACTGGTGTCAGCAAACTAAAGAGCTGGAGTGTGAGGTCAGTGGTAGTAAGGGAGGTGAATCCTTTCAGGAGTAGCTGCTGAAGTCCTGAGAAGTCTGCCCATTTCAGCTGCCCTTGCAGCTTCTCTAACTTCTCCCGGTTTTCAGCTTTATCTAGTGGCAAATGAGCCAGGAGTTTATTCAGCAACCGCAGTGCCATTAGGTACTCAAACTCAAAATCTGATTCCATCAAAGCCACAGCGACCCAGAAGATGGTGGCCAGTAGGTTGGTTGGATTGTTAATATGGGATGGATCGGTGAGACTGTCCTTTAGAGAGGATGAACTTCTTGTTTTAGAGGACAGGCCTTGCTGGGTGCATGCTTGAATTCTGTCTAGCGTGGCACTGCGTGGTGGATCCGAGGACTTGTCCACATCTCCAAACTTTTTGGGTACAGAGAAGCTCCTCTGGTGCCTACTTCTCTCAGCAGTGGCTGTGTTGCCACTTGCAGGATTCATATTCAGCTGGCCTGTGCTCTTCCGGTTTGCGGTCAGTTTGGTGTTTGATGTTAAATCTGGTGAAGATGAACTGAAACCAAGATTTATAACATCCATTACATTGTGTGAACGCACAGCTTGAAAGGGTACATATTAGATACAAGCTAAGTATTTATCAGACTGTAAAAAAGTATGTAAATGGGAGAAGTAGAACACCAAACCATCTATTGCAGCCTGCCTTCCTTTTTCCAGAAGACAGACTCAGGCCCAGAGACCTGACAGAGATGAGATTCACATGGCACCACACCAAACCACAGCAGGACAGCCTACAGTCTACATAGGCAAGAATGACATGGGGATAAGAAATACGGAGCTGTGAAGTGACTTATAGCAATTTCCAATGGGACACTGGCAGAACTGAAAACAACTTTGCTCTTTAAAATGCCCTCATCAATGGAGCAAGCCCTAAACTTGGCACAGCTGGCAGGCAAATGCACAATTGCTTGCTGGGTAATGTGAGAATGTGGGCAGAAAAAACAGCGTATCTTAAGCAGAACCACAAATATACCCCATTATCCTCAAGAAACCTGTCAGGCAGTTTCCCAGGCTCTTGCAAACACAGTTCCTTCTGAAAATTTGTTGTCATTGCATCCTATCCTGCCTGTATGCTAAGATCTCTTCAAGATGGTTTACAGAAAGTGTAGGTGTTTCAATTTCAATGACTAATGCCTCCTCATGGACTACCATGCAATGATCCAGACAATACCTATCAATTATCTGCACAGAGGAACATGCTGTGTTGATACACGCAAGGGAAGTTTGTTCTGGAGAACAGCTAATTCCTAACTCTGATCCCATTCCTACCTCATACACTTGAGTCTCTACTGTCTATAGTACATGAAGAGAATCTTATCCTAGAATCAAGTGTCAGGGAATAGTATATTGCATCCCATTGCTTTCTGGAGTGTTCCCTACTCTCTGTTCCATCTTGCTCCTTGCTCAAATGTGCACTAAAGAAAGATAAACAGCTCTTAGTTTAGAAGGCAGAAGTGTATTTACCCCGCTCTGCTCTGCCCCAAGGCACTCCTTGGGTTCTGCCATGGCACAGCACCCTGCCTGCTAGCTTCAGAAATGAATGGTATTTTTGTGCTGCAGGTAAAGCATGGTAACTTATGCATATTTAAAAAAAAATATTTACCTACTCTGTTGTTACTATTAGGATTCAGATAGACATTCATCTCCCTCAATACTATCAACAGCCATGTTATAGAGAGAGCCTGTGACTTCCCTCCATGTACAAAGGTCTACTTTTGGGCCAAGGGTTTCATAAAGATGGTCAACACATCAAGAAAATCCATGTCTGTATGGGACAAAATTCTCCCTAGTTTTATTGAGAACAAACCATGATGATTTATTCCTGGGGAATACTTCACCTGAGAATGACACGCTGTACGAAACCAGTACTACAAAACCCATGCTCCTTCCCAGATATATTTTCAAGTTTATGACACAAAGGTGAAAAAATACAATATTTTCAAAGGATGTTAAAGTAGGTTATAGCCAAATGGCAGCAAGGTATAATTTACAACACATCGTAAAGTTTTATTAGTTCTATCAACATTATTTCAACTATGGCAAAATTTAGCTGAAATGTGCTCATAGTCTGGTTCTTGGAAGGTTACAAATAAGCTCAGTCTTATCAAAATTATTTTTTTGCTGTTAGACTGCAGAACTGCACACTCAATGTCATGAAACATTGAAAAAATACAGTTAGGAGACAGATTCTTACCGTGATAACACCGTCAAAAGATCACTGTTCTTCAAACAGTCAGAGAGATTATCTACTGCAGCTTCCAAAGTAAGTAGTGCCTCCATTACATACCCCTATCAATGCAGGAGGTTAAGTATTTTAACAAAGACATTCAAAAAATAACATTTAAAAATCTTCAGCTCATAAAAGGAACAGGCACTTACTGAAAACCTATAATTTCTCCTGAAATAAACTCCAACATGCACACCAAAGCCACTGCCCTGAACATTAAAATGTCACCACAAGTGTGTTTTATTTTCTGCCTCTGAATGATCTATGAAGGTATGCAAGAAGGGCACATATCTCATCAAGGGATTGGTAATGACACACTGAACCTCTGACTTGCAGGTTACTGATTTAAATCCTATGCAAGCAGTTGTGACAGAGTATTACTGTCATCTTGTGGCAGTTTCATTACCTAAGTAAAATATGGAGGTGATGTCAGTCTATTTCTTACTGAGACCCAGTATTTCTCTTTAAGTCTTGAATCTTGCAATAAATAGTCTCTGATTGTGAAATTTCAGTCTGTTTAGCTAAACAGAGTGAACATCATAGTGCCGTGAAAGGTCTGTATTGAAGTAAGTCAGTGTAAGCTTTACATTATTATGGATGGTGCAGATTTGTTTACTCCTAAACATGATAACATTTGAGGAATGAGACAGTGTTGTGAGATTGTATCACCAGACAGATGATGGATTCCTTAAACCCAAATTAATGAAGCTGGAAAAAATGGTCATCACAAAGATTTAATTTTGAGTGACAATTACTAAAAATTTCTAGTTGTTCTCTTTAGAGCTATGTAAGATTGTAACAGCCTGATGAAGGCTTAGATAAGGTACATACAAATTCAGCAAACTCAGAAGTAATCTTTTGTAAGGCCACACTCTACTCTTCACCACACGACTCCAGAACACCTTGTTAAAATGGTAATTTTAAATTAAGTATGCATTGAATCAACAGTTCTAAGAAGCATTATTTACACATGCATACCTGAATCTCATCTCCATGCTCTCCAATAACTTCCACCAATCTTGACAGGAGGTCAGACAATGCGTGTGCAGAAAGGGGCTGCTTTAGGGCCCTGAATATCTGGAAAGAGCGACCAGCGTAATGTCTGGAAGAGCTTGAAAGAGCTGTTTGCAAAGCAACTTCACTCAGATGCTGCTCCAAATGAAAACCTAAGCAAAAGAATAGGATGTCAGTCTTTCCCCCCCATTTTTATTACAGATTTTACTGTGGGTCATAAACAGGCTGAACCTACATCGTGAGGAGGGTATGCTTGTTAGTGTATGCTGCAAACACTGAGAAATGGGGTACAGAAATATCTGTGCTTTGGAGAATTTTACATTTATTTTGCATAGAATGCAAGAAACTTAACTGAATTGACAGCAAAACAAAATTCTGAGCCTGAAATTGATAATCTGATTTATTTTTTTTTACAATTCCTGGACAAACTTTCAAGCCATCCACTATTCTTGCTGGCAGCAACAGTAACTTCTGAAAACTCCCAAACCTGAAGCCAAATTGAATTAGGAGTCTTTCTATTAGCTTCAGAAGGCTTTGGATAAGATCTTTAATATAAATACTGATGCTGCATTCTTCTTTGATCTTGGAAATTATTTAATTAGTGACTGTACTGGTTTTCAAAATGTAATCATCACATTCCCTATGTTCTAAAAACCGTAATAAATGAAAACTAAACTTCTATTGCCTGAAGAAATTTAACAAAGTATATTTACTTAGTAGCTGTGATTACTAACAGGACACAGAGGAGATTTTATCAGGCAGAATCAATCAAAAGGCTTTCTACCAACAGCTTTGAAGAAATAATCAATTCAACATTTAGCCACAGTTTAATCTAACGTGACTGTTTTAAAGCAATTCTTTCATATGTCATACATCCTTGTTAAGACATATTTACTGTGCTTCTGCATAAGCAGATCTACTAAGTCACAGGATGAACATTAAGTGTGATCGTGACGGAATATTTTTTTAGTTAGGAAAGGAAAATATTAACTACCTGACTTCGAATCTTTAAATACAGATACGACATGGCGCAGAAAATTCGTGAGCTGTTCAGCACTCTTGGTGTTCTGATTTTTGGGAGTGATATCTTCATGGCACCAAAGTGGACCAAATGCCCTTAAAGAAATACATAACAAAGCGCAAAATTTCTTTGAGTTATCTGAAATAAATGTAATCAGTTGAAATATATAATCTGTACAGGTACTTAGATATTTACAGGGCCGTGACCTGGTAAACATGCAACCACACAGAATTTTAAATAAAAGTAAATAAATATTCCTATACTGTATTTTAAAATATAAGCTATGCTGTGTAGAGAGCAGCATAAATAAATTCCTGTTCATCATTTAACACTGTGCCTAGAATCTGCTGGCTGTAGCTGGTAGTTAATGTTAGTTTCACTATGGCCTTTCACTATGCACTGTACACTTTATATCTTATTTTACAATAATGAAACTGGCTTCTTCTATTAGTTAATTTCTGAACATAAAACTATCAGTCAATTAAATATTTTATTTCTGTCAGGCAAGATTTTTTTCTGTTTTTTTTTCTGACACTGTAGTGCTTTTAAGTACCTATCTAGTACTATAAGTATCAATAAAAGAGGAATGGGGTCTGTAATCACTATTAAAGCTCAGTCATTTTCCTTTAAGTTGCTCCATGAAAGTATGCATGCATTTTGAGTACAAATGTATCCTCTGCTTATCTGCATTACCTGGTTGTCAGAAACTCAATTAACTTGTTTGCTTTCTCATCTGATTCAGCAGCAGTGTCCATGTCCTCAACTTCTTGTGTAATCTGTGGGAGATTTCCACTGCTGCCTCCCAGGCTGATACTGGAGGAGGTGGAGCTGGAGCTCAAGCCGGAGTCTGGCACTGGAGATGACTGGTATTCCCGCAGAAAGTCAAAGCCACCTGCCAGCCAAAAGTGGGGAGATAACCATGGAATGCACTGCTGGGCCAGCTCTGCAGATGAAAGTGTCTGCCAAGCAGCTCTTTCAGAGTCAGCAGCAGCTGAAACCTTCCACTGGGAAATGTGGAAAACTTGCAGAACACAACCACCCTCAAACACTGATGGGAGTGAAAATGGTACTTTGTTTCTAAATGTGTAGAATCCAGAATAAAATAAAAACTATCCAAGTCAAAAATTCTTTTTTTACTGCATATGGACAACAGTACTTGGAAAACAAATATTCTAGGGCATTTTAAATTCAGAAGTAGGACTTTTTAGAAGTGAATTTAGAAGTTGGCAAAGCGGATGTGAAGTTCACTTCTGTGGGCTAGTCTGATATGGAAAAAAACTGCAGGGTGGAATTTTTAGAACAATTATGCTGTCTCAATTTTACAAATGTAATGGAAATCAAGACACAAATGTTAAAGGCTTCTGTTCAACACCTTTAGTAACTGTACCCACTGGACTAGTCATACAAAATATTTTCAGCATGAGGATGAAACACCTGAATAAGAGTTCTGCTAGATCAAAAGCTTGCCACAGTTTCAGAGCTAAGATTAGAAACCAAGACCTGTTTTCTTAAGTTTAGACTTCTAGTCATGTTTAGGCAGTCTCTACAACAGAAAAAAAATGGCCTTGAGAGAAAAAGGGGAGCAGGACAAAATCCATTGCAAACCAAGAAGACTCTTAATTTAGTTGCCTGACATTATGTGGAACAAACCTGAGCTGAAGCATTTTCAGTTAGGATTTTTTGCTACAGCTACTCACCCACACTCTCACTCTTTATATTAGCTTCTCAAAAACCAGTCCAAAATATCAAGTCTTGGTAACTTCTTGAACTCCAGAGGGCCAGACTCAAGGTACCAATTACATTTTTTAGACACAAGAATGAAAATAGTTTTTCATTTTGGCAGAAAAGCAGTAATGTAATTTTAATGTAAGAATTTTATTCTGTATTTAATAATTCATAGATCTGCACTGGGAAAGAAATCCACCCAACTCAATACAGGAAATTCATGTGAGATAATTTTTCACAGAAGATATTCAGAATGAAATTTCTTTGGCCAAAATAATTCATCAATCTAAAATACCTAGCTCTTCTGCTCATTACTTTAAAATAATTTTGTTGTATCTCAGAAGAAATAATAAGTTACCATGCAATATTATTTATAAAGCCAAATTACTTATTACTTCCTAAAGAACCATGGAAATGCTACTGATCTGAGAATCTTTACTCTTCATTTTTCACTGTATGGTAAAGATCCTCACCCTGTTCCTGACAACTAATCCTACATCCACAACCCTATATTAGTTCTGTGATTCCTTCAAAACTTTGCTTTTAGTAATATCATATGACAACAGTAAATCTAACAAGCAGCTTTCTACAAATTGGTTCCAACCAACTCCTTAAAACCAGATATATTGCTAAAAGTAATAGAACACTGACCTCAGCAGAGGTCTGAAACAAGACTCCTAATGTAGAAACAGATTTCAGGACAGAAATGCAATGTATCAGTGATATAAAGGAGGGTGTGTATCAAGTGAAACTTAATTTAATAATGGAAAATCTGAGCTGTACATTCTTGCTGCTCTTTCTGTGTTGGAATTATTTATTCATTTCTTTTAAGGTTGAGGAATGATTGCCTTCATTTAAAGTAGCTCTGGATCCCTGAGGGGGGAATCAGAAAGTTATCAGCCCTATTAATTTTAAAATACTTCATTACATATTTTGCCTTACATTAGATAACTTTCTCACTATCATGAAAAGTTGTCTAATAATAAATTGCATGCATCCCTAGGATAGTTCATGTGGAATCAGTATTAATGGGAACTGTTCATATTTGCCACTTTATTACTTCGACCTATCAAGACCTGACAGTATGATACAGTGTTCTTCTTCTGCTTCATTACCTGTGTAAAGATATTCAGGTAAGTATGCAGGTTGTACTGTCAGAGTCTTGGTCTCATTCATCTCTCTGGTCTGAAGAAGCACAGATGCAATGGCTTGATAGTTGTTATTGCAAGATAATGCAATCAAAAGGTGAAGCAGTAACTTTTTACTGTGTTCAAAGACCTCTGGGCGGTAATGGTCAAGACCTAAAAAGAAAAGGTTACAGCAATCTCTGAATATGAAGTAATAATAAACAAGTTCACATTCCACAAATAGCAAAAATTCCAGGGCAGTTCATGACAACAGTGCAAATAAACAAAAGATGTAGTATTTCCAGACACAGTTACCCATGCTGTTACTTAAATGTATGTGTATATCTAGTTTCCAGACTGAGGTCCCACAGAGGAGGTACAAAGAATGAGTGGCAATACAGCTTTATGCATTCAGTCTCACTGCAGTTAAGTTGACAGGTCTGGAAAACCTTCAAAGATGAGGTATTCTCGATGGTGGGTGCAATTACATTGCTTACCACAGTATCTGGCTTTCTAGCACAGACATCAGTTTTAGAATGAGTGCAAACTGTAAGAGGTAGGTACTGATTTATTAAAAAAGGAACTTACAGACAAATCACTTGAAAAAGAACTTCAACTACCAGTGAGCAGCATGAGAAATTAGCCCCTAACTCAGGATGCAGAACTCAAACCGAAAGTCTAGTGCTGTAAGACTGATTTGGTTTACACTACTGCTGTCTGTAAGACTTTAAAAGAGCCGGAATAGTTCACGTATTACAAATGCAAAGGAAACAGATATTTCTGCACTCTGTTTCAGTAATATCATTTTGACTCTCCTGCAGTATATTTAAACATACTTCCTTCTGTTTAAGAGTAGTTTCAATGCTGAAAAACTTAACTTTTTTCTTCTTCAACTCCTCTCTTCTCATGATATATCCCTCTTCAAAAAAGCAGCTACTTCATTACTCTGTGTGGCAGCAGCCAACAGATCTTTCAAGTCAGGTGTTTTCTAACATATTCCAGTCATGCTGGTTCTTGTTTGGCCTGCAATAATGAAGCTGCTCATTATTGGCATAGATCTGCTAACTAGGAACTGAGAAGGACAGTTCAGCCTTTGTGCTTGCCCAGTGCTGGTCCCTTCTCTAACCTCTAAGAGCTCCAAGGAGGGTAAGCTTCTGTGACATGGACACATTTCCATGGGAAAGGAGTTTAACTGTTCAACTAATTTCACACTGGTTGCAAAAGAGACTTTAAACAGCAGTGATTTTCATGCATCAGAGATAGGCAAGTTCAAACCAGCAGTCTGCCTGCCTGCTTCACCAACAGTACTACAAACCATTCAATAGCCTATTAAACACACAAACATTGCAAAATTCTTTCATTTTAATATTTTGTCACTCCTTCCAATAAATGAAAGGATACCAGCTCTCCAGGTAGCCACCATATTAATTCCTAGTCTGCTTTTCAGTCAGATGCATCTGTCTGCTCACATTCCAAAAGGACAGCAATACTTAATTTTTAATTATATTCATACCTTTGGCTAATGTCTGGCATAACTTCCTTACAACATCACAAGAGCTCTACTACAGAATGGAAAAATTTTCCACAGGAGGTGTAACAACTCTAGAGAAACTGACCTTGAAACCTGAAAGCTGTGATCTCATTTTAGTTACCACTAAACCAGTTACATTTAGTTACCAGTGAATTTTAATTTCGCATTTCAGAATTGAGAGTTTTTAGCCAAGGGACGGTCTCATACGGTGTTAATAAATTTCTATTTATCTCTTATTAAATATCTGTAATGTTGAAGCCTTATTGCACAAACAAATAACTAAAGATAATTTTCTAATGGACTACTAGTATCATAACTGTTTCTGCATATGTTTATTTGCATAGCTCCCTGTTGGCTCCTTAAAGCCATCTTAACTGAAGTGGTCACACTGCTCTACTCCTTCTTAAGTTTTTAATTTATTCTTGTGACAATTTCTAAGTGTAAGCACTGGCTTTCTCACACTTGTTACAAATCATAATAAAGACATTGTTTGATCAGTTAATGGTTATTGATTTGATCCATAAAATTACCCAGATCTCTTTCAGTTCCTTCTTACACTTAGAAAATTCACAGAAATAGACAAAAAGATGAGAAAGTTTTTATGGGCAGCCACAAAATAAATTTAAATTTCAAGCGAATATATGTTAAATATCATATTGAAACTGACTCTGGAAGTCCCATCCAACACAGTCCTGGTTTGCTAGTCCTGCATTTCATTAGAAGTTTGTGAAATCAATGCACTGATATACAAAACCCTCCTTCATCAAAAACTTTTGAGCAGAACAGTTGGTAACAGAGTAGCAGTAAAGAAGAACAAGTATCTTCTTCAACATATACCTCATTTTACCACTGTGCTGTAACATCCCAATTTAATCTCTTTTTGCCTGCTGATCAGCAGACTCTCCCCAGACTGACCCTGAATACTTAGTGGTAACTACGGTGACTGAATGAGAAGGGAACTGTGATCTCAGCTATAACAAATTTATTTCACAACTCTCTGTGTTTATTTGTGAACGCTATCATTTATCAACCACGCAAGTAGGAGAATGGCTTTATAACGCTAAATACCCTTGTGTGCTAAAAAATTAGGCCACTCCCTTTTGGTGATGTTGAATGGCAGGACAAGGAAGGTAACAGCCTCCAGATGAACTGTGCTACAGTCAGGAACAGACACAGCAGTGGGGAAAAAGCACTGCCTCAGTGCTCAGGTACATAAGGGAACACACTGAGGAGAAAGTATTCCACCAGCAGTGGAATTAATGAAGCTTTGCTTTCCACTGGTCTGTGTCCTACATCCACTACCCTCTGCAGTACAGCTATCCTGGCTCTCTTACAGACCATTTTTGCAAAGGCAAGAGAAAGCACAGGTGTGTGTAGTCCAGGTCCACAGTATATGTGTAGACTGTCATCACTAATGAAGTTGGACAAAAGCAAGAGTTTCACCTCTTTTTCTTGAAGGAGCCATGCAACACATTTTGATGAGCTATTTTAGGAAGTCATACATTGTCAAGTTTCTACACACTTCTCAAACTTGGGTGAAATTGACCAAAATATTCAAAAACTTCAAAGTTTTGAGACTAATTTACAGACTGCAACTGCCTTGGGATTTTTCTTTTAGGGTGGAGGGAGGAAATCATAAAACATGTAAGAAACGCAGCTCTATAGCTTCAGCAAAACTCAAGTAAAAGGAGGGACCAAATTTATACTTTCTTTCTTGTTCTGTTGGTCTTACCCAGAAAGAGAGCATGCAGCAATAAAGGGAGGTGAAGAGCCCAATCTTCTCTCACACTGTGATCCACTACCATCTCAGTCATGAAGATAACAGCAATATTGCACCTGGAAGTTAAACCACAGCATCAGTTTCAAACCTCTTGGAAATGGGAAAGCACAAGCAGGATGCCTACTTCTGAAGCAATACACAACCTATAAATTTTCAGATTTGTAGCATTTCTTCTCAATACAATTAATGCTGCAGCACTTTAGTTACAGTATCAAGCAAACAAGTACCCGTTACTGAAAAAACCCCTATTATTGTCAATATAAATTATGTAAAAGAGGAATTTCAGAATATGCATGGCCTAGTTAGAATAAAAGATCAAAGTGCTACGAATAACACGCACAGAGGCCTGGGAAAAAGAGATTTTCCTTTTCTGTTTCAATTGTTTTATCAATCTTATTCTTATCAGTGATGTCCTACATTGTAAATAGGCTTCCTGGTAGAAATCTGGTAGAATTGTGAGCTTTCACTGCATGTTGATTTTTGCACTGGAAATCTGGAGAAATTGAATGTATGATTTTCAGGTGTTCTGAATGGTGGGAGAGTTGGATTGGTGTTGGTCAACTACCAAGAGGAAGCATCTCACTGCCTGAAATGTCAGAATGAGAAGCTGCTCACCTGTGAAGGGGTCCTCGGGGTGTGATGGTTTCTGGGAGATAGTCCACAAGTGGTGCCCAACATCCTCCATTGTAAGGCATGGGCAGGGGATGTGGCTGTTTGGTTTCAACAATATTCAATAGCCAGCTTGTATACGGAGAAACAGGATCATCTGCACGGAAAAGCATTCCAAAAAAGTCCATAAAACTCAAGTCTGGTTACCTATTTTTGTGAAATACTAGAATAGATTTTATGCTAACACATGAGTTCAGCTGTTTGGAACAGTGTGATAAGATGCCATGAGGTTTGCACATTCCTGTGTTCAATAACAAGTGATGCATTTTTAATCCCTCTTTCATGCTGCTGGAAATTAAAGAGATTCCAGGCAGACAGCACTGAATGGTAGGAGCAGCAGCTGAATCCCTGCTGTCACTTAGTTGCTTTGGATCCAGATCACAAAGCACCAAGCAACAGACTTTCTCTTCAAAAATGAGGGAAAAGTTCAGCCAACAAAGCTGCTGTCAGAAGCCATCTGCTGCAAGGAGCCGAGTACCAGTGACACATTCTTGCAACTCCCCACCAGTGCCCTGCTGAGCAATGCTACAAAGGTAGAAGTTAAATGTCCTGAATTAACAAGGAGGCATAAGGAATGCAAAAAACATCTTCAGGGTAATTTTCTTTCAACAGGGATAAATTATATCTTGAATTTCTCAAAGATGTATTTAATTTTGCTTTAGTGTGACAGCTGCTGTTTGCTAATGAGTGTTAGGGTTCTTTCTTTCACCTGTTTATCTGCGATGATGTGGGTCAAGTAAGTTATTTCCACCACTTTCTGTCTTGTCTCAGCTGCACAGTTTTGTTAATCTCTCCTGTATTTTGTTCCCTCCCATTCCTCTTTATTTTCTCACTGTTCAGCTTATATTTCTGAGGTCTGGCAGCCTGTGATACACTGCCATGGACAGTATCCTTTCTAGGTCTGTTTTTGACATACATTCAAACATTGCCCTTTATGAATTTTTAATGAGTGTTATTTTTTGTTCTGTTCTTTCTTTTTGTGTTTTAATTTGTTTGTTTACTTGTTTGTTTAGCTTTGGTTTTGTTTTGTTACACTTTTGTATTTTAGGTAAGCTTGAAACCCTCAGCACTTTCCTTTCCTTATTTTTTAACAGCATGTATCTGATACTTGTCAGCTTTCCCACGGGAAACAAAACTGTTCTGATGCCTACAAAAGTATCAGAGCTGGATTTTTCTAGTGCACATCACTTCTTAGTTTTAGAAAAACATCTTCAGATTTCCAGATCTTCAGGAGACTTTTAATGCAGTAGCTGCTTCTCCAGTTATTTCTAAAATGCTAACTTTTTAACTCCCATTCTGAAGTGCTGGTCTTTTACGGAACACTTTATATCTTTATGATTTAGACCTCTATGTAGATTCTTGAGAGGATAATTGATTAGTTACAGATAAAGAAGAATAAAATAACTTATTAATGTAGCAAAGTATGGCATTTTCACATACTCTTCTTCTAAGAATTAACCTGATAATGTTTGCCAGATGCTTTTCAAAGAAAAAGCACTGCACAGGAGCTACTTATTTCTACCAATTTAAGTGTTTCACAGAAAAGTGCTTCATGCAGTTCACATCTAGACCTAGATATTTGCTTCTGTTTTTACAGGTTTATGCACAAACAGAGAAAAAAAAGAAAATAAGGACCTTGAAGGTAAACATACAATCCTTGCCTGAACAGAACAGTTTGTGTGCTGCCCCTATTTATATCCTCAGCAATACATGAATGTTAAAGTAGGGTGGAGAGAGGAGAGAAGCCATACCATCAAATCCTTTGCAGCCTGGGCTGCCTGTCTGAGGGGCTAAGTTGTGCTTTCTTAATGGAAGTCGCATTATGTTTCTTGTAGAATGACAAGAGGTATAAAAATGTATTTATCTTATTAGAATTCTATATAGAAGTCAGTAGCTAAGTAAAATATATTTTACTTTCCTTCTAGGTATTCATATATTTGCTAAAGGAATCCTTGTGAGAAGCACACTTTGCATAAATATTCACGGTACTACAAAGCTTGCAGGTATAGGCAGGAAAAAACATTCAGGCACTGGCTGGAGGAGACATTCCAAAAGAGCAAAGAAAATTTCTGTATTTTTTAACCCTTTATCACTCTAAGCTCTTGTCAAAACCAGGTACTTGTGGAGGCTGTTATGATAATATAACGCTGTTTTGTCTTGAAAGACTGTTCATGCAAAGCAGATTAGCACCAGTGCTTCAATTAACATCTGGTGAAGCATATTAAGTAGCTGCAGCACTGGAAAGCCATAAAAAATCCAAGACAAGTGTACTAAAACCCACTGAGTTTAAGATGTTGCCCACTTTCTTATGCATTCAAACACTGGAGTTTGTGCATACATAATATTTTGTCAATACTGTGCTTCATAATTGTGAGTAATAGTTGTTGGTGTACATTAAATTATCTTATTGTATTGTATTGTATTTTACAGTCTTTGTATATTTTGCAGAAGAGTATTGCCAAAAATTACTTGGATTGAAAAATATATAAAATCTTTACTTTCTATGCCAAAATATTGTTCCAAAATGGTGTCTGTAATACCAAACCAAGACGTTATGGCTGATATAGTACTTGACCTGGCTTTAATAAGCCCATGATGAAAGTAAATAACAAGATCTTGCCTTTTTTATATTTGGTTAGGGCCTAGCCAAAATCTGTAAATCAAATTCACTCCAGAAATGAAGTCAAACCATCCAACTCCCCAGTTTTGCACTATTGTTCAACAGTTAACTGGTTTTCTTTGCAATCTCTGCTGAGCACCAGTATCCATTTACAGCCCATTTAGCAGAACTACATAAAGAACAAGCAGCATGCTCAGGAGCATCTCCCCTCTAACACAGTTTCTGGCACAGTGCAGCCAGAAACTGGTTGCAGAGAGCAGATAAAAGCTAATGAGGAGATAAGATCTCATATTTGAAAACTCCTGAGCCTCTTTTCATGCTCATCTAACAGCACTTGATCTGGAGGGACATACTGCCAAATGGCACAACTCAAAGTACTTGCTCTAATGCTCTTACAAGTCATTTGCCTTGCCATGTATGAAAGGCCCTATGTGTTACTCTCTGGAGGATCCTCTGCTGCTGCTCTCTGTGAAGTTCTCTGGCCTTCAAATGGGTTTGACGGAACCCAGATTAAACAAAGTAAATGAATTAAATGAGGTATGGAGGTAAAATAAGGACACTCCCTGCATGGCGATGCTACATTACTGTTTATACAGAACTTAAACAGAGAGGCTCCACTGGTCATTAGAATGCTTTCCTCTCCAACCAAAACACCAGAAATTTCATGAAATTGAATATAACTTACTTTTGTCATCATCGTAAGATCCTCCAGAGCTGTTACTGTACCTCGATTCTAGGCGGGTATGCGCTCTAGTGACATTACTGAACCTTCAAGTACAAGAAAAAAATCTTCATTAACAACACAGACTGACATTAAACATCTGGACTTTATGTTTAGCCTAAAAAAAAAAAAAAGCATTTCCTTAAGCATTCACTTTTACACAGGAGTAGACAGCAAATGAATTTAATGCTGATTCTTTCACAAAACATTTTTGCAGCCAGTTCTTGAGAAGTTCTAACAGTGTGCTCCCATGCCACAAGCCTTTAAAATTTAGCAAAGGGAAACTCTCATGCTGCAAATGTGTGATTTTTTTGAAGAAGAAACTGCTAAGGATGAACTGAGATATAAACTGTTTACAGCTAGTATTTGTCATAGATCATGTTAATGGGTAAAATCCTGCCAAATTGATAAAACACTCAAAGCATGGTGCTAATAATGCCAAGGTTGTGGGTTCAATCCCCACATGGGCCATTCATTTCAGAGTTAGACTCCATGATCCTTGTGGGTCTCTTCCAGCTCAGAATATTTTGTGAGTCTGTGACTGACTGGATAGTCCAAAGCCAAGCCCACACAGGTACCAAGCAGGAAAAACTACAGTAGATCATCCTTCAAGAGGAGAATCCAGCAAACACCAGAGCAGACCTAACAGAAAAGTTAAGGGAAATGAGAGCCAGAGCAAACTGCTCACAGCTGTCCTCCAATCTGCCACAGATTCATGGTAAGCTGACTTTTCCTGGTGATCTCCTTTGACTTCCTCCACCTTGTGTTCTCAGGGTAACCAGGCCTGAAGTGGAATGAGAGGAGCCATACTGACAGCTCACACACTAGTGATGATCTAAAAATATCCCCATTCCTGCAAAGCTAGGAAACTAATTACAAATAACCATGGATCAAACAAGACAATAGCAAATATTTTTTAGACAAAATTCAATTAAATTTCTTACTAATGTTCACACGCCTTACTGCAGGGTATGACTCAACATATTACATTGTTTCCAAAGCCTGTGTCTCATAAACATGCAATAAATTCCTTGTGCAGTTGACGAAAAGGCATTGTGAGCCATCCAATTAATGGTATTCTATCTATGACCCTCATTATTCCATATGTCCTGGCATATGATGTCAATATTAATGGACATCCTAAGATTGACACAGTGGTTTTGAAGTGCAGATGTACTTACAGCCGGCTTTGGTAACATCAATGCCAGCAATGAGTTCAGGCAAATTATTTTCCATTTTCTTCTGAGGTGTCTTTCAGCAGGATCCTGAATACCAATATCAGAACCTCCTAGTTTTCCTTCACTTTTATCATAAAGTCTCTGGCAAACCTGAACTCTGAAAACCTTTCTGGAGGCACATTTAAAACTTATGTAAGACAAGAAATCCTGACTTGAACCACTATAAGAGACATTTGCTCAACTTAGCTGTAAATCAACCAAATAAAAATTTATCTTAAAGCTATGCAGCCATAAACATTCATGTAAAGAATAATGAAAAAATTCAGAGGGAAAATGGTTTTATTATCCTTTTACTGTATATGTTGAAAAACATCACTTAGAGTCAAATCTGTTTTACTATCAATTTGAAACTTAGCACTGAGAGCTAATTTTACTTACATTTAAATTAGCAGACACATATAACTAACCTGACAAAATACTATTCTTGTTTGTAACATGGAGAGAGAGTGTAATTCAAAATTTTTGAAGTACAGAAAGGTTTGCTCACATAATTATCTCTGTTCCTCTAAGCCCTGCACCTTAGGGAAGGAGCGCTGGACTACTGAAGTGATACTAGTAACTCTCAGTGACTAATGTAATACTAATACACTAACTTACAAATGCCATTATAAATTGTCCAAAGTTCTCTTGCAAAACTAAGAGTGTTTCTGTGAGAGAAACAATCTGTATGTCTGTGCTCTAGGATCTGATGGCCCTTAGGCTTTGCATTGATTCATTTGTCATTTGTCAGTATGTACCGTAAGTAGTAGAAGTCTAAATGGAATATATAATTTATAAGCAAGTTATTTTCCATAGCTCTCCTCTATAAAACATTTCATCCAGACAAAGGAGGTGTCCTTGCAATCACTGATATAAATCTGCAAACTAAATTTTACTCCCCATCCATGAAATCAAATGGTATAATCAAATCTGATTTTTGGTAAAGGTTTTAGTAGTCATTACTTGGTGGACATCCCTATTTTTTTCTTTCACCTTTGTGGATAATTCCTACAAAACCATGACCTACTTAGCACAATTCACTGAATGTAGGTTTAACAGTTGTTCCTTTACAATTAAACAAAAGTCAGCAACTAGAATCATGAGAATAGCTTTTTGGAAAAAAAAAACATTATACATACTGGGATAACACCACTTAGGATCAATCTGAGCACCAGAATGCAGAACTTGGTCCAACATCTCACCCTCAGCCTAGGAAAACACCTACATTTTGGAGGAAAAAACCCCAAGCCACAAACCTTTCATCAGTCTCTTTCACCACTCTGTTCTCCTCTGCGTCAGGGAAACTATCTTGGCCAGCTACAACAGTGTTACTGCTGGAGGTGGTTCCTGTACAGGAGATGTGAACAAGAACACCTGTTACATGCAGCAGACAGCATCTGCAAAGCAATAAAACCCCATAACTTACAGAGTTTTTTAGCAGCTACAGTCAAAGTGACCATCATGCAAATATTGGCACATATGAATGTGAATGAATGAACAGTGTTCTACGAACCAGCGGGATGGTGTAACGTTTACATACTTTGAGAAGCAGATTAACAGAATTACAGTCTTCTACTCCTTAAACTAAGCTCATGCTCAAGAGACAATCTATTTTTTTTCAAGGATTTGGCAAAACATTTACAAGGTTAAATGTGGGGCTGGTTCCTAAGTATATTTGACTACTGCAGCTTGGAAAACGGCATTAGGCCTTTCACAACAGAACTGCCACACCATTGAGGCTTTCAGTTTTCAAGAAACTCTGCTTGATGTATCTGCTGCGGTCACCACATCGATGATGATTTCTTGTTCTGAGTACAACAACCACTAGAGTGTGGAGTTTTCTGAAAAGCGGCAGAATTCTCAACAGCATCAAATACTGGTAATATGCTATTAAAACAATTATAATAATTAAGCACATGTTAACAAAGCATACACATCATTAGGAATTAAAAAGAGCTGTAATTAAGACATGCAACAAGGCCCTGAAACTTGTACTTTATGTACACAGGTCTGAATGGATGCAAAAGTAAGAGATTGTTTTTTGCAAAAAGATGAAGACTCAAAAGAGCAGAAGAGCAGAAAGAAAACACATTCAGGTCATACCAGAAGCTGCAGCTGAGGCTTTGTTACTGGCAGCAAAACGGTAAAATGGAGGATTATCACAATGTTGGACTATGGGGTTCACTGGGTCAGTTTGCTGCAGCTCAAAAAGAAGTTCTTCCATTGTCTGGATAGTGTTATTGCGACATAGATATATTGCAACCTTCTTTATCTGTGGAAGAAAATAACAGTTGTTAAACTCTCACTAAAGTGAATTTCCGAATGAATGAATGTGACACTTCAGTACTGAAATGATCTAGAATGCAAGTGTTGTTCCTGGACAGACACCACAGCCACATACAGTTCATACTGTATGAACTTTATTTCTTGTATGAAATAAAACTTCTCACTTTGACATCAGGATCATTTGGCCAGCAGACTGACTCTATTTAATTATTTCAAATTTTTTGCTTACCATTCACAATGAATTGTTTATGTATATAACTATATAACATGCACATCTACAAAACTGTAGCTATGGCCACAAAAAGTAAGCCAGGCTTCGAGTTGCTACTTGTATCAGTAAGCAAAGTAATAGCAAATAGAAGAAAGGCAGAGCAATTATGTACACACACTTCATGTATCCTGATTTGAAAAATCTTAGAGTATCATTTACAGAAGCTCTGGAAATATCTATAAGTCTTTTAACAAGATCTCAAACCTGCACTACAGCAATGAGGACTGTTGAGGTACTGAGACCAGATTTGGCTGAATTCTTGAGGGAAAAAAACCTTGACACTATTAAAAGCAGAGACTTTCTCCAGCTCAGAATCACTTGATTCAAAAACTGCTGGGGCTGGGAGACCATATGGGGTCCCTCTGTGCTTGCCTGATTGTTTTTAAGGATGTCCCTAAACAGATGCTTATAGGGGAGCTAATACATTAGACTGAACTGCCTGTTGGCCTCACAAAGTATTGCTGTTCTTACACTCTAAAATACTTCCATTAAAATAACTTCCTTCCTGCTTCTCTTTCTCTTTTTTTCCTTAGAGAAAATGCACATATGCAAAGTCTCTTTTACTCTACTGTGCTAAAAATTTCCCAGGGACTTTCCAGAGACGAAACCATCTCGTTCCTGAGGCTCATTTCTGGCTGGGCTCACAGTGCCACTTTCAGCTTCTCTCACCGCTGAAGGGGTCACGCTCCCAAAACTGAGTCTTCGCTGAAGAGGTTTCTGAACTGTAAATACCCTAAGAAATCTTTCAGTACATAATGTGAAAGAATGGACAGCTCAGCAATTTGTACCGGTGCACTGGGAAAAAATGCTTAAAGGAAACATAAGAGACAAAGCAATTAATCTAGATGATAAAAAAAAAATTTAGAAAATGTGAGTCAGGCATGCTTTTGGCTTGGACCCACGCAGGGAGAACAGATGGCTGAAGGCACAAAGCAGCTGGTGACTGCCTCGGGGCACAGGGGGCTCCTACAGGAGATGGGTAAACTGGCAATCTTGCAGCTCTGCGGTCTTTTAAACCCAGGTGACCTGGAACACTGCTGATAAACCCTCCAAATGATCTTTATTTGCTAACGTGTATCTGTTATCTACATGATAATGGAAAACACATATTTATGGTATCAGCAGTCTTGTGTAGTTAACAGAGTTAGGTAGGATTTCTTATCTGTAAACTCCAGGGCATTAGCAAAACACTGAGCAGATGCATGTGATAAGACCAGTGTGCTTTCCTGCTCCAGACAAAGCTATCAGTGAAGGAGTGACTCATAAGCACAGTCAGGCTTCCTACAGAAACCAAGAACTTTTTCAGATTTTGCAAAATCTGATAATAAGACTTTTAACTTGACATTACAAAACATTACAGACTAGCTGGGTGGTAGAAAACACGGAAACCTTGTCAGCTGCTGCTGCCACCAGCAATGAGAAGCCTGGGAGGCAGACCAGAAAAGTCCTACAGGCAAAATAGGAGATGCTGAGCAGATGAAGCTGGAGATGTCAGAACAGATTGCTCTCTTCCTGAAGTAAGAGGACTGTACTGTCCTGGAGGAGGACAGGATTGTGAAAGCCAAGGCTTTGAGGCAAAAGAAGAATATGAAGAAAGAAGTGCACTGGGTGGAGGGGGTGGAGGAAAGGCTGCTCAGAGCTGTGGGATGGCAACAGTTATGGAAAAAAAAGATGTTAAAAGCTTTGGCTTGGCAAGTATCTGGATGGGGGATAAGGTATGTGAAGGGCTGCTGGGCAAGAGGTGACAGGGTTATCAGGCTCAGGCTTTTCCAGTCAGGCTACATTAGGAGTCAGACATATACTCAGCACAGGAAACTCCTTCCTCTCAGAAAACTGCCCCTGTTCCTTTTGTAAGCTGCCAGAAATGAGGGTAATAGCCCTCATTTTCTGTTTTATCTCTAAGAGGTGATTTACACTTGTTCTCTGCCAACATAGATGGAGACCACCTTTGGGCCTAATCCCAAATCTATCACAGACTGTAGGATGAGGCAGGTTGGAAAGCAGCTGGGAAGTGTCTCATCTGACCTTCTGCTCAAAGCATGGTCAACCCTGCACAGAAAGCCTCTGTAACAATTGAGGAAAAGATCTTATTTCCGATCAACCCCTTTGTCTTCCTCTCATATAAACCTCGAGCTTGTTCTTGTACCAATTCTACTTGCAAATTTTTCTACTTTTGTCTAGCTAGGCATATATATACACTGACTTGAGAATGTAGAACAGTAAAATGAAAGGAAACAAACAGGATGCCTATGGTACAACAACAACATTCTAAAGATTTTTACAGGCTTCTTTATTTTCTTTATCCTAATATGCACAGCAGTCATCATAAACACTTTGGGCAAACTATTTTTTCAGCAAACGTAAATGAAGTATGTTTATGAGGCTTTTTAGATAAATTTCATCACATTAATAGTTATTTCAGATTTATTTCGGGGAAATAAATGTAAAGAGGCTAACTAATAAAACAACATATTGTAATTGGGCTGGAAAATTCACTAAATTTAGATTCTGTTTCATTCAGCAACTGAGCAATAAGGAACATGGGAATGGAAGTAGCCTGGTTTTCTCAGACAGCCCTGATTTTATTTTAACTTGAATAATAACAATATCCAGCACAGTTTGAGTTGCACATTGCAGCAACTGTCAGATAATTTATGACAGTCATGCAGAGGCAGAAGTTGAAATGGTAAGGAGCTTATAAAGGTTAACTATCTTCTGTCTCTTGAGATGTCTCACAGAAAGCTCTAGTCTGCTGAAGAAGAGGATGTAGCATTTTCTGGCAATTTATGGCCAGTCTCTGTTACTGTCCCCATTCACAGACATACATAGTTTCTCTTTGCTTGAGAGAAATCCACCTCTCACTTGCAATGGGGTTTGTTCTGCTGGTGCAGGCTGAGATTTGAACTACTCAATTTCTTTTTTGTAATTTCACTTTCCTGGTACTTTTATTCATGCAATTTAATTTTGCACAGCGTGTTAGGGAGTATGTTGGTATTCTTGTTTTTGATACAGGAATCAATTTTCTGCAGGTAATAGATGTTTTCTTCACTACAATGTGTGTAATCAGCAGTAAATAAAGTGCAAAGACTTACATAGGGTAAAAGGATGGTATCACTGCTAACACCACACAAACTAATGAGGAACTGCAGTGTTATTCTAAGGTTGTTACTCCATTTTTCATTGTTGGCCAAAGCATTCCAGACATTTTCCATCTCTGGTCCAGGAATTTCATCTCCATACTGCAAAGAATCATAGGCATACACTCCTTAAAATATGCAGACTTCCAAACTAAAGCGTGTTCTTTTAGAACATTTCCTCATGCAAAAGAACGCCAGTGAAATGCTATCAAAAGTTGCAAAACAGTATTTTAAAAAGCTATCTGACAGATTTCAGACCATAAACTCCATTAAAACCATTTAGGTTCTGATCCACAGAAGGACTTAAATCATAAGAGAAAATTAAAGTCTTGAGGACTGTAAATTCAAAAAGTAATCCTAAAATTAAGCAGATTTTGTTTGATTGGTACAGACTGTTACAGTGTAAAATTTCTGGTACTGGAGGGAAGAAACGAAAGTTTTACAGGTCAATTTCTTTGTTTGATTTGTTTTTTTACCTTGGCTGTCATATACATGAGATTATTAAGAACCAGGGAGGTGGCCTCAGGTGAGCCCCAGCCATTGCCTTTCAGTCCACTTGTGACTGCTATTTCCCCATCCTTGTCCTTCAGTTCATCTTCTGGAGTGGTAGGGCTTGAGCCAGGGAGGAGCAGTCTGTTGTCTACCAGTTCAATATTATGAAGCCATGGTAGCAGATAGGTAAGCATGATCTGTCTTCCATTTGGATGTGTTGTTGGAAATCGCTGGCTTACCTCTAAAATAGTAAGAGTCAAAAAGGATAACATATTAATTTATGATGGAAACCCTGTTCAAATCATACTTCTGACATTTGTTAGACTACCTGCTGGTTTTTACCTTGCATACCACAAATATAAAAAAACATGTTCTTGAGTTTCCTGAAGAGAAGCATGGAATTAATGCTCAATAATAGCAAGCAATTGGTCATGTCTTCTGTCTAAAATAACTAACTCAGTCTGGGCCTAGAAACAGAAAGTCACCCCTTGTTACTATGCCATGTTATGTATTAAGTGAGGTGGAGGTCAATCAAGAGGAAAAAGGATACTTCAGTTACTGGTGGTTACTCTAGAATTCCAAGAACTTCTGGAGAATATACAAAAGTGTTCAGCAGATTACAAACGCCTCACTGGCCTCCATGTTTCTAAGCTATAGTTTAAATAATAAGGCACTCATTATACCGAATTTACAAAAGAAATCTTAGATATATTGGGATCCTACTGCCTGTGGGAATGTCTATAAAATTCATAGCTGGCTGTCAGTTCAGGAATGCTTGTATACAGCACTTTATATAGTTTACAAAAAAAGAACTGGCACTGTAAGGCAAAGGGATTTTGAAAATCTGGGATAAGAAATACAGCTTCCTGCCAAAGTGAACCACATTATCTCTCTTTACCAGAATTCTTCTGTAAAATCAGTAGAGCAAACATTTCCTTTTTTTACTCACTGCCTGGTTTTTAAAAATCGTGAAGACACACACTGTTCTCTCCTCCTTCTGATTCTAGAAAGGATGTCTCACTTGGACTGTAATATCCTGTACATCTGAGATTTTTTTAAATGACACAGTTGTTACAGCAACATGAGTAGACGATAGCAGAGATAATGAACAGCATTTACTTAATGACAAATGAGCCATCAGAATTTCCCTACACCAGTTATTTATAACTCATGGTATCTTGGGCACTGAGAAATGTAAGGGTGATGTATTGCTCCTTTACCCTCCCTCCAGCCCCTACAGACTGAGTAAAAACAACAGAAAGGGATTTTAAGAGCCAATAAAAATTCCCACGATTACAGACATTTGCATTCTGTTATTTAAAAACTAGAGCAACACATAAGATTGATTAAGCCAGACAGATGTGTCTCAAAACATCACTGCTCCCAGGAATGGCCTCACAGTTGGCATATTCTGAATTGTGCTCCTGCAGGCTCATTCTTTAACATTTTTCTCAGTAATTCTGAAAATATATATTTCTGATAAAATGTAAAAATGCTGAGACATGCATATGTGGCAAATAACAGAAGGTAGAGGTCATGTAGAGTGATTTGAATCATTGGTAGAACTGGACACAGGCAATCAACCTGCCCAAAGTTAAAATCATGTTTATATAAAATGAAGAAATATATCCTCACAAGTATGATCTATGTAAATCCATGTGTAAGAAGAATCACATGAGAACCCATCATAGTAGAGTTTGCCAATGTCATTGTAACTCATTCAGGTCACTTGTAATTTCAAAGTTACCCTAAAATCACATAAGTGGCACCGAGTCCCCAAAGAGAGTTTCTGTACTTTGTGCGAGTACCTCTAGGAAATATATATTGGATTCCTAAATCTGATTTGACCTGAACCAGAATGAAAACAGGTCAAGCTAAATTTATAAACAGAACTGTGGTTGAAAATGGTAGCAGTCTAGCATTTGTACAAAAATGTAAATGAGATAATAAGTGAAATAAATATAGGTACCTGAAAAAAGTGGAAGGGTAAGTTCCGGGTACATTCTTGCTAGTTCACATGAAAGAAGGGCAAGTGAAACACTGTAAAGAGGTGGCAATGGACCATGTGTCCCATACAAGATACTGCCTGGTCTTTGCTCAGCTACCTTTTTTGAATAAACAAAAAGCTTTGATTCAAGGATCTATAAAAGACAAAAGGAAAAAAAAGGAATGAGACAATAAAAATTCATTAAATCAGGAAATATCATTATTTGAAGTTTAGCTGTCAGAGAATGCTTCAGAGTATATGCTCCAACTATGAATGACACCATAACATTCATTTTTATATAAATATTTGTCAAAGTTTTTATAGCCAAGACAAAACAGACTGTTTACTTTCAAAACAAAACTAATGTACAAATAAAAGTACTTTATAAAAAGTTCACCAAAAAAGCCTCCAAGCATAGGAGGAAAAAATAAGTAGCTGATACATGCCTGCATAAGTTGCATGGAAATTTCATAAATCTCTCTGTTGGTATCAGATGCCTTGAACAGCACCAAATTTAAAAGCGTCACAATATCAAAAGGATAGTTCCTAGAAGAATAAAAACATTTTTGTGAATGCTGGTGAGGAATGCAGATTATATGCATTCTGATTTACTCCGTAATATGGTCTAAAGAGAATTAAAAGAGATCTTTCTTTTTTCTCTTCTACCATCAGAATATGGGAAAGGGACCTCTTATGAATACACACTGCTTGATCAAAGGACCATCTGGTGAATGGGAAGAAAGAAAGGATTATTTATAATTACCTTAGAGTAATGCTTAGGAATGTACTGAGTAACCCACAATGAGAAACGAAATACCTGTGTCTATGACCGTCAATTCATTTTAATTTATAGCATAAACTGTTTACAGGAGACCGGCTGACACCCATGAGAGAAAATGGGGAGCATGAAAATTTCCAGGGATAAAGACTTCTTTTAAGCCAAGCTGCAATTAAAACAGCACCTTTGGACAAAAGACACTATCTCTGACATGAACATTCTGAGGTATTAGACAATTCTATGAAAATTGTTTTCAAAGAGTAAACATGAAGAACTGCTTCAAAAAGTCTGCTTTCTATAAAGTCAGCATCAATGGTAAGGTTAAACATATCAAAGTGTTAACGAGAATATTGTTAGAGAAGTAAATCCCACATCACAATATTTGGATTTGCACTAAATAGGTTTCTGTTTTCTCATGATGATTTGTAAATGCACTGACTGAACTGTGAACCATCAATTTATCACCCTAGATGTCAGCTACAGTGCTCCTGGATGGCTGCAGGATGCCTATTTGGACTTTTTAATATGGCAGATACATGTGTGGCATGGGACATTCTTGGTAATTCCATATACCAGCTGCAAGCCAAGCTCTGTAACTGGCTCTTTGCCCTTCCACTGCTTAAAAGTAAATACAAAAAGAAAAGAAATGAAGGGAAGTGGTTTCCTTGTAGAAAGTTGGATGGACATTATCAATTGCTTCTTACTTTGCAAGTAGTTTAAGCAGTGGTCTCCTGATACATTTTGATAGATGATAGAGGAAAAACTATTAACAGCTTTCAAATATTAATAAAAATTCCCAGCTTGCTAGAAAGAGGACTTTCCCTTCAAAATAAATCATGAAGATCATACTCTTAATTCTTACTGTAAGAATGGAAAAGATTAATTTTTATGTCACAGTGGCACAGGTAACACAATTTGAGGAAAAAAGACTGGCTGAAACTGCTGTGTTTCTGTGTTCATTAAAATAAAAACCCTGTTAACATAACTGAATTTGCAAACCCAAAATTCTATTGATATTTTAAAAATCTCCACATAACACAGTCTCTAGTCTAGTTGTTCCTGCGAGAACAAAACAGTTTTGCACTATGAAAATATGTGACCTATTTTGATTTTCCAAATCCCAGTTATTTCTCTATGCTGATCAGACATCTTGCCAAATTATTTCTCTGAAGAGTATATTTTCACATTTATTTTAATAAGATGCAAATTACTGTATCACTGTATTTCTCTATAAATTTTGTCTTTGAAAATAAAAAAAAGGGATAGAATTTTATGAAGGCATGACCCAAAAGCATTATTTGTATTCATGTCTTCATGTAGCTTGTGCCTGCTCAGCATTAGCAGTAATGATGATACCACAGTTGATAAGAAAGGAACTAAACAAATCAAATGAAAGCCAGTTTACAAAAAGAATATGACTTTCAAGATAATGACAAGTCAAAATAATGACTTTCAAGCTATTGACATTTAAAAATTTTTTCCTTTTACAAATTAAATTAAATACCATGCCAAATCTTTTGAAACCAGATTTATGACCTACATTCAAATAAAATCGTTGTAGCTTTTTTTGTATTTTTCTGAGCAAAATAGCCTCAAAATTCCCCAGATTTCAAATATACCTATAGTAAGAACATCATCTACCAAGCACATCACTTTACTTTCAGAATCATGAAAATCATGCAAATCAAGCAATACAGTCCCAAGAACTGTTTGAGAAGATATGAGTGTGACCAACTCCTAACAGTACTGAACCTTCAGTTTTCTTTACATTTGAAAGTGTAGGTTAACGAATTAATACCTGCTTCCACACACAGTTGCAATGGCTTTGAAACACCCAGAGGCAAGCTGGTATGATCCTGTGTAACATCGATCTATAGCCCAGTTGAAGAGATTGATTTGATCAGGATTCAGCTCTAGTAACAGTACCACAACTTCACAGCCAAGCTGGTGAACCTGAGCAAACATCAGAACACAATTGATGGGGTCAGATATGTTCATTCTCTAAAATTCTCAGAGTCACATAGGGAAAACAGGGCGAAAATGGAAAATTCAAATATGTAAGAAGAAATCAGAACATTTGTAATAAATTTATTTTAGGGATAGCAGAGTTGGAATATGATTCAGGTTTCAATACTCAGCACTCAAAAAATGGTATGTACAGAGACTACATAAATGAAATAAATTTTCCATAATTAGGCACAACAACAACAAAAAAGCATAATTTTTGTAAAATCTAAGATATTTGATAGGTGTTCTTGGGCAACTTCTTTTTATATCAATTAATTGACTTGTAAACTGATTTCCTACTTCATGTGAATTTCACAGAGTGACAAACTTTCATGTTTGTCCTTCAACTAACACAGAAGCAAGGCAGACAAAGAAAAATACCTTTTACAAGACTGAGAACTTGTATGCTTAATCCAACTACATCAAGCAATCTAATGACTCTCCCTACACACCGTGAATCATTTAATCCTGGTACCACCACTGCTACAAACACTTCACAACTAAGGCTTGGACTTCATGTTCTTTCAGCACAGGATAGTGCTGGTACACCAAACACTAATGCCTATTATTTTGTCTAATGTCTAATATTCTGTCACCAAGTGTAGGTGACTGCTTCTAGAGCCTGCATATCACTTGCACATATCTTTATAGCTCTGTCCCTACCAACGTTCCAAAATCCCATGTAATTTTGGAAGGATTTTTTCTGCAGCTATTCATTCCTTCTTTAAATTCTTCAACCTTTTTTTTCCCTAATCAATTACCATTTTCACAGCCTCTATCCTCTAGCTGCTTCACATGCATTTATTTAGGTTCTCCTATTTACCTTTCCTTAGCAGAGTTATGTGTGCTGGTATGAGAGTTTCAGGGAGAACAGCAGGACAAAGTGCAAGATTCCAAAAGGGAAAGATTGCTGTCTCTCTCTCCACTTGATGTAAATCACCAGTCTACTCCTCCTTAATCAAAGAGGCAGTCCAGCAATCACCTACAAACACAGAACTATGACTGCGTAGATACAAAGTTGAAGCCCATCTTCACAAAAAGGGAAAATGGCAAGAATAATCCATTACATGTTCTTTAAGAAGAAAAAAAAAAGACTTCACAAAATCTTTCCTGACCCAGTACAGTGAGTAATTGTCCATCAGTGTAGCATTTTGGTCAGTACTTACACGTAAGTCTTGACAAGCCAGAATGTTATCGAGCCACTTGTAAAGATATCCATCAGGGGAAAGACCAACATTATCAAACACAGGTCCACAGCAGAGCACAGCTGACATTGCCTAGAAATGCATAAAACCTCAGTTACACAAAAAGTAAGACAAGGAGCTTTTCAGAATGATTTGCGTCCAGACTAACAGGACTGCCACTCGCTTTCTGTTTGGAGGCAACTATGGTGAAAATGGTAATTCTAGCCATTGTTAGAATTCAAGCATTATTTTGCTGTAGATTTTACTGGATTCCAGACCATGCTCAAAGCATTTTGGAGGGAGTACTATCTTCAAGATACATCTTGTCATTTTACTCAGTATTCACCAATCAAGCTAGAAAAACAATTAAAATATACCCAGATGTTTCAACATTATGCTACTGCAAAAATTAAAACTGTCTTACAACAAGTGGTGCAGCTTTTACAAGTACATAAGCCATTACTTTCCCAGCTTACTCATGCAGGGGAATTGCAACTAGTTTTGCCACAGAAGTGCATTATTACTGAGCATGTCTCCAGGCAAGTGTGGGAGGCATTCCTGAGGTGTACATTGGTACAGATTCAGTATCCTGAGGTACTGAATTGGAGCTACACCTAATTTCAGAGCCTAAGATATCCTTGCTGAATCTGCTAACCCATTAATGAACAGCTAAGTAAAAATTCAAAATGCACTCCAGTTTTTAAAATAATTAGCCTTGAAACGTGTCAACAAAGTAAAAAATATGTAACTTCAGTGCTATATTCTGTGATACCACTGTACACTTACATACGAGCGTACAAGTTTGCATCAAGTATGCTAATTCAAATTTCTTTGAAATAAAAAGAAATTGACCCCATAACTACTTGTACTTTCACTGAAAAATTGCTGTTACTGGTTTGTACAGCGAAACTTTAGTACCTTTAATGCACAATACTGGTATCTTGTAATCTGGTGATTTCTATCACTGTAACGGTCCAGTGGTGTGAACATAATGCTGAAAGGTCCTGCCCACTGACTGAATAAGATGAACAGGTGATGCCTCAAGCTCTGCTGAGGGAAGAGAAATCTCCTGTGGTGAACTAAATGAACAGAAATAGAAATACTTGTGATTTGTTAATATTAAAACCACATTCATGCGGCACAATGATGACATGATTTTCAAATTTCTACAAAAAGGGAGGGGTTTTTATATGTTCAACATACACTTACTCCAAGGTATCTAAGCTCCTTTAAAAAATCTAACCCAGTGAGTAAGATACATCTTATTTCTAAGAACTTTCAGTTCTGAATTATTGTGTAGTTATACAAACATGAACATCTGACTGTAGAAAAGCATTTAAGAATCTAATTATAAAATCAGGGTTTTTCACTGCCTCCTGCATTCCTTTAGTGGCAAATATTTACTTGGCTTTTCCGATTTGTTAAATTTGAGCCTAAACAATACATGTGTCTTACTCTAATACAGTAATAGGTAGGGACAATAAATAAAAGAAACTTGGTGGCTCCTTGTTTATGACAAATATGTGGTCTATATTCTAACTAGCTGAATTACCTGAGCAAATGAAAAAAAAAGCCTCAGACCACATCTTCCAGTAATTACATTCAGGCCTTTAAAGCAGAGGCTTTTTTCCCTAATGTAGTTATTTATATTTCTGAAGAGATATTGCAATATATAAAAAGCATGAAATCAATTGGATAAATCTTTGTGATACAACTGGGCTCAGGTAATGTGGGATACTGTTCCAACACCTTGGGCAAGTTTTTCACTGCATTTAGTATTGCATGTTGTCTGCACCTACTTGTACTTTTCAAGGCCTGTCTGAGCTTATGAAGAGTCTGGCAATCAAGTCAGATGGGAGAAAATAAAGCCTTGTGCCAAAGAAATCTGGAGTCTCTGGAGGTCACAGACAATTTCTTTGCTAGGCTTTTAAGGAGGTGATTCTTAGACATGACTATTACAAGCTTCATCAAGCTTTATTGCTATTTTTATTCCAACCTTAGTAGACTTCTGAACACTTTTTTTTTCTACATTGCACTTTACATTCATTATATGAAAATTCACAAGCAGCGAAAAAAGCACAGACAAAAAAAAAAGAAACAAAGAATTACTTTTCCAATACCTATATTAAATGCACAATTTAACTCCATACCTGGAACACACTGAATCAAGTTGGCAATCATTGCACTGAAATGTGCTCTCATATCTTTAAGGATCTCGACTTCTTTATCATTTTCAGCCTCCAAAAGCATGCGAGTCAGATCAACATACTCTAAGAACAAGGCTCCAAGGGCTAGTGTATCTCTTTCTAAGGCTCCATTTGTACTAGCAAAAAAGGAAAGTTGCACATTAATATAGAGTAATAGAGTAGTTATACTACAGTTTTCTGCAGAAATGCATGCAAATCTCTCCATATGTGATAGACCACACAATTCTCCAAAGAACATACTGACATAATCTCAGTGTGGCAAACACTGAAAATTGTTTCATGTAAAAATCAGTATTTATGAAGAGTCATAGTCCTACCTGTCACTTATAACACCAGCATCAGCAAGGAGTTCAAAAATTCGCAGGAGCTGCAGTCTTAGTAGATCTCGTCGCTCTCGACGTTTCTTGTTCTTGGAATTTAAAATAACAACCATGTTTATATGCATAGGTGTACACATTAAAAACTGTAGCTTCAGAAATGCCAGTACTGTAGCGAAATTTAAGAATTCCAGTTCAAGAATTTTCTTCACGAAGGAACCCGAGTACTTTTGTATATTGCACTATAACACTGTGCTTATACATCAACAAAGAACTGAGTATGATCAATTTTTTTGTCTTTGTAACTATTCTTGAAAAAATTGTTAACAACTGCCTTAGTACTTATTGAAAATGTGGAAATGAAATAATGAAATACCGGATAAAAAACTGATACTCAAAGTTCCTGTACCAAAACCCCATGCTATCTTCAGGGATATTCATGTTAGTTTAATGTCATCTAGTTTGGGCACTGGAAGCACTTACAGTGCAGAACCTATATCCAGACCCAAGAAAGGGATCTTGGTGGTTAGCCTGATTCCTGAACTTGGCAATGCTGCAGCACACCATCACTCACATCCAAGTGAGCTCCTAGCAGACACCACCCCAGTCCAGTGCTGGGTGTGCTGACCGCAGGGGTTTTGCCCAGACTGATGTACTCCTCCCACAGAACAGGACTGCATGGCTGTTAACTGGCTCATTGTATCTCCCTGTCCTCTAGAAAGCTGTCCTTTCTGTTTTCTATCTTTCCTGGAAAGATGTGAATGCAACAAGGGCTGTTCTTTGCTGAAAGGCTAAATTGACTTGTTTGTATTCTGTATCTCCCCTAAGCTAGAAAAACATAAGAAGGTAAAAAAAGCTGCTGTTGCACTCAAAGAAACAAGAAAAGCTCAGAGAAATATGCAGATTTTGCTCTTCAAAACTGAGCAATATGGAGATCAAAGGCTTATCTCTTCTAGGACTCTGGCTCCGTCCAATGCCAGTATTAGATGCGTGGGAGAACAAAATGATGCTTTGTCTGGTATTCTGACCCAGAACTGGCAGAATTCCAGCATCCCAGCCAAAGGTTTTATTCAAATAATTATGCCATTTGATTTATTCTATCCAGAGCCCTGTTCTTCTCCTGTCACACCTTTAAGGCTCCAGGAAGCACATGTAGAGAAAAAAGCAGTTTTATTGTAATTCAGTATTTGCCAGACACAGCTGCCTCCTGCAGCGGTGTCAGAGGTGATCTGGCAAGCTCCGCGCCAGCGCCCACAGGGAGGATCTTGTGTAATGTCCATTTTGCTTTATCCCTGCAGCTCTTGGCCATGCTGGGAATTCTCTTCCTAGTCACAGCATATGTTCAAGGACATTGTTTCTGGTGTGTTGGATACCTGCCTGCTGACATGGAGGCCTGCCATGCTCTCTATAGCCACACAGCCCATATAGTCACTCCTGAGTTTCCAGGTGGCACTGCTTGCAGGAAGGTATCCCATTTATTCATATCAAGAAAAATACAGGAATTAACATCGCAGTCTCTTGCTCTCATATTCCTCTACTGACAATTCCATGTGCTAAATTTGCTCTCACTGCACACAGTAAACCTCTGAATTCTCAAAATTCCTTTCCTGAGGGTACACACTGGATATGTATGTCTCCAGAAAAGGCTTTTAAATTCTAAGTTGTCTTAAATGCTGCACAGACAAAATGCAGAGGCAAGTGGCTGCATCAAGGTGTATTAATCCACTTCTGCCCAGTATCAAAACAAGTGACCTTCAAATCAGTGACTTTTAGGGATAGAAGCCACACAACTGAATTGAGGTGTGAAGCAACACAGAACGGAAATGATCGTGGACGTTGACCAGACACAGAATTATTAAGAATTGTCCATGAGCCATCTCAGATCTCTATCTTGGAGCCAGATGGAATGGTCCAAAACTGAGTCAAGGAGGGAAAACTGAGCAAAAGTTGAGTCCAGTACGGAAGCTCTCCCCATGGCTTTTCTGCTTAGCTGCATAGACACATCCTGCGACTAAATTGCTTACTGAGGATACAGATGAGGATCACCAGAGGTTTTTAAGAACACAGAACTCTCTCTTGTGTGGATTGGAAGTTCTATTTGGAACCCTTCCTGCACTACTTTCTCTTGTAACAAAAGAGAAATGAAGGTTAAAACTCTAATGAATTTAGTCAGTTAACATATCATATTTAGAATGAATCCTGTGCCATGTGATCCAGGATGACCCTGCCTGAGCAGGGAGCTTGGACCACTTTGGTCCCTTCCAGCCATTCTGTGATTTTGTGATTCCATGAAGCTGAAATATGAGACCCTGCCTGCCCTGAAAACAGAAGCACATCTAAACACTGCTAAAAAATGTGCTTGCAGCCCAGCTGTGTTAAAGCTTTTTTTTTTTCTTTCAGATACTGAAAGTGAATTTCCAACATATCCAAGTTCTGTATGAGGAGGTTCCATATTGGATGGGAAAATTTTCCTCAGAATGGAATTCTATATTGTACATTTTGGATCACTGATAGAATTTAAATTAAACTAGATTTTAATGGAATTATTTTAAATTATGCAATTAATAAAATTCTTGTTGCACATAGAGCTTAATTTGCTAATTAGTAAAAAAGAATATATTTGTATTTCAAACAGACAGAATTAATATTTTAAAAATAATTTTTCATTTAAAAAAACTAGTACATTTGATTTTTGCAACTAACCTCTGGTCTTCTTTCTAGGGCTTCTTTCATTAGTGGGTGGAGTTCTTCTACTAATTCCCTAAATTAAAAAAACATAAATACTTGTAAACAAAATTTAATGTCCTTTGAAAAGCATAAATATTTTATCCAACATATAAAAATGAAGCTCTGCAATATATTTAAATAAAAATTTAAATATATATTTAAGTTACAACAAAACCAAAGCACTTGTATTAGAGGCAAGTAACTGAGAATATAAGTGGAGAAGTACCTGAAAACAAGTGAATTTGTTCTTCCAAATCCTAATACAAGTGATTCTGTTATTTCTATGCTTTCAAGTCTCATCAAAGGAACTAGCTGCTTTAGTAAGACTCCAACAGATGGAGTTCCAATAGCCTAAAATATATTAAAATATTGTTGAATTTAATTGTCAGGATATCAATATTAAGCAAATACAATTTTTTTTACAAACAACCGTTGTCTGAGAATCAACACATATTTTAAAAACATACTGGAATGATTTTACTATTATGGATATCAATCCACCAGTCTAACTGGATGTCTGACAATCATCTCAATAATGCCTAACAAGTAAATACATCTGGGAAATCTCTTTGTTTTAGTTCAGATTATTGCAATTTACTTGCTTTGTTGCTTCATTAAAATATTCCAGTAATTGCATTTGTGGAGCTACTGCTCCTCTCAGGTTGCTACTACTTGAAAGTGTATTTTATATACTATTGCTTCTGACAGGCATATATCCAACAGGAATACAGTTTGCATTTGGAAATCTGCTTTATTGCTTAATGCTTTAAATTTACAAATTGCAGTGCCCTACAAGGAAAGAACGGGGGTGACAAACTAAAGTTAACTTAAAAACACATATTCAGACCTTCTATATTTTGGATGCACATCACCCAAATGCAAAAAAACCCCAAAAACTAATATATTGAAAACACCATGGCTTTTGCCAAATATTTATCAACACATCATATCATACAGATGTTTTAATTGTTATTTATGTGTGTTAAGTAGTTTGCATAAATCAAAATATTCCCTAACTGAAATACTTTCATCAGGATAGGATTTTGCATGTGGATGCAGCTTAGAATTCTCCTAAACAAAGTTACAGTTTACTTATGACAGGTTGCATCACCTTATTATCATAGTTCATTGTTCCATCAGGAGTGGTAGCCATGATTTCTGGTGTTGAAGCACGCAGGTGTCCTGGGCTCATAATACTGGGCTTTGCTACTCCAAAACACAGAATAAGGTAGTTTCTCCACAAAGTCACATAGTTGTCTCCACTGCTTGCTGTACTTGTTTTCTTTGCATTAACAGGAATACTAGAATTTAAAAATAAATTATAATTATTATAACAATCTTCCAGTCCTAATTACAGTATTTTAGAATATTTTAAGAGGGAATAAAACATGCTATGTGTCTACCAGCTGCAATTCAACATGACATGATACACAGGAAAAATCAATAAATAAAAAATTACAAGTTGCAATTATGAAACCTGAACCTGCATGGTACCAATTTCTGTGTGGCACCCCACAGAATGTGTGGACTGATACTCAAACATGAGACCAAAGGAAAGTTTATATTAAAATCACACAGCCCACACAGAATAAAGTGAAATGCAGGTGGCCACTTACTTTGGATCCACAAGAGGCATTATCAGCTGTAGCCTCGTGAAGGCATATGGCCAAGCATAGCTGAGAGCTGTAGGACAGTGTTTTGGTAGATTCTCCTGCCTAAGAAAACTGAAGAGGCAGAGAACCCATGGGTCTTTAACAGACTGTGCAAAAATCCAGACATGGGAAGGACTTTTCACATCATAATGGCTATTTACTAGGACAGCATTCCACTCCACCAGCCACTGCAAATCCACGCTGTGTGTTAACGGGATTGTTGTCTACGGAGAGAAAAGATAAATTAACACTCCTTGCTGTACTAGTCACAAACCAGGCACAGAGGCAACACATGTGATCTGCTTCTTTATTAATAAACACAATGAAAGCAAAAAATTCAAACCCTGGCCTCTAGAAACTGCAACTCCCAAACCCAGGTGCTGTTATTTCAGACAAATTTCCTAATTCCTGTATTATGAAGTCAGAATGTCTCCTTCTTGCTCAGTTTCTGTTTTCAGATGCAAAGGGGCCCAACCTCCCCACCAGTTTAATGTCCCCTTCTGTGCTGGTTTTGGCTGGGGTAGAGTTTATTTTCTTCACAGTGACTGGTATGGGGCTGTGTTTTGATTTGTGCTGAACACAGGGTTGATAATACAGAGATGTTTTTGTTATTGCTGAGCTGGGCTTGCACAGAGCCAATGCTTTTCTGCTTCTTGTACTGCCACACTGGTGAGGGTGATGGAGGTGCCTGGGAGGAAACACAGCCAGGACAGGTGACCCCACCTGACCAAAGGGAGATTCCAGGCCATATGACATTATGCTCAGTGTATAAAGTGGGGGAAGAAGAAGGAAAAAGGACATTTGGAGTGAAGACATTTGCCTTCCCCAGTCACTGCTATATGTGAGGGGCTCTGCCCTCTTGGAGATGGCTGAACACCTGCCTGCCCATGGAAAGTGGTGAATTAATTCCTTGCTTTGCTTTGCTTGTGTGCACAGCTTTTGCTTTCCCAGTTAAACTGTCTGTATCTCAACCCATGAGTTCTCTAGCTTTTACTCTCCTTATTCTCTCCCTGATCCCACTGGCAGGGAAGTCAGTGAGTGGTTATATGAGGCTTGACTGCTGGCTGGGGTAACTTTTTTAAGCACACAACACGTGGCACAAACCCACAGCCTTTGAAAGGTCACTCAATGTGGCAAGGACCATTCGTTGCTTTGAATTTAATCAGGCTGCAAAGTGCCCCAAACTGATTGTTCCTGCCCTCTGGAAATGGGCCTTTCACTAATCTCTAGGACAGCATGCAAAATCAGTTGTCGTATGTATCAGTTCTTCTACTGACACTTATTTAAAATGCTCAATCTCTGATGCATGTCAGAAGCATCAGGCCCCTGAGAGAGTGAAAGGAGAGATTCACCCCAGCTGTGAATTACTCTGGAGCTTATGCTCAGGTGTGCAGGCAGGACCACTTTCTGAAGACACAAGGGAGCAAAAGCTTATTATTCCCTTCTCAAACAGATGACAGCAGTGAGTGCCTCCAGCATTAGGTGGTGCTAGCGGTAAGACTTCCTCAACTGTTCTTTTTTCTGTGTGCAGTATCTTCCATATCCATAGAATGACTACTTTCATGGAACAGATTGTCTGGGACATTGTGAAACGTTGGAGCTCTTGGGTCGGAGCCTTAAAGTTGTATGATTTCTTTGATTTTCAGCAGTATTATTTTTAGTATGTCATTTCTGATATTTGTTATATAAACACAAGCAGTAACAGTAAAGTAGTACTTACTGAATCTGAAACAGCCACATGAATAAAGCTTTCAAGAACAGAAGAACTCAACTGATCCATAACATCAATCATAGGTCTGTCATCATCCTGCATAACACAGAGAATACAAGTTTACTGCTCTCCTGCCCAAATTATTCCCCTTCTTATGTTTCTGGGATATGCAACAGAAACGTCTAAAAATTAGGACATGAATCTGAAGTAGCTAAAAATACTCATTGTTAACGATGGGTACAGTTCGTCTTTTTCAAATTAATCTCAGAACTAAGTCCAAGCTGTGGTTTGAAATAAAGTTAATATGTGGCTATAGCTCACTGCTTAGCGAACAAAAGCACATATCAGAAAATCCCAAATGACTTTGGATAGCTGGTATCAAAAGACTGAAAAATTAGCTTACTGTTTATTGAAGCATTCCTTTGCCATGAACACACATATTTGTGTTCTTAGGCATTTAGATGGCTCACTGAGCTGTGACCGCCAGTACACAACACGACTCTCCATATTTCTGTATCCATAAAAAAGACTTAGAGGTCTTTACTATAGAAGGAAAACACATGTGAATGATCTAAAGGTGTCTTATGGCGGGGATTTTTTCAGCCACAATGGTATGCCACAGGAATGGGTTTCATTTCCAATATAAATTTATAATCTTGACAATACAAAAATGACCCATGCAGTAAGAAAGGTTTTACAGTGCATTTTACATCCACATCATTCCACGAGAAAATAGAAGTTGCTGTACATTTCCCTTCAAATTCTTATATAGAGCATTTGCCATTCATGTTACACTGTTGAATCCACAGAAAGGCTTGCAGTGTTAAGGCAAATAGAAATAGTATGCTGAGATCAAATGCTTTTTTATAAACTAAGTGCATATCTGCTACACTGCAGCAATTACATTAAAAGCAACTGTAATAGCAGTTTTGAGCTTTATCTTCGGGAAATTTTCACTCTAAGTTCCAGAAGAGAAAAATCCTACCTCTGCCTGGCCAAGGGCCAAGAACAAAGAGCGGATTTCTCTGAGGATTAGAACAGCCAGCTTCCGTGTTGCAACCTGGAAACTACACAGCAGAACCAGCGCGAATCCTTCCACTGCGTGCAGGACGTTAGAATAGGGGCTCCTCTCAGACTGGATCCTGTGGCTGGATCCGTTTGGTATCAGCTGTAGAACAGTGCAAGGGGGACAAAATGGAGTGCTAGTGTTTGCAAACCAGGCCTCCAAGGAATGTTGTATTTAACTAGGACATGTAAAGAATCAAAATGCAGAGGCCGTGTAGATGCTGGACTGGGAAACTTGACATATTCTCTCAGGCAATCAAATTTTGTTGCTTTAGGTTACCTTGTTCCACAAAAGCAATGTATGAGCAGAGTGCTTTGAACAAATCCTTCCCTCTAACTTTCAATTATCTACCCACTTTTTTCCATCCTCCACTAAAACATGAATGAATGATCAGACGGTGAGCATCACACTTTTTCTGCTCCAGATAGCATGTCCTCAGGCCCTTCTTTGGTCCTGTAGCAGCCAACACCTTAGGTAGATAACCTCTAGAACCCAACCCCACCAGTAAAGTGTAACAATATTTAATGAAAAGTATGTGAGGATCTCTCTTTTCTACATTTTTATGTACTCTTGTCATTACCTATTAATTACTGGTCCTCTGTGATGTAAAACACACATCCTGACTGGCCAAAGGAAAACATACTTAGTGTGATTAGTGTAGGAGATAAGAAGCCTAAAAATCATTTCTCATAATGAAAATATCTGTGGGACAGTGCAGACGGGAGAAGCAGGAGAAAAGCTGCTCACTTCCCAGAAATGTTTGTAACACGTGGAGACAGCAGGCTATGGTAATAATCAGGTTCTTTGATGTTTCTGAATCAACCAAGGGAAAAGAACATCTACTTCACTCTTCACAGCATTCCCACTAGCATTATCAATCTGTTTCAGCCTTGGGAAAATGTCCTTCTGCCACATCTACATACACATATTTCCCTTTATGTGCTTTTGTTGATGTGCATACTTCAGTTTGACATGCATTCTCTTATGTTGCTCAACAACAACATCTGCTGTATTACACAAGGACATGGCTGTCCTCAAAAGACACGTGAACTAATTACCTAAAAAAATCTTGCATGGTGAATTCTTCTCAGGTGATTAAATACAAAACACACAAACCACAGTGGTACCAAGGAACATAATTTCTGCCTCCAATTAATGAAAAACGTTAGGACACAGATCTCTTGATTCCATACCTCTGCAGATCTGGTTTTGGCCTGCTCAGAAGCTTTTCCTGGAGTGTGTATTACAAGCTTCCATTGCGTCAGCAACTGTAGCAGTAACTTGAGTGAAGTGTCAAGAAGGGTATGATGCATGTCATTCACTTCACGGAGCAGAAAATTAGTGAAACCAAAGAGTACATCCTCCCGCCAGTCAACAAAGTCAACAAGTAGGCCCTGAAGAGAATTCTGTGCAATGTGTCGAAGTTCATCATCCATATGGATGGACAGCCTGTAAGTAAAAGTAGATGTCAGATAATAAAAGATATAAGGAGTGTTTATCAGTACATGACAGTGATGGAAAATTCCCACTAACAGTGGCAGATGATGCTATCTTGGTTTCATTATTGCTGACCATAATTAACATCCTCGACCTGTTTTCTATATTGTAGTTCTTGCTACAGCAGAAGATATTCATGGAACCAAAAGCAGTGTACTCCCTTCCTGAAACAGGGTATCTCTAAAGTACATAATTAGCCAGCTTTCTCAAACTAAATATATTTTATATTTACTCATAACTCAATAACTTCCATATAGGTATGATAATAAGAGGCTTACAAATAAATACATAATTTCAGAATTTATGTATTTATTTTTTAACATTAAATATAAAAATAAAAGAATCACAACAGGTCAGCTAACAGTTAAAACAGATCTTTAGCCAGGATGCAAATCACAATTAATGAAAGCAAATCTTCAAAAGAATTAAAATGATGCATTTGAATGAAAAACTGTGTTATGTTTTAAATAACTTCGGATAAGGAAATGGGGAAAACAGCCTCAGAACTTTCTATACTTTTAGAAACATGTTGAACACCCTCAAAGTAATTCTGAAAGATGGTAACATTTCAGATCCCATTTTCAAATTTTATTTTCTTCTTTATTTGCATAATGTTGAAGTCCTTCTCAACACAAAAAAAATATACTTTCTTTTGACACAGAAATCATCAAACCACTTCTATGTTAGAATTTGGCTGAATAAAGTAAATTCAGATTAGTCTGTTCTGCAATTTTTGGTTCATTGACTTTATGATGCATTTTGTTTTAATTACCCATGAGACTGTAATTTTCTGTAATGTGTTAGAATTCATTTTCAAAGTATTTTATCTACATTTAATCGACACAGTTGAAAAGGAGGACTCATTATAATGAAATGGACAGAAAGCTAGGAGAAAAAACCCAAAGTAACAAATGGAGTGGAACCAAAGTCCATTCAGTTGGAAGCGTATGATGAGATGTGGTTCATAAAAAATCTGGTTCATTATAGCTGCCTAATTTGGAGGCAGGGGACATTTTATTTAAGTAAAAAGAAAACAACTGCCATGAAAATTCACCCCTGGCGAGTATGACTCCAAAAATAACTGTTATGCTTTAATAACCATGTGACTTCCCATATATATTTAGAAACACAGTATTTTGTTGTGCTAAGAAACGATCATTTTTGTCTCCCTTTTGGAATGCCAAAACCAGATAAACAAGCAAAACCTTTCGAGACCACAATTAAGTCATCCATGAAATGACAGTCACAATGACACAGAGCAGTAAGAGAGAAGAGGATACAAAAGACATCTCCTAAGCCCAAGTTACTGCCCAGTGGCATTATCTAATGAAATGAAATTCAAATTGAGCATAAGAATTCATCTATGTATTACCACTGTATGACAGGCAGTGCAGGAAGCAAGTACAAGGTTGTTTGTTTGCACTTGAGTCAGTTAAATTTAAAACCTACTCAGGAATTCGTAATGAATGGTTGCAGCGGGCAGTGAAAGGGCAAAAGGTACAGTATATACTTGACATCTGCTTCATGGTTTAAAATTTGAATACAGCTGTCCTGGCAAAAAGTCTAGCTGCTGACTTACAGACTCCTTCTGACAACGACCAAAGGACACATCTGTCGTGAGGATGAAAAACTCAAACCAAACTGTGAATACAAGAACCAATTAACTCAAAGATGTAACTTTATCTCTTGTGAAAAGATAATATTTAACAGCTTTCCATCTTAACAGCACAGGCCCACAGAAATCTAGAATTCTTTTAAAAACCAGGGAGAAACTGAAACTTCTTCTAAGTTTCTTATCCCTATACTGAGTCTAGTTTCTGACCAAGAACACACAATATTGTAATGCAGAGTTCTCTAGAACTGCAGATGCTTACTTTCTGGGCCTACACTTTCAGAACTGGGAGAAGTAGTCAGTCTGGTCTCATATAAACATGGGACAGTATACAGAATGTAGAAGCAGCTCTGGTGCTGGGGCATTCTGTTGAATTACATTAAGTTTAGGCCAGGTATTAATTCTTTAAATAGTTTATTACTTCCTTCTCTGAAGGTATGTTTCTGCAGACAGTTTTCAGTTCATGCTGTCCCAGGCTACATAGACTCAATTTTTTCATTTCACTTATCTTTTTTTCCCTTGTTGTCTGGTCAGTCTCTTCTTAAACTACAATACCCCAGCTTGCATGCTCCTTCTCAAAATCAGGCATCCTTGATATTGATTAGACCAGAAGAACTTTTTTGAAAACCTTCTAGACCTATACATGTGAATAAGGTTTGTCTTTTCACAGGAACACCACTTCTTTGTATCTGTTCAGTTTGTGATCCTGCTCTGCAATACTGAGACCCTACCCAGTTGTTTCAACACCACTCTGTATGTCTTCTGAACCCTAAACTGTTTTTAATTGCCTTCCAACCTACAATGTACCTACCTATTTCACCTAATTTGTGTTTTCCTTGCTTATACTTAGGAATATGACTTAAAATACTACCAGTATCTCGGAGATGCTGTAGCATGAGTACATGCAGGAGAGGAGAACAGATTTCCAGAATTTGTCTTCTTTGGGGAAAGGCTGAGCATGTAATTGTTTCTGAAGTTGCTCTAGAGAAGTTTCCCTCAGCTCCTCTTGACTTCTCATTTCTTTTCACAGAGTCAGATAACCCAGCAAACTTATGGCTTGCCCTGTCCCAGCAGGGCAATTACCCAATAAATACTTAGAATCATGGCTGACCTTTTCTGAATGAAGTTTGATGACAGAATAAAGATAGACCAGTGGTTATATTGACAACTGTGAGACTTAAGGAGGGTAGCATTAATTTACAAAGAAACTCACACTGGTCTCCAAATTTTCTTGAGTAGTGACAGGTCTGACCTGGACAATCCTGTGATTGAAGAGCCGTGACCTGAATACGATACGTGCTTTTTACTAGCCCAGTTAAGGCCATTAATAAGGATAGAACTCTAGTTAAAATATTGGATTAAAGGAAAACATGTCCTTTTAAATTTCCCTTAAGCAGAATTGATGTAACTGTTTAATAAGGTATCTGTATAATTTAATAATGTAATGATTTAAAACAACCTACAAGTGATTTATAGCAGACAATGTGCACACAAGGAAATCAAGCTGGCCATGCACTGCAGCACACCTACTGCTGGCTGATGATTTGGCTTGTTTGGCTGTCTGCACTCCCCACTACTACCAGAATCAATTGTTTCACTGTTTCAGCACATCACTGGGAGTTATTTGTTCATAGAGGAGAAAAACTTTCCCAGTTAAACTGCCTTCTGGCTCCCACATCTGCCATTCCCACATCTGTGATGTCTGAAAAGCAAGAACAGGGTGGCCAAGTTTGCTTTGCCACAGTTACCTCAGAGCAATATGCTGCAAAGTCCTCTTGGTTCAATTTAATACCATAATCCACTTACATAAAGAACACAAGCTGGAACCTTGGTCTTGGATACTTGAACTGAAATGTAACAGACTCTTCTGTACTGACCAGCACCTTTTATTATAATTATTTGCCACGAGTCACTGACTTGATGTCCTGAAATCTAAGTGGTGTAGCAGTCATGTCATAGACTATCTTGTTCAGTGAAGTCTACTCAGACAAATTAAATGGAGGGATATAATATTTTTCAAACTAATATTTTCTTTATTTTATGGCTTACAATAATAATAATAATAATAATAGAAATATAAAAAGGCTTTTGTAATATAGCACATCTACCACATTCTGTTTTACCAAAGAGACGTGGGAATCATAAATCAAAACTAAACAGGTATCTCCATGTTTTTCCACTACACAGAAAAGATGTTTTCTCCTGTTAATCATTAAGCTGTGATGGAGAGAAAACAGTAATATATTGTGACTTTCCTGAATAATAGCAAATACCACATTACCTATATACTGATAGGAAAGTTCTGGGGGACATACCAACTTTTTCATAAAATTATGAATCATAATAAAAGCGCATAAACTGTAAAAATATGCTAGGACACCTCTGTCTAATTCATTAAAGAGTAATTTACTTTTCTTAAGCATATATGAGAAGAAACAGTTACATATTCTGTATCTCAGCTTTTCACACTGTTCCCCTGGAGCAGTCATTCAATGCCTGTACAGCTTACCTTGCCAGCAAGTCGATCAACTCAAGTTTTGACATTCCATCAGGAAGTAATCGAGGAATAGCAGCAACACATGTTCTGAACAGATCGATTTTTGGCTTTCTTTCACCACTGAAAAATTAAAACAGGATTTTGACTAAGCTTAAGAAGGAACTGTGTTAAATGATCCACCTCTAAAGTGCCAGAGGCCTACTAAGAACATCAGAATGGACAGCTAGACACCATAATGAAATAGGAAGGAAGCATGAACATATTTTTCCACTGAATAAATGTTTTTGATTTTGATATTTTTCATGCATCATATATATACGTTGCTTGAAAAATCAATTATTAAGGATCCATTTGTTTCTCTCTGAGAGGAATTGGCATATATATAAAAAATGGAGGTATAATGTAGGAGGATTCCTCCATCAAGATCAGTATTCATATGATGCAAGCTTTGGATGAGGCAATGAGGAAAGATTTGGGGTGTTCTCCATCACAGCGCAGCTACATCTCCCCAGGTGCATAAAGCAAATAGCAGGTTTGTAACAAGTTCAAATAACAAAACTGTAGACCCAGAAATTTGCCCCCAACAGAGGACAAGCCTATGGAAAACCATCATGATACATTTTTATACTGAAAAAGGTGTGTAATTTATAGGTAGGTATGGCCAGAGAGTTTCTGTTGATCACTGCCAGAGATAACAGCATTTTGGCCACTCTTATCAGCTAGAACATGTTTTAGCAGCCCTAAGGGTGATCTAATCTGTGGAATGGCACAACTGCTCCCTAACAGCCTGTGAAAGTCATTAAGCACAAAGTTCAGCATGAACCGAACACTAGGTTGGAAGTCCCTGAGTCTTCTAAAAGTAGCTCAAGTTTCATCTGTTGATTATTTTCAAAACAGATGCAGTTGTTTTCTGACTTTTTTTCAACCATTTTGGTAAATCTGCAGATTAAATAAGTCCTTCAGATAGACCTCAAGGTGTGGATTTTTTTTTATTTGCTCATTTTTATCTCAATTACCTATTATCTGATGATGGAGTGTGGAGGAAATTACCAAAGCATAACAGCATTTCAAACTGTGTAGTTTTTCCCACATTATTAGTAATTATTAGCCTGTAATATGCTTTGGAAGAATCAAAAAAGTAAGGTCCTATTTAGAAGTCATATTATAAACATGCAGAGAAAGATTGTTCCTCTTTTAATATGCTTCCAATAGAACTAGAAAAGAATGAGGGGAGAAAAGGAGACACCAAGGAGCATTGTAAGCCACTTAATACCACACTGAAATGGAGTGATAAAACAAAAAATGAACTTAGTTATCCTGCACCCTGGTCCACTGCCCTGGTTACTACATTACTCTGTCTCTCCACCCAACAGAGAACATTGCATTTGGGTCTCTTACTTTTGTGTTCAGCCACAGAGAAAGCAATGCCATCTGAAAGAAGATTCTCTGTATTCATTATTTCAGAGAGTAACACCGAGTACAGTTCAGTGAGTACAGAAGAGGCCTAAACTGGTATTAGACTTAATTCAAGGATTAAAGACAGTTTTGTAGTGAATACTGTACTGTCTCTTACCACCCTACTTATCAGCTTGGATATATATTACATAAATAAAACGTTGACATATTTTTAATTAACTGTCTTAATGGTACAGTTAGGAGAAACTATATTCATGATTAATTACCTCTATCTCAATGCATCTGTATTCTAACAGATAGAACCTGAAAGGTGTCAGCAACTGACTGGAAAAGGAGTAAAATACAACATCCCACTGAGAATTTGGTTATAAACAAATCCCTTTCAACTATTATCACTAAAGCAAATATTAGTAGCTGGACTAATAACTAGCACAAAACCCTGTATTTTTACAGCTGTAAACATTAAAGTGCCATTGGGAATTTTATGTGCAGGCAAAACAAATCTTCCTTGATGACCTGAAATGGAAAATGAACTTTGCAAAGTTTCCTTATGCTCAGACCCTAGCGAGGGCAAAGTTTGTGCATTTCAAATGGAGACTTGTAAAATAATAGTCTGAGAGGAAACTCTCCTGAAGGCAAATCAGTAATTATTTATAAATATAAAATCTGTGGGTGTTCCGTGGCTTATCAGCTGCTCAGAAGAGTAGCAGGAGAAGATCCAAACCTCAGGCTCAAGTTCCCAACCTACCATCTGAGCCACCAGGCATAGCACACGAAGGAGGAAAGGAAAGCCTTTGAAGTACTTGCAAGGACAGGTTTGTGTTTTAGAAAAATGGATGCCCTATTCTAACTAAATGTTGGAAAGTAATTATAACCAGTATTGAAATTCATATCCCAGTGCAGGATGCAAAGGATGCTTCTTACTCAGGATTTTAATAAGCCCCTCCATACTGGCACTTATTACTTCAACAATAAATGCTTAAAGAATCAGTAATTAAATACTGTCACGAAGGAAGCCTAACACTGCCAAAGAAAATTCCAGAATCTGCATACTTTACAATGTTTTGTCTGCTCACTGCGCAGCTACTTCCCCCTGATTCTTATTTCATTTGTTAATAAAAATACCACAAGGGTATTCATTTTATACAGTTTACACATAAACTTTATGTAGCTATGACAAAAGCAATAACTTTAAAATTTACATAAATATAGTGTGATATCTATCAATTAAAGCCCATAAGAATTCAAAATAAATATGTAACTCCAGTGAAGCATAGAATTTTGTGAATAAAATGGGAAGCAATTACATAAAAACAATGTTGGCTTTTCCACATATCCACAATGCAGTTTTTGAAAGGATCATTTTCAATCCTGATAGTAACAGCTACTGATGTTCTTTGTGAGCTCACATGATTTAAGATCAACTGATAATTAAGCATCCCAGATATTTCTTTCCCTTGAAAGAAAAAGTAAAAATGTGTTTTAATGTGGTTTGCGTTTCAAGTGTATATATTAAATTAGAGCTCATCTGGATATAAAGTACAACACAAAAGGCAGTACCTAAATATTCCAATCTCCATGTTTTTGACAAAAGTTACTACCAAATCTCAAAACTTCCTGAAATTTAAAACTCTTTCGAGTCTATTTGTTCACTGACTCTAAAAATAAACAACATTTTGGTGATGTTGAGAAACCACCCAAAGGATATTTATAGATATGATTAAGTACACTTCTTATCTTAGTGCCCAAGGTTTCACTGTGCAATTATCTTCTAGGAATAAAATGTGAGTTTCAAAACTTGCTTTCCCTACAACAGAAGCCTGAACACCCAAAATGGTTATGAAAACTGTGTGTGAGAACTGAACAGGACATGGGGTAGGACTACAAGAAAACTATGAAATATTACTGGATAGTAATTAGCTACAAATATAAATAAAGTAAGACAATGCTGGTGACACAGCTTACAGTCTCACCTAGAGGCACTGCAACAAATAAGGGCAGAGGTACAAAAACATAAAGATTGTACCAGTTGTATAAGGTAGCTCAATTTGGCCAGTCATTGCAGTCAGTCTATCACTCACAGTACTCCTAACAAGTTGAATTTTTTGAGTAATAAATTAAAAAAATTTCAAAGAGACAAGTGTCCTTTTCATTACATCTGAAACTTTTTTCCAGGAGTCATTTCTTTTCGAGAAAACGACCACGTCCACTGCTCTAACAAGAGAGGTATGCAAGGTCTCCTTACAGCTGAGATCTTCACAATCTCTGCTCTGCATGCATCAGATGATGTCTCTGTGTCTCTAACTTCTAACTTGATGTTCACCTCACCAGAACTCTCTCCAGAAACTCCCCTCACTAATAACTTTGGATGAAAGTGAAAAGTGGTGCTGTTCAATGCACTGGTTTGATTCTGTTCCAGTGGGACACTGCTTAAATCCAAGCCTTATCACAAGATTACTTGGGTTTTTAATTAAGATTTGATTTTGATTACAGGCATGAAAAGCAAAGGGAATTCTGGAATATTATTATTAATAGGGATTTACAGAATTCATTGCATTAATTTTGAAGTTCAGTGATGCAAATATACCCTGAGACAGTGTTCTGAGCACAGGCTGCCAGGTTTTCCACTTTAGCATTCTACTTCTATGATCTAAACAACCATGGGATTCACACATGATTTCACCTACATCAAGAACATCTTCAGTTCCAAACACTGCAGCATTCAAAGAAGCACAATCAACTTGTCATAAACGTTTTTTCAAAGTATATGCTAATTAAGCTAAATGTTCCTGTTTCTTGCCGTTTCTCTGATGACTCATGATGGACAGAAATAGAGAAAAAGTTCCAAAATTACATCTCCATGTTTCATGGGAATTAGTGTTCTTTAGCACTCACGTAATCATGTCTTCAGGTTCTTTGTTAAGCATCTGTATGTTGGTTAGCATCATGCACCGACCCACTTCCTTGTCAAGGTGTCTGAGTATGTTGTCCACAGCTTTCCTTACTTGAGAATAATACAATGACATACCTGCAAAAAGATGCTTTTTTTGTATAATTTGGGATATTTATAAACACATACATATATATATATATATTCTGGAAAAGAAAGTTGCTTAGTCATTCTGTGGTTCATGAAGTAAGAAAAATGCTTTCCTTATGAGACAGTACATTCCACTAGTAATGATATCCTGATCCAAAACCAGAATATGTTGCCTGCTCCAAAAGGAATGCTTACATATTATACATGGAAACTGGAATACTGGATCATAAAACAGCAATAAAATGGATAATACAAAAATTAATAGTGCAAACATTTGTTATCAAATACTATCTTCTAATACTTCAAATACTTCAAATACCTTAAATACTTCAACAGCAGTTGGTCTTACACTGCTTATTTTCTTGATATTACTACAATGATCTAGCACACTACAACACAGGTCTTTGCCACTGGTGTAACTTCATTTCATTCATGTAACTTTGGGGACTTAATGGAGTGTGAAGGTGAGCAGGCAAATTTAATTTTTTTCCCAACAAAACCAGGCACCTTCAGGGCATGACAGAGAGGCTCTTCTACAGCACAGGATTCTCACTCTACGTTGAAGCCCAAGACAGTTAATGGCCAAGTGCTATCAACTTAGGCCCTTCAGTAGAACGTTATTTTACATTTAAAGGTTTTGCCATTTTGAAAGTTTAAGACATTGCAATTAAAATGAGACTATCAATGGAATCTTTGATGGTTTTCAAAGTTGGTACGTCTTCAAGCACAGGCACTGTTTCTAACAGGATGAATATCCATGAATAAACACAGCTATCAGCATTGAAAGATTAAAGACTACTACTGAAAAATTAGTCTTTATCCCCTCCCAGAATAAATGGTGGCTACCTCTTGTGGAGCACAACTGAGGACTTTTCAGAATAACCTATGAAAAGCAGCATTTGTCAAACTGAACCATGCGTTTCATTAGAAGACAAAATAAATTAAATGCTTACAACACAAAAATAAATCAAATACTTAACAATAATAAACTATCCTGCTCAAGTGCTGAAAATATGTTCACATCCATTCTCACATAAATTTCTACATTGTCCATTCTCTTACTGACCTATCATTTTAGCTTCCTCTTCTGTCAGCGTTTTACTCAAATACGTTTTCTTCACTCTGAGAGTGTTTCCAGAGGGAAGGACAGCTCCAGTCACTGGCATTGGTGGTTCACCATCTTTTTGCTGCAAGCTATCAGCAATTACCAAGAAAGCTCTCAGGCCAATATTCATTCTCTGTGAAGTTTAGAAGATGGATGAGTACCATAATTAAATAATCATATTCTACTCATATTCTTCATTCACTTTGAAATTTTGAGAATGCACTTGCTGGCATTTTTTTCTGATTCTTCACTAAATTAACTAGTCTGATATATTTCACAAAAACTGCCCATGCAATAAATAGTGCATTCTTATCTCCACTGTGAGCAGTGCTCTCCCCTCTCAGAACTTTAAGTATCTGCATTAGCAGATTATCTTTTTATCTTCAGGATAAAACACCTGGAGATGATCTGTAGTGTAGCAATGCATCTGAAATAGACCTTCAGTTAAACATAAACAACCTACATCTGTTATGAAAAAAAAGACCAGTAACTGTCTTGAAAGGCCCCAGGGTTAATCATACTGACAGAAAAGTCTGGAATGATGCTCAATGCCAAAGCTACAATGTGAAAATATTAGGAAGCTGAACCTGAGTGACCTGAATGCCTTCTGGGAATGCACCAGAGGAAAACTTGCAAGCTTTGCATTGCAGTGATTGAAAGACTAGAATGTTTTCAGTTTCTCTGGAATGTGTTCCAAAAACTAAGCCAGAGATACATTTACACAGACTATGGGGATTTTTTTTTTTAAATGCTAAAGTCTACGCACATAAAAAGTGGCGCTATAATTTTTTTTTCAGACTTACAATGCTGTTGAGAAACAGTAAAATTTCAGATGTTGATTCAACAAGAAGCTATGGACTATGTCCACCCCCTCTCAGCTGGGCTAACACAAAACGTCCTTTATAGGACCTTTCTCAGTCAATGCTGCAGGTGGCTGACCCAGAGCATGGTGTGGACTGCCCGCTCAAAAATTCTGTTTCATTCTTTTTTACTCTGCTACAGAAAGATGAAAGCTGTGTTCAAAGTAAAGCTTGCCTTTCATTTTTCCTGGCTTTGGCAGTAGAAAGTTTTATCTACTTTTCCACATTTTTTGTAGCAAATATAATTTGTGCAAGGCAATCACTCTATTTTAACATCTTAGTGAAGAGATACACCAGTTTAATTCTGTGAGATTAACAGACATGTTTTATGAGAGGATCACAAATTATTCTGTATTTTTTCTTATTTTCAAAGGAAAATATTTTCAAAATTTCAAGGAATTATACAAGGAATTTAAGAGAATTTAAAAATTATTTTAGAACTTATTTATATTTTATTTTTTGGAAATTTTTTTCAAATTTTTTTGGAAATTTTTTTCAAATTTTTTTGGAAATTTTTTTCAAATTTCTGATTGTTTTCTTTAGGAAGAGCACTAGGAAGCTGACTCATGACACCAACACCAGTGGAGCTTTGATGGTCTGAGTGGTAAAATTTTATTAGAGTGTTTTCTTTTTCAAGTTTTCTTGCATCATGTATTCTCAGTAAAACTGTTTTGAAAAACACTGACACTGTTACAGAAAAATTATTGTTTTATTAAAATAGTTTAAGGTGTTGCATGTAACAACAGCAGTGATAATTTCATGCTATGACCAATAGTTTTATTTATACTTTTCTTTTTGTTTTATACACTTGCACTAGTTCACATTTGATATTCTTCACTGAGAAAACATCAGAAAGGCATAAACAACGTGACATTTTACAGACAGAAGTTCACAGACTTATTTTACCAATCAATCAGATTCAAGATTTGGCCTGAAAACTGGACAAAGGTGAAAGCATGATTAGAATGTAACCAGGAAGTAAATGTAGCACAATGCAATACATACTAACTAAAAAAAAAAAAAAAAAAAAAAAAAAAAAAAAAAAAAAGAAGCAGATGTAAATCATACCTCAGGGTTGAGACTGAAAGCTTTTGCTGGTTTTCCAACACAAAGGAAGTCAAAGATAATTTCTTTCATTGCAAAATCTAAACGTTCCTAAAATAGCAAAAATACTGCAAATCATTAAGATGCTCACGTCTGCTAGTTATTTTCATTAAGGCTACAGAACACTGAAAACCAGTTTAATCAGGGTTTATTTAAATATATGGAAAAACAGATTTTCATTAGTATGTAGAACATATTATCAGATCTAAGCTTTTAACAATGCTTTTTGTTGACAAAATCAAAAATGTATAGCATTTAAATAGAAAATGATCAATTTTGGAAATAAATCTTTTAATTATTTCATTTAAACTGCAGTAATTATGGCACAAACACAGTATTTTACATAAAGAGAACTTGTTCACAGATGGCACAGTTAAGGGAAGATTTTAAGCATCTGTTTGCTTCATTCCTATTCACAGACTTTAAGTATGTGCTTAAGTGCTTTACTCAATGGGAAAATTTTCTGAATTTAAGTCATAAAAGAGACGAAACTTCCAGCACTGCAGGTTAGTCTATTTTAGCAGTTCTCATCTGAACTGATGAAAACTACATGTCTCAACTCCATGATGGACTTGGCTGACATCTGACTTACTGCTTTGAAAGCAGTGCAACTTATTGTCCTGTACAGCAGGGATGATTCAGTATCAGGATGAAACATGGCCTATTATTTTCAACTTTATTGACAGTCACAGTGTGTCAACAAACGCATTTTTTGACTTGCTGGAAACTTTAAAAACTGACAAAAATTACATGTGAGTTGAAGTGAACACATTTTAATCTATTTTCAGTGGAATGAGGTTAATCAAAACCTGTTGTTCAAAATAAGTTTGCCCCAGCTCAGTCTATAATTTCGTCATTCCCTGGATGAAAGATAATGTCAACAAGGTTGCAAAAAATTCAGTCATTAGAAATTTACTTATTTGTTAATTTGTTAAAAATAAGTTATTCATTATATGGAAAGATACATGCATGTCTCTCCCATACCTGTGCAATAAACTGTATTATCTTCACAAAGATGTTTAGAGGCATATCTCTTGGCACAACACCACGGGACCCTTTTGGGAAAAGGGTTGTGACAATAGTAATAAGTCGACTGCAAAAGAAAAAGAAACATTAGATATTTTTGGACCTTGCAGACCTTCATTTAGCATGACACTCCATTTAGAAAGACCAGAAAAAACTTCCTTTGAAATGAAAATGTAACGGGGTATCTTGTTCTGATCCTTTTCCACAAATCCAGTGTAATTATTTTATTTCATTACTACATTATAAATAAATTAACCAGTCAATGGCCACTACAAAAGTATTTTTAACTCACACTGAACAAGGAGTGGCTTCTAATTTTTCAAAAGCAGAAACACTTTATACAGCAATTTTCATAGGTGACAGAATAACTGACAGTGCCACAGGAGGGAATATTTTTGTGTACAGTTGAGTTTCCTGTTTCACAGCAGAAATGGGTCCAATTTGAAGGAATTCAGGAGAACTATGAAAACTCTTTACTGGCAACATCCACTCTACAATGGATTTTCATTACAAATAAAGCATTTTACCTTTGAGTAGCTGTGTTGCTTTCACATTTAATTCTGATCATGTAAACCCACAGCAGTCTGTACAGAGATTCCAGTGCAACTCGAGCCATTTTCGGGTCCTTATTCTAGAGAAACATACCACATAAGAAAAAACTTCAGGCACAAATCAGCAAGGAAGTTCTACACCTAATGGATGCCAAGGTTCAGCATTTTGATAATGAAACTACAAAAAGACAAGAGCATCACAACTGCTCAGTGGTCCACTCCTGTAGCTGTAGCTGCTCTTGCATCTGACCCTGCTTCTGTTATTACTTAAGTTGTTGAAAAACCCAAGTATCAAGTTTGTTAGATGGATGTTACAGTTTAAAATCTCTCTTTGAAAACCCCCATAATTTGACTACGAAAAGAAAATCTCCTATTCAGTAAATGACACCAATTCAAAAGTTGTTGCCCTATGGTGGAGGCCTGGTATGAAGAACAGATAAGGGAATGTACCACATATACTCAAAGTGAAAGGACAAAAAAAATCTGTGGATGCTTAGGCTGTCCTAATTAACATGGCATCTGTGATTAGCTGGACTGAATTGGTTTATCTGTCTGGATTGCTGGTTATTTTTAGAAACTAGTATAGGATTGTCTTTGGGTCTCTTCAGTCAAATGCATTTTTCTGTTTCTGTGGCAGTTGTAAGGGCTGTCTGAGTAAAAAACAAGTAAGTGCAGTCCAATCAGATGGTCTCCCACATGTTGAGCCATCTGCTGCGTTAAACTTTGAAGGAGTCCAGTACACTTTGACCTGAGATAAGGTTTGCTTGGCCCACAGGGCAAATCTCCATGGCAAAAATCTGAGATATTTTCAGCAGACAAATGTTGAGTCATGGATCAAAGACTGCGGTTTGATCAAAGAAACTGCAACTGATGCCATCAGTAATTCCTGAATGTGTATTGGTCTGGGTCCTGTAAAATGATGGGAAGACAATTTGCCAGTGATATGGGAGATGACTTCAACTTTCAACGTGGCATCTGCCACAAGCTTAGGAACAGAAACACTGTTTTTGGGCTCCAATTTCCATTCAACTCCTTGACAACACATTTCACGCAATAAAGTTTTATATGGAGAGAAAACTGAATATAATTTTTTTGTTTATTATAGCAGCATACAATGGTTGTTGCACAGGTTCAGAATACATAGTAAAGGAATGCCAAAGTTTACTTGGCACACTAATCTCTGCAGGATTTTAAAATAATAAAATTCATTACAATCAATTTGTTTATTAACCTGTTCACTTTCAATCCATTTTTCATCAGTTATGATCATGTCAGCCCTTATACCTTTCAGAATTTTAAAGAATTTTATTTCTTCAACAGGTGATGAAGTACGTTTATCAAAATGTATTCTTATTCCAAAGCTTTCAAGAAAACAGCAGGCTGTGGCTAACTGAGTTAAGGTAGTAAGCGGCTGTATAGCAGAGGAGGAAGCTATCTGTTAGCAAATGTCCAAATATCCCAGTGATGAGACAGTTAGCTGTGAGGGCCATTGAATAATATGGAGGAGAAAAGGACTGAGACCAGTATCATTGGAGTTTTCAAAAAATAGTAGACCAGTTTTTATTAGAACAGCAAGCTGCATGGCAGAAACAGGATTAAGAAGAAGATGATAAAAAGCCTAAGACACATCCAGGGACATTTTGGATACGTCCATGAGCAAGATCTGTCCAAGTTCATGGTGCTGATATGCACAACTCTCCCTCTAACAGATGGATTTCCAGCTCTTCCTCCAGCTGTGTGAGTTTGGCTTGGGTTTTGAGGTGCCAGACTGTCTGGTGAAAAGATTGTTTCAATGGCTGAGGCATCTCCTGCTCTGTATTGGGCAGGAGTGGCCAACCATTTTCTTACTTTAGCCACGTATTCAGCTACCTTACTTTCTCCTCAAAGAAAAAGAGCGATCTTTCTGAGAGCCCTATAAATTAAATTACAGGTTGCAAGATAAATTCCAATTTTATTTTCAATCAGTAAGATAGGACCAACTTTTCTTATATTTTCTCTGATGGTTCCAAATAATTTTTCAGGATCTCCTTAATTTTCAGAAAAATATATATTCCCAGCTGGCTTTGCCTTTTCTGAAGCTTGTACAACTGCATAAAATCCCATAAAATTAGTTTCAATAACAACATGCTTATTTTCTGAATCTCTTTGCAAGTTAAGATTATAAGGCATCATCACCAAAAGTAAGGTATTTGGGTACTGGCAGAAAGAAATCTTCAGGCAGACTGAATATTCTGAAAAGCTATTCTGACAGTAGGATCCATATGAAGAGTTATTACAAATTGTTTCATTAAGACAGAGAGGAAGCACGACCAGAAAGCAAGAGCAAAAAAGGATGAAATATATGCCTTTTTGATAAGCTTGAGAACTCAACTTTTAGAGGACCGATATTTGCCTATGAGCTGAGAAAGTGGCTGAAATGTGAAGTTTGTGTGAAGTTTGAAGTGTGCTGTTAGCAGAAGCCTCCTAACCACTGGTTCATCAAGACACAGCTGGAAGGCTCTTCATTTCCTCTAATCACTTCACTGTGTTTCTTATATTGCCCTTTTCAGGTGGGCACAGGACCATCCTTTCACAGGGATGCAGTTTTAGCATGGCACGGGACATGAGTTATTGCAAAAGTAAAAGGCACGTGGAGAAGCAGTAATGATAACCAGCACATGTGCATTGAAGAGTGTGTGCAGCCTGGGAAACACGGCAGATTGCAGTGGAAAGCTAACCACAAATCTCAAAGATCTAAAAAATGGCAAAGGAATAAGAACGGGTACATGGAGGAAAAAAATTGAAACTATTAAGGGTTTTTGTATTGCAAACACTTAACATGAGTGAAACAAGCAGTGGAATCAGTGTCCTACAAGTAGTTCCATTTTGAAAAAGTAATAATAAGTTCTTTGTTTCCAATGTTTTTGTGGAAAAAGCAAGCTACGTCTAGGTCAGTTTTGGTATGTCACTCAACCTAACAACTTTCATCAGCAATTTTTTCTGTTTCAGAGGTGTTTGACTCAGGCTTGGCTTGAGTTAGAGGAACAGCAGAAATTCAAACTAGGCCCAAGAATTCTTTTTTGCTATTGAAAAAACCTGCACAGCTAAAGAACTTGTACTGTCAGGAATAAAATTAGGTATGGAATCAGATAATAGCAATAACTCAGCACACTTACCTAAAATGGCTATGCAACAGATCAACGGTGCAAACTGAAGTCTGAATACAATATTAAAACCAGGAGATACTAACCTTGAGATTGGAAAGGCAGTTGTTGAGGAAAATATGCCATCTGTTTAGAAAGAACTGCTTCTGACTGACACAAAGCAGGCAAGTTACCAAGGGGTACAAAGCCTAAACAGGAAATGGATGTTGATAGAGTGTTATTTGCATGCCTACAAAACACAAAACTAACTTAATAGTTACTGTAAACCTGAAGTTCTAACTCCTTCATTTTATGCAATACAAGTTAACCAACATAAACACATTAGTAAGTAGGACTATCTAAAAGGAGCCTTCTCTAAAGCTATTACAGATATGTTTCATGGATGAACTAAAACCAAACGTGTACGCATAGCAGCGTAAGACAGGGCACAATTTTACAGACTCTCAGGGCTAAGTTCTGCCAATTTACTGAGAAATAAAAGCACAGAAATAACTAAACTTTATTAATATGACAACAGGACCCACAGAGACTGTTGGAACTTGTGAATCAGATGACTATTACTCCTCAAAATCTGCAGTCACAATATTAACTGTGAGACATGTCAAACACCCTAAAGAATTGTGTTAAAATACAGGGAACGCCTGGATCTGCTGGGAATTGTGAAGTGAAAAAAAAAAGAAGCAAAGCAGAACATAGAATTTGAAATACCAGAACCCAGCCTCTTTGTCGACATTTACTTCAACACTTGTAAATATTACAAGAAAAAATAAGCTAAAATGCACCTAATGATTTGAAACTGACTCTGCTATTTCAAGAAGACTAAGGCTTCAGCTGTAAAAAATGCTAATAATAATGCTAATAAACCCAGTCAGGATTTAAAAGGTGTCAGTCAAAAATAAGGTAATGTCCACTTTAAGATGAATTATTCTCAAAATTATCTCTAAAGTCTAACTTCAGTCACAGTATAAACACATCATAAATCTCAGCTTCTGTTCCAGTAACACATAACATAAACTGTCTATAGCTATAGGTTAGTTTTTTGAGCAAATGGCAAATGTAAATTAATTTTTATTTTTACAACCTTCACGTCCAAAATACATACAGTACAAGATAACTGAAGTCTTCTCACAGAAGACTTCTTACTATATCGTTGAGTATTTGATTGGATCACAGAGTTTAGTAACATTCCAAGAGTGTTACAACCTATCCTAAGGAAGATCCCTAGGTGGGAAGATAAACCATCTCCCTGAATTTTCTAATTCTCTCCATTCACTACCAAGAGAACCTTAATGACTAGCTCATATGAGGTACTTCTAGATAGAAAATGAAGCAAGATTAATTCCCCCATCCTGTCTGTATAGTGAATGCATGGATTAACCAAACACTGATCTTGGTCTTATTCAGACTTAAGGAGGGTGCTTTCTTCCTGGAAGTCTAGAAATATGCACTGCAGCTATTTCTGTCTACTGTTTGCCTTTCCCCTCCTCCCTGCAATGTTTGTATTTCTAATCACACCCTCACAAGAATCTATTCTATTTTGTCACTTTTAACTATGTAGCCTCCAGTGTGGTATGTGTAGACAAGCAATCAAATGCAAAGGCCCAGCTGTGCAATCCTTTCTCAAGAATGTAGTATTGACTTTGGCAAGTATGGCCACAGTTTGGGAAGTTCTATTTAATGTAAAAACTGCACAGAAAAGTTCTACCCTGCTGCAGTTCCAACAATGTTTTATTAACTCAGTAGAGTGGAACAGAGCCACAGACGCAAGCAGACTGAAATCAGAAATCCATCTCAAGCCTCCCACTAATTCAAACTGGATCAGGACTGCGCCCCAGGGGATGCTCTGACTGTCCCCTGGGAATGTTGTAACAGGCAGAGAGCTCAGGCACACTCCTGCAGTCCTCCCAGAAGCTTCACTAGTGCCAGTGACCAGCATTTGCCGAAAGAACTGGAAACAGGGAAGTCTTTTTGACTTTCCCCTGGAATGAGGGAGGACAAATGACAAACTTCCTTTACTTAAAAGGTCCAAGACTTCAAAATGAATTAGCTAATGCCACACTGCTGACGGGTGCTGACCCAGTTGGAGAGACAGACTGCTTAAGGCAGCCAGCATCAAACTGACTCAGATCCTCATTTAATTCAGATCAACTCATGATTCCAAAAATATACTGCAGTGCCACTGTTCATCTCACATGAAAAAAAATGAAATAGGTAGCTACACAGTAGCCAAGTTATGGATTTAAAAGGGCATGTGTTATACATTTTTTCCTTCCTACAATGTATTATTTAAGCACTGTGAAAGAGTTGTTCCCACATGCCTCATTTGTTCTCGCTTGACAAGAAGTGAACTCTATTCTTTCTCTTCTCCTAATGTTTACACATAACAACTGTGAGAAAACCTAACCATTTAATAATCACAGAACCAGAAGCTGACAGCATATTTGATTCAAACATATTTAGATCATATAATGAGTAAAATAAGTACAGTTATTTTCTGCAAACACAGTAATCTCCCCTGCAAATAGAAATGTATTGGTTATAGCCAAATGCAAATAAAATGTTTTGCAATTTCCCAAGAGTCTTGCTCAGAAATATTTGTGACAAAGAATTTTAACCTCTGCTTCTTAGGGTTACTAACCAATGAGTGTTTCTTTCGTGATGAAAGTTCAAGCGTTGTATCATACAGGCTTTCAACAAAGTTTCTCAGACAGGGGACATTCACTTCATTTTTAACAGCCTGAAAGAAAATTTCATGTTAGTAAAACACTACTTCACAAGCTGGTTTATCTAATTTTAAAAAATAATGCAAACAACATCAAAAATAAACTCACAGCAGCTACGGGGACAAGAATTTCAACAAACAGTCCTGCCAGTGCATGCTTGATATCTTTGTCTTTAACTTCAAGCTGTTAGCGTGCACATTCCTAAATAAAAACAACAACAACAACAACAACAAAAAAAAAAACAAGAAACATGAATTGTATATAAGCTGGAATAAAGACCTTTGAACGTTTGCTGAACGCATATCACGTGTCAGTGACTATTTTTATTCTGCAAATCCCACTGAAAACATTTGCCTCTTAACTCCTAAATCTGCATTTTGCAGCAAGCACAAAGCAGGACATAAGTCAAGATCAAGGAGCTGTTACTCTAATCCAGAAAGTCTCCACTGACTCCAGCTGTGCCTGGTGGTGTTTTGGACTGGAAATGGAATTGGACTCAGGGGCTGACCTCATGCCTTCCCTGTGTGTATCTTCAGGAGCAAAACTAATAGTCAACATGGACTGCTTTACACAGTGCTTTGAGAGGCCAAAACGGAATGTAATTTTCTGTTAAGACACACAGAGCAATGAGCAATCTTATTGTAAATATTTTTGGATTAATTTAATTGCTAGGATTTGTTGCATATTGAGGGTCAATATGGAATTGTGCTGTGTGAGGATGATTTCCAGCCTGCAAGTGGGGATTAAGAAAAAAAAATAAAAACAGACTTCGTCCTAAACATGCAGCAAACTACTCTCCAGACAGCTGTGTTGCTCAGGAAGTGAGGGAGGGGAGATAAGCATCCACCCACTTGTGTGTACAGCTTCTCTGAGGATGACAAATCCTATTGCCCCAGTTACTTTTTCTCTAGGTTCAAGGCCCAAACAGTCCCTGACTGTAGGAGGAAGGTCCCCACTGACCACAGTCATGCAGAGCAGTTTACACCTCAGATCATGCATATTTTTTTCCTGTGTGCTAACAGGATTATACAACACATGGCTTCAGTCACTCCAGCCAGCCTTCCTGAGATGCTTCTGCACTCTTTGTGGGAAGACAGGCTGTTCTGGAGTTCACTCCTGAAATTAGCTCACCCTTTTGAAAGCATCTCTCTCTCCAACAGCAGCACTGGTGTGACAGAGGTTGTAGATGAAACACTGCATGGAGATACTCAAACAGACAAACTGCCCAAAGAGTTGAAATGTACTCCACCAAACTGAGCAAATGAGGTTTTCCTACATGCACAGTGCATCTTATGATGCACAGCAGTAAAAGTAAGAATTCATTTAGTACTAAGATATCATAGCAGGGGAAGGTAGAGATCCAAATTTCACAGTTTTACTACATAGGAGCTTTAACACAGATTTTAATAGTAGTGAACACTGGATAAAGCTGAGCCACAGCCCCATTCACTCATCAAGTCAAGTGCACTGAACACACATTACTTCGGTATTTTGCCACCTCTGGATAACTTAAACTAAGTTGACACATACTAGTATGTGTCTACATAATTAAGAGTAAGGTAAGAAGAAAAATGACCTTTTTCTGAGTTGTTAATATGTCGTAAATATTTCTTAAATATGCTATTAAATATGGTTTATGTTGCAATATATTGCAAAGCTGAAATAGAATTGAGCTTCCTGTTCAGGACTTAAAAGAAAAAGCTCAGTGTGTCTCAATGCCTGTATATCTGTATTCCAATGCCAAATCCTTACTTGTGGGCATCTAACATAGATTTTTTTTCTCCATTTACACCACCAATACACTAATCTTTACATGGAGGTTTATATAAAACATTTATTTTACTGGATGAGTGGCTACAAACCATGTAACCATGTGGGTGATCCTAAGAAAAAAACAGGTGAATAGAAAGATTAAGCTAAAGAAACTTGCTGGTGGGAACAAAACCAATCGTACATTACCAGCAAGAATGCTAAAACATGAAATAGTTTCTTCCTTTTATGAAATGATGTAATCTATTAATTTAAAGCATTCATTGTAGTCAAACTATGCTCTGTACTAGTGACTTTTAAACCAGCAGGGTACAGAATGCACTCTACAGCAAGCAAGGTGAAGGTGTGGTGGAAGGAGACAAGACATCCAAAGGAAATTCTATCCAGCTTTCACCTCAATTCTCTGTCTCTTCCTCAGTGTTTTCCTCCATTAGAAGTTTCTCTCTTTTCTGGCAACTGTGTCAGTATTGGAAGGTTCACTTTGGAGGCAGTGGCCAGCTAGGCATGGATACAGGGCAAGGGACAGCTGTGGGATAGTGGAGAAGAAGGGCTGGGGTCTACAGAGCAAAACCTCTTCTAGCTGGAGGGTGAGGTGTAGGGACTAGAGGTATATGACTGATGAAAAGTTGGTAGGGGACAACACACTCCAGAGACCAGAGCACTCAAGAGTTCAGAACAAGCAGAAAGTAGCTGCACATAGGTTTATGCTGAAATGACATATGGAAAATCTCCTATAATATTACTTGGAAAATAAAGGCGAGCCCATTCAAAAAGGTCTGGGAAAACCACAGCTATAAACTTAAGAATTTTACCTGCATAAACTGAAGAGAAGCTTCAAAGTCCTCCACAGGATACATCTTAATGCGAAAGAATTTCATTCCCATTATAAGACTGATAATGCTTTGAACTACATACGGGCTTTGTTCTTTGTGCCGCAACTCTTTCAGCTCTGCCATAAACTTCTTCTTTACAGCAGGAAATCTATGAATTCAGATTGGTTAGTTTCAAAAAGTTCAAAATCAATATTTGAAATGTGTTGTAAAGTTTATAAATTAGGAAAAACCTAAAGAAGATAAAACTTAGGTTGTATAAAAGTACTGTTTCACTCAGTATTTGAATAGACATTTTTTTCTGTTTAGCTTTCTTTGACTTCTAATAAACTGAGCAAAGGAAGCATACAGCCTGATTTTAGTCCTTTTAGATAACCACATCTTTCAAATTATTTTATTACCATGCACCTCTTTTACATAAAAGATAACAATATCATTTAAATAACCCCTTCAAATGTTTTTCAAAAATCTATCATGGAAGATAGCTATCTTGAAAATACACGTAATATTTTCAAAAGAAAATGTTTATATTATAACCCTGAAAATATTCATATAGGCAGTTTGTCCCTTCAGTTTTTTTCCTAATAGCCATTACAGTAACACTTAAGCCTTAACAACTACAATAGCTTGGGGTAGAGGGCTCTGTGATCATTTTTGGTCTCCCTCACGAATCTATTGAAGGTCTCTTTGGAGACACATTGTCCATAAAAATGATACATAGAAAGAGCATCCAACAGGACCTCCTGCCCTTTTTGAGACAAAATGGAAAGATTGTAATTGTCATGGTAGGTGCAGCATGTAACCACCTTGTGTTATCCCCTTTGATATACAACCCAAGTGAACTGAAAGGAACAGGTTAGCAGGAAGAAGCTCTCCAGTGATAGAAACATCTTAGCAGGGCCCTTCAGAACTCTGATAGTCAACTTAAAGCTTTGGATCCAGATGCAACTTTTCCTTTTGCATTTGACCCAGCCAATTTAGAGGCCTAGGTAAGACCTTAGCTGAATTTACATGATTTCCAGAATCTCAAACTGTTTTAGCCACATCAAGCCAAACTGACTGGTTTTGTAGAGCTGAGACTCATCCCCAGCAACACCTAAGTGTCAGGAGACAGACAGCATTACATCAGGGCAGTAAAATTAATCCTCTGCTTAGTTTGTGGTTTAAGGGCATGATGAGATGCTATATTGGATACGTGAGATCCTGAGTTTGACTGTTTTCAGATTCAAAATCTAAGATCTGACCCACAAAGTGTTTTATGTCATCTGTTCTAAGAAGGATGAAGGGTTCAGAAGCAGATGCATTAAGTTCTGAGCTGAAATAGCTGCAGAGAGCCTTAATATTGTTGCTATGTAGGAGGATAGCCATTTATAGGTTTGCCCAGCTAAAGAAAAAAATAGCATCTACAAAAAAACTAGTTAAAATAGCTCTCTTCAGCCCTTTGGGTTTTCTACAGACGTCACTGCTGAGATAGGAAAAATAATGCTACTGTAGTTGAGTTGAATTTATTCAGTACCACTGGACTAAATGCAGAAAGCCTGTGATTCCCTAGAGGCCTATGTTCTAGAACATCTGGATAAATAGAAGGCAAATGAACGGAAATTACTTATTCCTACAGAATACTTAAAGAAAGTGAGAAAATCAGAATATTCACATGCTAAGCAAGTAGACTTTGTCATATTTATGGAGGAAATCATACATTGAATTTTGCTTACTTTGCTTGAGCTAGAACACCTATTACTTCTGCATACAAATCTGCAACAATGTGCATATTTCCAGTGTTAGGACCAAGGTACCTAGCAAGAGACAAGAAAGAAAACATACCGTTTAAACCACAACCATTAAAAAATAAGAAAGTATAATTTTCATAGAATTCTTGCATGAAAAAGAGCCTTACCCTTCTTTGTACTTAAAGTGCTTGAAAGCCAAGTTAATAACATCATTTACCAAACTGTCTATTACAGGATGAAGTGGAATCTGAAAACACAAAATAAAATATAACAAGTACACATATATTACACAGGTGCTAGTATTACTCATGGATATTATCCATTTGGAAATATATCAGTTAAAATAGCATATAGCTAATAAAATAGCTAAAATGAGCCAGCCATTTAATGTTTATTTCATTTTGAAGAGAAATACTTTGGTTCCAAAGACTTGGCAAAGTAAGGTAGGTATTAGCACAGAATGCTATGTATCATACAGGTGCAAGAAAAACAGCAATGAAGAAGCATGCAGGCTGTACTTCATGTTTTTATTATAATCTTAAAGATGCAAACAGAAAGAAGAATCCCAAAATTCGCCTGCATTGGTAATTTCCATCATTTATTAGTTAATGGATAATTCAAGAACTCCTACCTGTTTCAAAACTTCTATTAATACTAAAGAAAAAATAAAATCAATAGCCAGATCTCTTCGCTCCATTAAATAGTCCCTCTGTTGTTCATCACTGCAAAATCAAACCAAGAAACACAATATTTTGGAGAAGTGTCATAATTCATACTATATGCCTTCTTCAATTACACAAATACAGATAACAGGGAATTGTGTTCTACCTTTTAAACTGCAGGCCAGCATTTCAGAAAGTAATGTACTGTTACGCTCTTAAAATCTGAGATAAACAGACCAAATCTACTTTGTTACTGTGACGCTCTTTCTAATGCTCAAATATCACTTACCCATTTCCTCCCTCTTTTTTTTTCCAATTAAAGATATACAACATTAAAAGAAAAACAAAACCAAGGAAACTTGTGGATTCTGTATTCGAAAAAATTTATCTAATTTCAAATTCCTTGCTGATGTTACCATTTAGACCATTCTTAATTACACTTTGGAGGCAAATATAACTTTGTGCTATCAAATTCATATTCAGACTTGCAATGAAATTTGAAAAATGCCTTAGAAGCACCAATGGAGAATTCACAACCAAACTATATTATCTCTTAAAAATCGTTCCAGTGTTAATTTTTAAACTTTGGCAACACTTGACAAACTTTTCAAACATATTTCTTGTACAGAACAGCACAGAGGAATAAAAGTCTGAGGGGAATAGCTTCCAATAAAAATACCAAAAAATACTTATTTGAATCAACTGATCAAAGTTTCAAAGTGTACTGAAAAGATAACATGAAATGTACACTACTTTTTGTAAAATTAAACATTAAAGAAACAGTTCTGCAGTCCATTTGAAGCATTTAACATTCAAATGTTAAATGTCCAAATGATTTCAGTGAGATTTTTGTGTCAAATCGGCACAATTCTTACAAACATTGAGAGCTTTAGTGATTTCAATTGTACTTATGTGTTTGTAATAAAACAGCACTTAAGAGTATAACTTGATTGGTGATGAAGCAAGCTATTTGCATTTTGGTTTCCTTTGGTTTTACATTAACTGAAGAAAGGACTAGTTATACATTCTTTCTGTAACACTGCCAACTGACAGAGTGGTCTTGTTTCACTGCTAAACTGACTTTCAACTAAATTTTGGGTGGAGTTCCCAAAGACAGCTATTTATGGGCAGGTAGTCGTGGAACAAGTTGAGAGAAAGAAGCAATTCAAGGCAAGGATTCATCTCACCCAAAAGGAGACATCTAATTAATGAACTGCATCTTCATATTGCCTTCTTCTATTGACATAAAGAGTCTACCTTCATTTCTACCTTGGTATCTAAACCTAGCCCCTACCCCTTTGTTCCAGCAACTACTGCCTTTCATAGTTACTGGGTTATAATATAATCCCAATGTGAAGAGCTGCCTATGTATTTCTGAACACCACGTCTGAAAGTGTTGATTCTCCTGCTGTTTCATTGAAGTGTGCAAATGTAGTACTGAGGTATTCAGAAAAACAAAGTTGGAAGAATATATCTGAATCACACTGCCAGACCTCAACATAACCAAGATCAGTCTGCTACCTTATCACTGAGAAACTACCGATATCATTATTTTTTGTGTGCTTGTTACTTTTTAAGAGAAACGTTGCTAAAACTCTCTGACAGATTCTCAAGTTTTCAGATTGAGGGTAGGTACGTGTGAATTTTTTATGTGTAAGCAGAACACTATGTAAGAAAAATTCTTCCAAGTGGCACAAAGTTATTGTCCAATCACTTGAGTAGATGCAGCTTATACAAACTGGTATTTAAATGACATGAAAGCATCCAAAATATCAGTAAGACAATTACAACAACACTGTTATTGTTATGTTTGAACTGTGAGGAGCATAATGTGAAGGACACAATTATTCCATCCATCAAAAAGCTAACAGAAGAGGTCCAGAAACAAGCAGAAAACTGTTACCTCACAAAAGCTGATGGGTGAAATGTAACACAGTTTACCTTAGAATTTATCAATTATGCATATTCAAAATTATACCTTTTGGATTTAGTGCTTGTTCTTGGTCTGTACTCATGAGATTCATCTTCTATGCCATTCTGCCTTTTATACCAATCAAACAAAGTGCGCAGGATAGAGGGTAGACAATATTCTGAAAGTGAGCTCATTGAGCTTATAACCTGTTGGGAAAATACAACAAATCAACAAATGAAATGGTGTTCAAGTTTTCTCTCCTCCTTAAAAAAAGTACTAATTCAATGGTTCTTTCTTGTTCTCATCTATTTTTTGAGAACTATGGTACAAGCAGTGACTTAATATTCTGCATTTCCTGTCTTTAAAAGACGTGTGGACATGGCACACAGGAACATGGTTTAGTGTTTAGACTTGGCAGTGTTGGGTTTGTGGTTGAACTTGACGATCTCAAAAGTCCTTTCCAACGTAAATTAATCTATGATTCTATAAAACACAAACATAAATGCAACACTGGAGTGTATGTTGATAGAGTCTTTATATTGATGATATTAAAATGCACTAAAATAGTGTATAACATCTTTCAACATACCAGAAAGTCATCTAGTTCTTCAAGCAGGTTATTTTGATTTTTTACACAACATTGATTTGAGTTCAAACAGATTGTAAGGAAAGAAAAAGTAACGGATCAGAGGTACTGTTTTCAGGGGTTGTATGTGACTGCTGGATGCCCCACTGAAACTCAGAGTATACTGAGAAACACCACAAGTTCTGCAATAATTTTAATCAACTGACCATGCAGATGCATGCATCTTACTCTTAGGCTCACACACCTGAAAACTTAAAAAAAAAGCCCCTGAGAACTTCTCTTTTATATATAGGAAAATGTTTAGAGTTTCTTGTGTCTTTGTGGGCACAAATAAACAAAACATAGTTTAGAATTATTCCTTAGAGGTTGCTGATTATACACTTCTAGTGGCATACTAGATAAGAAGATTACTGCTCACTCAGTATTAACTGTGTCACCAATTACTGAAATGTTACTGAGCATGTTGGACTGAACTGTGACTGAAACATCCTATTACCGGAAACCATAAAGCTACAAAACATTAAAAGATCAAAAAGCAGGGTTAAACCTCCCCCCCATTATTATACAAGAGGATAATATATGTATTGGAACTGAATGTTCACAGATACAGCATTTATGAACATTCTAAGAAAATTAAAAAAACCTATTTAAAATAGGGAAGAAATTAGTGATCTGGAGATTTTTGACCACCTCAAGATCATGCATGGCTTGATCCTGCAAAGTGCTGAGTATCAGGAGTGAAGAGCTAAAGTGTGTACTACATGCCAAGTACACTGATCGTGTAATGAACTGTCAGGTTTATCCACCTGCTTAAACTTAAACCAGCATGTTTGAGTGCTTGTGGAAAAACAATGGAGTTTAATGTCTCATGTAACACCACACTTCACCACACAATGTGAATGCTGTGACTAAGACAAGAGCAAAATTGGCAGACCAAGCATTCACAAATTATACTATAGCTTTAATTGAGAACTTTTGTGGATGGCACTTAGTCTAGATGAGAACTCTGAATCTCTTCTGTAGTTTTTCAGCGCCAGGATTTAACTAATTCATAGTCACATTGTGGACTAAGGTTAATGAGGCACTTGGAGGATGAAGTATTATTAGTCAGGTATTATGGCCTAAAGTTAAACATGCTGCATTAAAAAGATATAACAACTGCCCCTGCTAAATTAAATTTTACATAGAAGTAGTATTTTTGGAAAACTTTCAATCTAGTCTTTGCAATAGATTTTATTATCTGAAATATGAAACAAGTTGCTGTGGAAGATATCATGAAGCAACTGATTGCAGCAGTGACAGGAGGCCTTTCATAAAGAATTAGTTTAGGACTTCAGGCTCAACCAAAGCCTTCTAGTGTTAAGGCTTCAGATAGATACTCAGAAAAAATAAATCACCTGGTGCCTGGGCAAACTATACACTACCAACTCACTTCTCTACTGTTTTCCAAAACTTTTCATGAAGTTAGCACAACACTGCTTGTAAATTATGAAATACAATAAAAACGGGTTTCCTAGAGAAGACCAGAAAACAATCATAAAATCATAGAATCACAGCATGGTTTGGGTTGGAAGGGACCTTAAAGGTCATCTAGTTCCAACCTCCCTAACATTGGCAGGGACACCTTCCACTAGACCAGGCCCACCAAAGCCTCAACCAACCTGGCTTTGAACACTGCCAGGGATGGGGCATCCACAACTTCTCTGGGCAACCTGCTCTAGCCTCCCAGTAAAAAATATCTGCCTTCTAGTTAGTAAAAACTGACCCTCTTTTAGTTTAAAATCCTTAGCTTACGTTTTATGTCCACTAGCTTTTGTTCTATGGCCCTACTAAAAAGTCTGTCCTCAAATAGACCTAAATGTCTTTTCAGAAATCACAGTATCTAACTATAAATGAAAAGTTGTTTCAATCAGGTCTTCTTGCATGTTCACTGACATACTTATCACAGCTGTTCTCTAAATCCCACCTATACAATTTCACCAGAGAAAGTCAGAGTGATTCCTTTTAAATCTTCTCATGCCATACTTTCTCTGCTGACTTTACAGTGTCTGTCTTCATTTGGGATAAAAGGTCAATATAGCTTTTTAAATTTTTTTTTTTAAATCTTTCTGTCATTGCACTTTTAAGACAGGAAGGAAGGGTGGACTGGGAAAAGACCTGGCTCTCAGGGAACAGGAAGGGAGGGAAGTCTAGCCAGCATGCCGGTTACTCAACCCTTTCATTTACTGGAAGTAAGTCCAGGAGTGAGATGAATTCTAGCTCTGTGCTGCTCCTGAAAGGGAGTGCACAGATGTACAAATATGTCCTTGTTGGACAAATGATCATATTCTTCCATCATAAATGAACTACCTACTGTATAGCTTAAGGATAAGAAAGCTGCACAAGTAGGGAGCTGTTTAAAACCTGCGTTCACAGAGCATTAAATATACTTCATGTAAATGCTTAACATTTATTTTGGATTAAAATGCAAGAGTAAATTTAATGAAATTCTGCTCAGACAGCTCACTACAACTTATATATTTTCATAAAAGTCTTGCTATATTGTCAAAATTCAAATATAAGAAATGTTTCCACTAACAGCAAAGATTACCTTTTTTATTTCACTAATGAATTTATATGTGCTTTAACACTAAATATGTTCAAAACTGCACCCAATTTCCAACAATATCATTAATTTTTTGGCCCAGCATTCTTGTTCTACACCACACATGTCAATATGTATGTGGAATGGGCATTTTATTGCCATTTTAATAAAGCAGAATTGCAGTACTTCATTTTTGCACAGTCTTGGTTTATTTCTCGTGATTCTCTTTTGCACAGTGTCTGCATATTGTATCTTTAAATTGTTGTTGTGCAGATTCTAAATAATGGACAAGCACAAGTAAGGTTTTACACTTTCTATCAACGCTACTGAATGCATTTGTGACTGTGGAGATCTCCTTTCATTCACATCTTTGTTCTAAGTATTTTTTTTGGACTGTGCTGTGAAGTTAAATCTCCCTGGAAATGGTTAAGACTGATAACTATTCAAGTGGAACTCACTAGATTTCATTAATGGCTTTGGCATTGTGAGACAAAAAAAGAAAGCAGGACTTTTTAGTACCATAATTTTGTGGATGGATAATTTCAGCTAGCATGCTTATACACTACCAATGTTTATAGCTATTTTACTGCCAGCATAACAGTTTACATGAAAACCCATTTATTTTTAGTGGACAGCAAGTTCAGTTCTGAAGGTGGTACCTTTAATTTTGCCTTCAGATGTACTTCTTTGTGCACTGCTTGAACCCAAATCTCTGACCAGGAGCCCAAGGTTATTTTATGACCCCATGACCACCATTTCTTATACTTTCTCTACCCTGTGCCTTTTTCTGGTGATGAAGGACAATGTGCAAAACTCAGGGAAAGGGAAAACACAAAGGCTTCCAACTGCAGCGCTACTGCAATGACAATGATATCAGTATTCACTAACTACATCTAAAAATAATGTTGGATAACAATCACTATCAGCATATCATTAACCACATTTAGGCCGCTATGAAAAAGGACACTTTATCATTATTGTGCTGCTTAATTCCTTATTTATTTATTGCATTTTCCATTTTTTTTTATTATTGTTATTTTTCATTTTAGTTTCATTTCTTTACCTTGGCCGATTTCTTTTTTTAATCTCCTTAAAGTATATGAAAGATTAAATGTTTTTGCTTTCCAATCTGCAGTCTCCAACCTAGTGCACCTCTAAGAAGAGAGCAGCAAAATAAAACTGTAACAAGAACAACCTTTTGTGCACTTTATGCTGAAACTTCTGCAACAGGCACCTCAGATAGATAGCTTAATATGAAAACTAAGCCTTCCTGTTAAATTTTCACTTCCATGGCCAAAACATTACATTCATTTCGTGTTTTTATACGGAAAACAGTCTGTAGCTCAGTCCAAGATTACACAGTGCCCTCCTTCTGCCTCCAGTGTTGCCAGTTCATGGAACATTTATACACCACGGTAAGAACAAATGATACATTAGTAGAGGCGGAGAAAAGAGTAATAAAAATGTTTCCTTAGGTGAGGATAACCCTCCTGGAGAATTATGGGATTTTGCTAGCTTTTGATCTTTTCATGTACTGCAACTTTATGGTTTCCTGTAATAGGAAGTTTAAGTCATAGTTCACTAGTACAATGTTTAATAACATTTCTGTAACTGAGGACACAGAGCATGCTAATGCTGGAGCTGGAACGCTCTTTGCCAATCGGCAACTAGAGTTGTCCAATCAAGGACTTTCAAGACACGACTTTAAACATACTGTGAAAATATTTTAAAACCATATGAAAAAAACCTACATAATTTCCTGTATATATTTTCTTTAGACACATGCACACCTAGAAAGGAAAACGCAGTCAGTGTAAGGAATGCAGTTTGTTAGGCCAACGGTGAGACATTCAGCAAGTCAGGATAAGTATCATCACTTCATACATTGCTCAAGATCCCATTATTTGTTCGGGGAGGGTGATGCAATTGGAAGCCAGACATGCTGTCTGCCCAACAGGAGACACTGACAACACCTGTGTGGAGAGAAACAGCCCTGGCCCAGTCAGGTCTCCAGACGTTGGATCCATCATCACCATCACAACTAATGTTCCTAAAATGGTGCTTAAGAACAGGCAGGAAAAAATGCTGGTTCTCAGGGAGCCAGAGATAGAACTATTCAGGGGTAGTAAGCAATGCTTTCACAGCCATTTCAAATGGTTTGGGGGTTTCAGTGTTAAACTTGATGATGACTGCTTTGGGTAGTGCCCAAAGTGCCATTCTGCTCATTGTTAAGCTACTTTTTGGGCTGTTTATTTCTGCCTCTGAAGCTGACTTGCAAAAAGCAAGTTTTAAATCAGGTCATGCCTTATTTTTGTTGCTTTTTAATTTACCATTAGAAGATTGAGTTCAGCCATTTCAGAGTAGATAGTGACCCACTCACTTCAGTATTACTTATCAATTTCACTCAAATTGAATAATTTTGATCATGTAACAAGAAAGAAAATTACGTTCCTTTGACAGTCTGTCACTTATATGCCCTAAAACTGAAAGTAAAAAAATTTTAGGCACTCCTTGAAGAAGTCTGTTCATGGGGATTGTCCCTCTTTCCCCCCTTCATTTCTGTAGTAAAAATATCAGGAATAAAATGGCTGGCCTTTTTTGTTTTTGCTAGATGACTTTATGAGTTTCAGAGTAAATTGCTATGGCAGTAAACACACAGTTGCTTCACTCTAGGAAGCTTTTGCTGTTCTCATTAAATAACCTTGACTTAATTACTCAATTTTCTGTCTACTAACCAATATCTAGGAGAAGTATCAGTCTTCCAATGATTCCTTTTAAAGGGCCAACATTTGCTAAACCATAAATGTTAAATCAAATCACGGCCACCCATTATGAGTTTGTTTAATGGACTGCAGGAACAGTATCACAAGGTTTGCATCTGGGTGGCTTAATTTGTTTTACTTTCCCATTTGAGTGTAACATTCTTCCCACAGGAAGGAAAAGAGTATGTTATTTAAAATTAAGGTCAGAATACCACAAAGAATTTCATGAGGCAGGTAGAGAGTACTCAGAAAGAACCTCCTTTAGCCTGCAGTGGCTGGTTTCCCTGCGGGGTCTCCCTGGTCAGTGAGGCAGACAGGGAGCTCCCCAGGGATGAAGCAGAAGTCTCACCTCCTCTACTCACCTCCTGCTCTGAGCAGCCCTCCAAGCAGGCTCTCTCTCCCCAAAAAGCAGCTACAGAATAATCTAGAGTCACTTTGTCAAGCTAAGATTACAAAATGAACCTTAGTGAATGCCAGGCATTCACAAGGCATCTTTACCTCCAGTGAAATGTCTCAGAAAACTCAATAAATGTTCAGCTGAGGTTCTGAAATTGCACTTATACCTATCTTCTCTCCCAAAGTCAATCAATATGGTACCTATATCTTATGGCACTGGTCATAACTTCCTTTTTGAATTGTTGCTGTGGCTGCTGCTTCTTTGTCTTTCTGTCCTGTCCTTCTGGCCCTGCTGGCAGCACAGTGGTGTGGGCAGATGTGGAGTCAGTAGCAACAGTGACAGCAATGGTACACCTAGAATTTATCATTCCTCTTCGTGGGGAGTGAGATTTACCACTTTTGGCATCCTTTATGTAACCTAAACTCTTTGGAACCTATCTTCCTTTATTTCAAAATAGGTTATTCTAGGTGTTGCTGACAAAAATAAATTGCTTTATATAACCAATTAGAAGTGTGTATATTGCTCTTGGTTTTATTTTTATACTTGTCCTATTTCCCTTACATAATAAATTAATCTAATGCCAGATATAAATTTCATTTTATTAATTAAAATTTAATTGTTCTACTAAATGAAATCAGACCAATTATATAAACTCTACTTAATTTTTAATACTATTCCCCTGCCCACTATTTTCCTAATAATTCTCAGCTTTGTCATATACAGGCATTTTTCCTGACAATTGAAGTTATTCTTAATTTTAAACACAACAGGTTGGCTCAGCCTATTTGAAGTACAACACGCATATAAGTCATGCTGAGTCACAGCTACAGAGGCAAACTAGACTGATGAGACTGATGGCAACAACCATGATCCTATAGGCCCTCATATTAACTATAAAAGAAACCTCATAAAAGAAAGATTGCGGGACCACACACCTATTTCAAAACCCACATAATTTGAAAAGGTACAAATTTTGCTTCAAGATCCCCACCAGCGGAAACAGACAAGAAACAATACATGTGTCTAATACATTCTAAAAAGTAACAAGTTTTATAGCAGAAAAATATTGACCTTGGAAAGAGAGGAAAAATTCTTCCAATTTATATTCAAGAATGGTTAGGCAAACAGTTATCATTCTACCAAAGCACATCAAGAAATATTACTTTTGCAGTATGCAACAACAGTATAAAGATACTAGAATGCCTTCCAATGCACTCCTCTTTTAGCCTGAGGAATGGAAATAATGTAATTTCAAGTGTCTTACTTGATCAAACTGGGGATCTTCTCCTCGTTGCAGAGATTTGGTCAGTGGCTTCTCCTGAAAGAAAATATATTAAATATGTATTACTTAAGATTAATACTATCATATTCTACTAGTATTACTCTGTTGGATTTCTTACTCCCATAATGTGCTTCCTGATCTGATCCTGGAGACACCAGGACAATTGCTGCATATGCAAAGGAGCCCTCTGCATAGTATCAGCTAATATTTAGAGAGTGTCTTGAGTGATTTTGGTGTCTTTTCATGGAAGAGAAGGATTGGCCATTCATTACATCTGAGTTGGTGCTCACACTGATGATAAACTTGTTTCAACATCCTAGTGTTTCCTCTAACACATAACCAAGGGGCTCTATCTAGGAGAAAAGGAGACTCAGAGGTGTCCTTATCACTCTCTACAACTCCCTGAAAGGTGGTTGTGGTCAGGTGGGGTTTGGCCTCTTTCTCCAGGCAGCAACTGGAGAGGACAGAACCAGAGGACACAGTCTTAAGCTGTGCCAAGGGAAACAGAGATTGGGTATTAGGAAAAATTTTTTTACAGAAAGAGTGATAAAGTACTGGAATAATCTGCCTGGGGAGGTTGTGGAGTCACCATCCCTGGACGTGTTTAAAAAAAGACTGGATGGGGCACTTGGCGTCATGGTTTAGTTGAGGTGTTAGTTAGTTAGTGGACTCGATGATCTTGGAGGTCTCTTCCAACCTAGTGATTCTGTGATTCTGTGATTTTATTACATGATGTACCTTCTTGATATAAAACTACTAGGCAATACAAACATGTCCATAGATACAATGCATCATGTAGTGCATACTGAAAGAAAGGTGGTCTTAGAAGAATTGAAGACCTTAGAGTTCATTTCTAAGGAAGACAATTGTGGGGAAAATTATTACTAAAAAAAAATAAAAAAAGGTATTTTCAGAGTGGAAGCGAATTCATCATATTCTCACAGTATCTGGTAAAGGAAAGCAGAACTGGCCAACTCCATTCACCTGCATGGCTTCTTTGTCAAGCAGGCTGAACTACTGAGACGTGGAGAAGTACACAGGTCAATATTCTAGATGCTTGCAACAGTATCCAAAACATGAATCTCCCACACCACAATGAAAATAAACAACACATGAGGGCAGATGACAGCCTCAAAAATACATCACTTGTCACCATCACAATTCTGCTGTGAATTACACTACTGTTTCGGGTGTCTGCAATGTGCCAGTGCCTTATTCTTCTATAAATCATGACTCTTTCTTCTCCTACAGCTGCAAGACTGGGACTCTCCCACAAGCTCAGAATGAGATTTTGTGTTCAGCTTTCAACAAACTATTACACTCATCAGCATCTGTTAATGTAGCAGGCAAAATACCATCCCTGCCAGGGGATATTAGACATAAAATAAAGAAATCTGTAAAGCTGATGAGATAAGGAAATGGAGAGACTTGAGTTGGAGCAAAGATTTCTATTATTTCATGTTTTTTTCAGAAACAAATGTTGCCCAGCAAAATATGCTGACTGATTTTGAAATTAATTATGCTGATCCACTTGTAATGCCAGCTGGCAAGGAGGCCAACTGTGGGGTGACTGCAGTATCCCCTGACTACCTACCAAATACAAAAATCAACAAAATGTTTTCTACTGAGTCACTGATTTACCCAGAACAGCCATCAACATTTTTCATTGTTTTCTCCAATGTCTAAAGTGACTCCTCCAGGTTACATTACAGGCACAACAGCTATTAATTAGAACTTTATGACAGATTATTGGTGATGAACATCTGCAGTAAAAAACCTTGTAACCCTGAGACAAACAAGGACACTGCCCCACCCACAGTCCTCCTCCTCCTCAATCAGTAAGTTGGTGCTATCCTGCCTAGTTGGGTATCACAGGAGGACAGTACTTCTTTTGTCTATCGCTGCTCACTGAAAAGGACAGCAGATAAACTTTCAAAAGTAGTGTTCAACTTATTTAAAAGGAAAAGGATTCTTAAGCTTTCATGGGTCCTGGACATATCAGCATACTAAGAATTACTATAGTTCAGGAAAAAAAATCAACACCCCCTTTTTTTCTTTTTAATTACAAAATTTCTGATTCTGTTACAGAAGACTTGTGTTACCACAGAGAAACTTCTTAAGGACTGTTTCAACAAAAAGGGCTTCAGCATGCAGAAGCTTTGTGTTTCCATGGCCAACACTGCAGTACTTGGCTTTCAGAGAGTGGAGTGTCGGGCAGAAATGAGGTGTGGGACTCCTCATCACATGCTGTCTCTAAGGCGGACACAATTAAACAATACGAACCATGCTCTGAGAACCCGAGCCAGGAATTGCAATCCTGAGAATGTCCTTGTCACCTCTAACCTATCTGGGGAAGCACATATACCTCCCAGATACTTTAGCTTCTGATGATGACAATCCCCAGGGGATGCACCCCTGAGTTAAAGAAGATGCCTCAGTTTGACAATGCAGTACAAGCCAACACTCCTACAGGTGCTACACCAGGGCTTCCCCAGCCATGGTGCATTGACCTAAAGAAACCATTCACAGGCCACGCAGCAGCCTTGGTGGCAGCAGAAGGCAGCTGGGATGGAGAACTGCCAAAAACCAGGAAGGCTTCTGCTGCCATAACCTCTCCATGTCTCCAGTTTAGGGCTTCAGCTGAGGCCTTTTTCCTCCCTTCATCCCATCCTGCACCTACTGCTGTTCCTGCTGTTCCCTTCCCCTCGCACTCTTGCCAGGCAGCAGCTGCTGCTGCAGCTGTCTCTGCCTCTTCGTCATGCCCCTGTTTGGGCTGCTGCTGCTGCTTCATCCTTGACTCTTTCCAAGTACAGTGCTGCCACTGGCACTGCCTGCAGCCACTGACCCCATGGAGACAAGAGTCTTTGCACACACCCTTCCAGTTCTGGGAGTGAGGTGCCCCTACCAGAGCCACTCATTGTATCCCTGCAGTGAATGGCAACAGCCATACAAGATTGTATTGGAGTTTGAAGGTTTGAGAGAACTCAGTGTAGAAGTTATTACTACTTATTGCTAATGCTGAATGCTGAATAGATAAAGAACTGAATAAAGATCAAGGGCCAGAGAGAAATACGGGGTTTTGTTGTCTAAGAACTCCTAAAATAGAAAAGCATGAATACATTCATGGTAAGAGTAACAACTGACCGTGTCAGGGAGACATTACTGAGTAAATTCAAAGGTAACTCAGTTATACGCAGGTACTCAAGTGTCCTTTGAGAACAGTAATTTTTCTTTATGCAAAAGTCGATTTCTTTTCATCGACTGTAAACAACTTGCCTATTCTATTTGCTAAGTTCTAATATCCTTACAAATCTTACCATTTCATTTTATGCAGTATTTTCAACACTGTTGCTATGGCAGATACTATATAAAATATATTTATACTCGTGGTAGGTGTCTTTACTGCATACCACAGGCTCAGGACTTGCAAAGAAAGGTTAAAATGTGTAATAATATGAAACTGTCTCTGGGCAATAGAATCCATAGTAGTCTACTTACCCTGGAGATACACTTAATTAGTTTTAAAAAATTCCTAAAACTGTTTTCTAGCCTCATGGTACAATTTTGCTTCCATTTATTTTCTTGCCCACCCAACTCAGGAATGGCAAAGAGGCCTTTTTGTATACTAAGCTGACTTATTTGAGTCTCTGTTGATATACTACATTCTACAGAAATGACTTCCAAACCTTAGATGAACAGTTCGGCTGAATTTGGAGCCAAAGCCGACAACAACAAAATATGAATAAAGAAAGTTTTTATTAATATGGAAGGGCTGTAGCTTACTGAACTATCAAAAACACCAGAAAATTTCAAAAGAATGGATTCTCAATAGCAACATTTCCATTTTTAATCACTAAACTAAACATCCTTATTTCTTGTTTGAAGTGCTGCCTTCAATTGCATACTCTGTATTTGTCCACACTGGGAACTCTCATGATAAAAACATGTTAGAGATAAGTAGTAAAGGCAATTTAATATTTGAAACTTGTTTTTCAATAAAACCAGCCAAATGTTTTGTGTCACCAACGCTCACAAAATAAAATGCTCAACTAAAACTTAACTTCCTTCCTGTCTCTCATTGCTCTTGGGAAAACATAAATAGAATATGATAAAACCGAATATGTTAACTATGCAATGGAAAATGCATATTTTATCATATTTGCATGCATCAACTAAATATAATATTTATAAATTACCTAAAAACTAATATATCATTCAAACCCTCTATTCACACAGGCACACTAAAAAAGTCTCCAAAGACTGTCAGTGACTTCTAATGGTTAATATATTAAGGCTTTTCAGGGCTGCTACACAAATATAATTGGGTAAATTTACAAAGGAATAGCCACCTGTCACAGAACTGAGTGTTCAGGGAAACACAAAAACAAAAGGATGTTGTAGTGCCTATTAAGCTTCACTATGTCACCATGTTATAATGACATATAATGCCCCTTAAAGCTATTTCTAATCTCAGCAACCATTAGGCCTGCTTTTCCTACTGAACTGTGTCAGGCTACTGTATTACTGATTGAGATAAAACCCTGTTTTTTTGTTACTGTGGTTTTTTTTTTCCATAAAGGCATGGTGAAAGGATATTTTTACACAAATTTTAACTTTCACATCGCACACTAAAAAGCAGACAGACATTACTGAGTGCTCTGCTCTGCTGGGGTGGAAGACTCACCAAACAGAAAGAAGAATGGACTTTTTCACGTAAAATGGAGTAGACATAGAACACATTCAACTACTACAGCTACAATATATGTAAAATACATGTAAGAACAATCTCAAGAGCCAAAAAAACCCCAAGTGTACTTCTTTCTTCTCATGACATACCACCCCACTCCACCAGCCCCCTCTCCCCAAATGAACATCTCTGTCTTAATACACTTTTCAGCACGTAAGAGAATTGGTGTTTTTTAGGAAAAAGTCTGCTCTCCAGCATGCCAGTTACTTCTTTTGGCCTTGATTATTTTTTACATACAAAAACCAGGAACACGCATCACTGTCAATCCTATGTGATGGGCAACCCATATCCTCCACTCCAGCTGTGTGCTCCTGCCTCCTCCCTCCCAGAATGGATCTGTGCTGACCCTGCATTGAGCACGGTCATGAAGCTGCACTGGTGAGTATTTACTTCTGTTTGACCCTTTCAAAATTGGATATAGAATAGTCTGTGGTCACACAAAAAATGCTATTGTATGGAAAATAGCTCTGAACTTCTCAGGAACTGGTTTTTGTCACTTATATACCTTTTTACTATTTGGGAATTCCCACCACCATGCCAAGGAATCTAATTAATTTATACCTAAGCAATTCAGAGAGCCGAGCTTTTTGACTGAAAAGGATAATCTGTTTACTCTGATAGTCTCCCAACTGTCTCCCACCTGCAAGTTCTATGAAACAGGCAAATTAGTGTCCTCTTTTCATTGACCATTCTTTGCAAGTCAGCAGGTCCTCATGCATAAACACATAAATTGCCTGTTCAGTGGATGACAACAGAATCTTTGACTTAATATCAATTAGCTGCTAGACACTTCTTTTAAGAAACTGTCAGTGACCATAGTACACAGAGAGTAAAATAAAGGAGATTTCCTGCACTACCCTTTGAAATTCAAAGCATACAGCAACTGGAAATTCTAAAGGCAAACATAATGAAAAAGATATGACAATACAGCTTCAAGGAAACACCACAACTTTGCATAAGACAAAATTATAGATACATAAAATGTTAACAAAAACTGTGAAGGACTTCATTTAACTGTTGAAAAATTAGTAAAAAAGCAATGCTAATTATGCATGGTACTACATATGGTGGAAATATACATATTTCAAGTGGCCACGAAAAATATGTAAAAATATGCTACATCTCTGAAAAAAAATTATTTAACAAGCTCAAGTCAAAAACCTACTTGTCATTATAGTTAATGCACAAAAATAATGAAAGGTGCATGTTCAAAGACAAGCTCAGTATTACTGAACCTATTATTTCTTCATGTAATTGCTTTGGGGTTTTTATTGTAACAGCTCTTCTGTTTTGTTCATGTGGAAAAGATTGTGCCCATACTGTTGAATATAAAAATACAGGAAAACATCAGTTCAGCTTCAAATACACATTTTTGCTCCCTGGCTCTGACTCTTTGGCATCCTCCTCATGCACTGCTCTGATTGGATAATAGATTGTGCATCAATCAGGTATTGTACATCAGGTACATCAGGTATTGCAGGCTAATTTTTGTCTGATTACCACATTCTCTGCAAAAGGCACATTTTACCTAGGCTGTCTACCAAGAAAACTAAAATGTGGACACATAAATTTTGGTCATGTGAATGTTTAGTCTGAAGTAACTGATATGTCAGAAAAAAATGGCCATACAGGCCAAAAAATTACCAAATTGATTTTGAGAAGTAATACTCTATGGAAGTAAATTTCAAGCATCCTGAAGAAAGAAGCAAACCCACTGAACCAGAGATTGCTGTTGGATGCACAGTACAAAAATTAGCACTGCTACATTCCCAAGACATAGAATGTAAAAAACAAACAAACAAACCAACTCCCAACAAACAAAATCAATTTTCTTTCACTAGCCTCTATCAAGTAGCTCAAGAACTCTACCATTCTTACCTGAACAGTACAGAATTTCCCAGATAGTCCCTCAACTTAATGTTGACAATAAACAGTTGCAAACTTTGAACGAAGGTTAAATACTGTTACAGATACACAGGTAACAGCAAAAAACCTCCCAGAAAATGAAGCAAAACCAAACCAAACCAAAAAACCAACAAAAAACCAAAAACCAAAACAACCTCAAAAACCAACAACCCAAACAAAAAAACCCCAAACAAATCAAAACAACAAACCTACTACTCTCAGTATTTCTATTTTCCATTGCAAAGTAAGATGCTTTATTGTAGGCAGCAAGTAAAACTTTTCTTTTACTACCATATTTTAAGCCCAATAAAGTTGAGAACTACTAGTGGACCAGTTCTGAAAGAAATATTTTAAAGACATGCTTTTGTGAAACCTGAAAGAAATATTTCAAATACATGCTTTTGTGAAACCCGTAAGTTGAAAAGAGTACTAAGGATAACTTTACTGAGATTTTGAGGTACATTCTAGCACAAGTGAGAAAGGAAATTTTCTTGGCTGCTTGTTTTCAGAGCTTGTTTTAACAAGAATGCCTTTTCAAAATTGTAACTTAATGAACACATCAAAATCCTCTGTCTATTAGGATCCTCCTGGTTAGTATTATAACACTGTCCCTTGGTTTTCCCTGATTTTATTTATTCCAACACTACAGTGTACAGAAAAAGAGGTAGATTTTACAACCTATAAGTATGATAAATTTAAAAAGACCATCTGTAGACAAAGTGTGGGCACTTAATGTTAACATCATAATTCCATCACAGCCTTGTGTTAGTAGACTGTGTGATTCTCACCTAAAAAATTCCAATATAAGAATATAAAATTTTGTTGATTGGAACTCAACTTGCTAGGACAGGGAATGTATAACATCAAGAGTGGTGTCATGATGCAGTATGAGAGTCCAAGATCTTTCATTAATGAGCCTGTTGGACTGGAATAAGCATGATGCTCAAAAAAAATCTTTGATACAGGGATTTCCATATAACAATAAGAATGATAGATGATGAACATTGAAACTTCCAAGTCTATGTTAAGACCTTTGCATGAAACTGCCATTCAAGGTATTGTTTCAACTGTTTATTAAGGTTTATTAAGGTTTTTCAGCTATGTGACCTGGCTTAGCAAGGCCCAAGTGGAGGGGGCAGGGCTGTGGGAGCAGGAGACTAGCCCTGTTGTGGCAGGGACTAACGGCTCCAAAACCTGGGAATGGGTCCTGGCCTCTGGGCAGGTGTGGGAGAGACTCAGAGGAGGCCATTAAGGCTTATTACTGCCCTTAGGGTCCTGACCACTAGTTACCCACTCAGAATAATGTGACCTAATTTAATAAAGCCTATAGGAAGCCCTTATCAGTTTATTTGAATAAATTTAGGGTTGCAATTGCAGGGCTGCTCCAAGCACAGCAGAGATCTCTGCAAACAGAAACCACATTCTCTCAAGATCCAGACAGACAGGGGTAATAAAGGACAGCAAACGACCCTGGCCATGGTCTGCTGTCTGATGTCCACTTATTGTCACCAACTGTGCACCTGTTTTCACAGAACAGAAAAACAGATGAGCAAAATGTATTTTTAAAGTGAACTTGAGAATACTGCCAGTAGTTTTCTTCAAAATTCTGTTACTTGGAGCTTTCTTGGCTATTTCAAAGGCTGTAACCGTACCATATGTGAGGTGTCCCCAGGTGATTTGATCTGAAGCCTTTTCCTCCTGGTTACTGGTACTGATTTGACAGACTTTCAAGGAGGATGCCAGATGCCCTTGCAGAGTTAATGTAAGCCTTCACTGTTCTTTCGCTACAAGTATGTTGGCCCTAAAAGCCACAGCTTTCACACCTATTGCATGCCCAGCTAGTGAAGCAATTGGGTGGAATTGTTGGGTGGATCTCCAGTTTGGGAAGGTAGTTATGTGAAGTATTTCAAGTTTTCTCATATTTGTCATGCCACCAGATAGGCAGGGTCAAATATGGTATAATTCAAGCTGTCTGATTTATAAATGGTGCCATGCCAGATTCAGTCCCAGAAAAGAGCACATAAATTAAGCAGTACTTCATTGATTTCAAATGCGACTCAGAAAGCATGCAAAGGATGAAGCTGCTGTGAAGCTATGGGAAGATACCTCTTTACTGAATTGCTACTTATCTGGCAACAATACTACCAGAGTGTATGCTTGATTTTCTTCTGTCCTTCATGATGACAGACCAGTGACAAGATTGGCCTGAAATGAGTGCAGTAGGACTTTCATTTTCTGTAGAGTGGTAAGAGCACCCAGATATATGGATGTATTTCCCTGAAACTTAAACGACACAAAAATGTGAATAAGGGCATGTGGTAGGTTCTCTGCCTTTCCTTCTGCTGAGGAAAAAAAGAACACAGTGATCTGGCCCAGCCTGGGCTTCATTATCACCGGTGGACTGGACTATATTTGAAAAGCCAGTGAACTCCCAAGGAAAGTTGATTAGTGAAGGAGGGAAGAGTGATGACTGAACCATTGTTCTGCTTAATTGATTTCTTGAAACAGATAAGTTAGCTGCTCGAAAGTCTGAGTAAAAGGAAACAGAACTGAGGAGACAGTCCACACTGAAATTAAACTCAGAATCATAGAATCATGGAATGGTTTGGGTTGGAAGGACCTTAAAGATCATTAAACTCCAACCCTCCTGGCATGGGCAGGGACACCTTCCTCCAGATTTCTCTCTTCTCGTCTTGAATACTTCCAGAGATTTGGCACTCACAGCCTCTCTGGGCAACAAGAAGTCCTTAGACAGGGCTAGACATTGAATAAAATACTGAGAACAGCTACTACTCTAAATTGACTCAGGATCCAGTCAATGACTTTCAGGAAAGGAACTCCGCTGAGCTGACACCTTCTGGGAGGACTAGGAGACAGACCCTCTCCTGAGATCAATGTTCTCAGTGCTCCAGACTGTCCTACGACTGACTGATACAGATTTGAACATTCAATTAACACATCCACTGTCACAGATCTGTGGGGCTCCATATAATGAAAGGATCATACACATCCAGGTTACATATTGAGTACCTAAATATGTTGTGGAGATGCTTTCGCTTTCTTATGAGGAGGTGAGATAAACAGTCCTCAGCACAGTATAATACAGTGAGGCAGAATTTCATGAAGAAGCATCTTCAGAGACAATTATTGAAAGAATAATTAAGAATTCTTAATGACCTACACATTATTTGTTGCAACTAGGTCTAAAAGATCTACTGTAATAATATTTATTTCTATAATTTAAATGCTAAATAAATAATACAGTAGAAATAAAGAATTACGAGACATTAGATACAGAGTTATGATATTATGAATTATGAGGTCCTTAGAGCTGGGATTGACTACCACATGCTTTACAAAATTTTGACCAGCACAAACACTCATGGAATAAAAGAATTAGATTAATGATCAGTGGCATAGTCCTTCAGTGACACAGAGGTGGATAGGGACAGATGACAATGGGAAGCCAGCACACTTGTAGCATTTATACAGGAAAGGTCCTTGGGAGATAGTTTTTGTATGAGAAAAGAGAACAGAATTTTCAATATATATTTGCATAAAGGTATTCAAATAAAGTTGTGTAATTGTGAATATGGGCATACATATACTGAGTGAATACCTAGAACAGAGCAAGACAGCTTGCATTTCCTCTTTTCCAGGAAATTTCTTGTTCCTTACAGTAACTATCTACTCACTGTGAACAAACAGGGGTCCAAAGTCCCTGTACATGCCAAAAAATTAATGAGGACTTCAAATGTAAAATATGTGTAACAGTAATGTGTCCCATTACAGGTGACAACCAAGGAGCTGTCACCCTGTGTGATGCAGCTGGAGTTTCAGTCCATGTAAACCAGAAAATTCTACATTACATCTGTGGGATAAAACTGCTTGGTATTATCATAGCCTACATAAATCTTACTAGTTATCACAGCCCAGTCGTCAGAAAACAAAAAACTACTTCCTTTTCTCCCAAGTCTGTTCTTAGCACATTATTCTCTTGCCTGGAGAAAGTGAAGCCTAGACTGAAGCTAATCAGAAACCAGTCCCATTATGTGTATTGGTGGGTGAGTCTCCCCAATTTGCATTATTCTTTCATTTTTTTCAAAGTCTTCTGAACCATCTGCTAGGCTGTTATCACCAGCCCTGTCCTGAAATAGATCTCTATTTTAATGTCTTCAAGCTTCTAATGAAATGGGAGTAATAAAGACACTAGTATCAACCACATCACTCCTTTCATGGGTTTTTCCTAATGGTGAGATTAAACCTGCCTAATGAAAGGAAAAAGTTACATGCAGAATACATGAATATGCTTATACTCCCAATCCTATAATGAGCAAATTCTGTCCTTGAGTTCAGTATTCAGAGAGATCCTGAATTTAGACAAGCTCAGTAAAAGAAGATGCTTGCAGGAGAAAAGCATAATGAAAGTTTACCAACAGCTAAATTAACCATTAACAACTGTCAATGCCTGTAGCTCCCTGTGTTTTATCAATGTCTACAGCTGTGTGTAAGTACTGCTGAAAGCCAAATTTAAAGATTAGCCTGCTCTGTATGCACAGGATGAATTATTACCCAAAGTGATAATCAACAGTCCTAAAAAAGGAAACTGTTTTCTGGGCTTTCTCCTTACAGAGCTATGAAACATATTCTTGCATTTGAACTGGCAAGAGTATTTTCCTCACTTCCTCTTTCTAGCTCCATTTCAAGGTCACCACTGCTTGAAAAAAATCAGCAGTAATAAAATATCATATTGTGTTTATAAGTGAAACAGTGCAGAGAAGATTTAGAAAAAAAATTGATAAAAATTAAATATGAATTAAATCAGCTGTGAAAAAAGGTCTGCAGAATAAAATCTTTGATATTTGCTACAAACAAGAACAATTATCTACAGAAAAACTCCAAGAAATTATTAAAGATTATAAAGAAAAAAATTATTTACATTTAATTTATGGGAATTAAATTTTATAAACTGGACAATCCACTTTAATCAAGTCTGCTGTCAAATACTTTTAATTTGAAATAATATAACTTGACAATCTGGGTACAGTAGTTAATCATTAAAAATTAGCCACGACTGCGAACTCACAATTACTGAATTATTATTTTATATATCAGAGATCATAAAAAGGGGAAAAATTGACCTGAATAAAATATTCTGCAGACAAAGTTAAAAAATGTCAAATCTGGAAACAAAAGTTTTCCATTTTTACTTGTTAAAGACTTAGCAGTGGATAGTTGACACTATATTCATGTCTAGAAAATTTATTAACTGGGAAGTGTGTTTTTTATGATGATCACTGCCAGATCCAGTAACCAAAATTTCAAATGATACCCAGCTGCCAGTCAAGGCAGCAGGAGAAGTAGGTGACATTGCCCTCTGCTTTCTCTCCCATCGGAATATTGCTATCCCAGATGAGGCTTCATGGGGCTGCAGGAAGGCGTGGGGTTTGCTGTGCCCTTCACTGACACCCTAGAAAATAGCAAAGATTTCTAATGCCTTTCTAGCATCTGCAACTCATAGTGTGACACAAACATGGTTTTCTAACATAGTTGTCAGAACACTGTAATTTACACTTCGGCTCTGTGTGCATCACAAAAGAAAGAAACTGATATACCACATGGGCATATGGAAACCAAAGAAACTAAGAGGAAAACTCATAAAGACAACAGTAATGATAAAATAGAAAGTATAAGCAGGCAGAAAATGTGCATGAAAACAATGATCTAGGTAAAAAAGGTGTCAGTAACTATTTAATTTAACCATAGTAACTTCAGAACTTCAATGTGAGCTAGACTTTGTGATAAAAGAGATGCAAAGACAACAATATTATAAACAGATCATTTTATCTTCTCTAGAAGATATCCCAAATATTCATCACTCATTATAAAATTAAACTGTCATATCTTGTAATGGCTTGGAGAAATCAAATGAGAAATATCTGTGTTGAGCACTGTGCAAGTTTGACTTTCTTTGAAGTGCACTTGAGTTTAATTAGGACATAAACTTCAAAGAGTTCACCATCTGACTACCTATTGTGAAAAAAGGCCAAAAGGTAGCTTTTCGCCATCAATTTATAAACTTCATCTCCCAAATCCCTGGGACTTCCTGGTCACAATTCTAATCAGTAAAGTAAAATGTGGGAACAAAGCTGCTAACCATGCAGCAGCTACACCACAAAAAGGGTAGACTTAAATTCTTAGCTGTTATTTGGGAATAATTTTTGCCATTTTCCCTTGTCACTTCTTTCATTACAACTTAATTACTTCAAGATCATTTTGACTGCATGTCTACAGAATCCTGCTTGCTCATTGGTCACAGCCAAACTCAAACAGCAGCATGCCATGGCTTGTAAGTTTTATTTGTACTAATGAGATGTGAGTACGTAATTGAATTATTGTTAGTGACTCATGGTCAGACCCTTGTAAAAAATACATTCTGAAAATGATGACAAGAAGGTGACATTCCAGTCTCTTGTAATATTTCTACATTCTACATTGAATTTACCAAATAAAATTCCATTGAACAACCTCCAGAATAAGATCAACATTCAGATAATAATAGTTTCTCAAAGTGAAAAAAAGCAACATATTACCACACAGCAACTCAAAATCATCTTAACACAAGGTGAAATGGGAATAAATCCACACCTGAAATCTTATACGAAAATGCAGAGGTTCATATTTAAGAGTAACAAAGGTGCTGCAAGGAAATTATGTCCTCAGTACTGGTCGTCTTGCTGTTTTCCCGATCTTGTCAAGTAATTTTATACACATTTGTTTTAAAAGTTTAAAGATGTTCTCTGGGCATCACATGAAGACTGGATGGTAATAAATAGCTGTTGGTATTTTAGTTTTTAGAAGGACCTACACTATGACTGTCAGTTTATTCTACTTTTTGTGATTTGGAGGGAACTCATCAAAGAAGAAAAAACTATATTTTTGTCATAATATTCTTTACTGTTAGCTTTTTTTGGTGTTATTTCCAAATTATGTAAGATAGTGTTGTCACCTTGCATCTAAGCTAATGTTTAAGAAGAAAGCCTAGTAAAACTTTGCAAGCATCAAATGCTTTTGAATCTAAATCAAAGCTAAACAGATGCCATCAGAAAAAAGAAAATTTTAATTTTGCCCTTCAAAATATCCAGAATATGGGGAACTGAAGTAAGTATTCTACATTGGACTTTATAACAAAAACATTCTAATATTTTTTTTTAAATTCCCTTATAGTAAAGAAGTAGAGGTTTCTGGTTATTTTTAGGTCTTGGGGCTTTTTTTACCTCATCAGAACTAAAATATAAATTATAGAAATATTCTTCCTTAACCACAATAGCAAGAATGTATATAAAATGTAATCTCAAGTTAAATGAGCAGAGTCCTGGAAGTTCAGTTACATAAAACAAATTGTAACACATATACTTTCTATTAAATTTGACTAAAAATACAAATAACAATGGATCTCTCACTGTGCAAGACCTTGTAATGTAACTCCTTTCTCAAGCGCTGCATGCTTTTCATATCTGGAAAATAGGTGCCATAGCCCTCTGTCAGATTATGAAATCAACTACTGTCAGAACTAAAAGAGGAGCCAGCAGTAGCGGCCATGTTCATGTTTTAGCTGAAAACTAAATGTTTGTAATGTTCAGAAATACTGCTTTTCTCATATTTCAGCATTTTCTAATCTATTTTGACTCAAGTGACTGCTCTCCCAACTGTGAAATCTATGCTGGCTGACACCCCTTATGTCTCTCAATCCCATTAACATGTGCCCAAATTGCAGACAGAAATTAAATATTAATTCCTTTTCATGTCACCACTTTGGCATATCTTGCATACCTCTGCCCTCTCCCACAACATTCTAATTGCCACAGCAGCATATCTTACACTTTGGGAAACACTATCAAACTCCAACGCAGATTGCAAGCAAAATACTCTTCACTGCAGAGCAAGCAAGCCTGATTTTAAAACAAAACTTTGATTTTTTTCAAAGCACAGCATATATGTACATGGAGTTTCTTTTTACTCACGAGAGGCTCTGCCATGATGATGCGAATCTTGCGTTCAGCCAGAGTAGTGAAGTTAACAAACAAGCTCTTCAGGACGTATTCGCCTGGTTTACTGTCGGGGTCAATGCTGATGGGCAACATGGCTGGAGGTCCTTTTTCTCTCTGTGTTCCAGAAACAGGAGGGACAGGTGGCTTGATATATCCGTTACCAACCGGAGAAGCTGAAATGGAGAAAAGACACATTTACTTCTGGGTAATTCAACATGGTTTAACTTTCATAGAGCACCTCAACAGCTCACTACACTGTCAAAGCAAAATTGGAGACTAGCTGCTAATCAAAGAAATACACAACACATCAATATAACTTCCATGCAACCATAGGTAAAATACACATTACCTAACTGGAAGAAGAAATCAAAGATTAAATCTTTTATGTTAAAATTGAGTGATGCTTACTATGCAGTGCATAATCAATACTCTTTTTTTTTTTTTTACATGGTAGGACTTGCTGACACCTAACTGAAAAACATCCTCATTTTTTATCTTTAGCATGCAAGTCAGACCTGTAACTCAGTTGCCAAGTAACAAAAATTTATTCTTTATTGCTATTCAAACTGCTTTAGCCTTGCCAAAGTCAGGAGTCTGGTCTTTTGACTATGGTGAATTGTATAGGGTCTTATTCTCCTGTAATCTATACTGAGGTCAGTCAAGAATGACTCGAGAAACAACATACATGCTACCAGTCCTAAATCTTGCAAGAAGAGTCAGAATGTTTTCCATGGCCAAAAAGTATTAATTACACATTAGCTTTCCTGAAAGTACCAAACCCTACAGCTTCATCTGACACTTTTGAGATTATACCTGGTGTATTTTGTTCAGTTTTGTGCCCTCCCATACAAGAATGACATTGCTATTCTGAAGCAAGGCCAAGACAGGACCATGAAGGTTTCCTGAGAAACCTTCCCTAGCTGGTGAGTAAGCTGGGGTTGGACTAACCATCCACCAGGGATATTTTCCAATCTAAATTATCCTGTGATTGAATTCCCCATAATGAGTATCAAGATATTGTATACTAGACTCCAGCATACAATCTAAACTCTACTTGCTGTTTTTCTGTGAATGAAGGAAAAACAAATGGAAGCACTTCAAATGTTACCATTTTACACATAAAATTTACAATCCAAAATCCTCAGGGCTCAGCTCGTATTGGCAATGAAAGCAATGTTTGGTCTTCAGGCAGGTACTGGTAGCACCTTCTCTCTTTGCCAGAGACTTTAAAAGCAGCAAATTAAGAAACACTGGCAAGACCAGCCATTATGCACTCTGAATGTAATAAAAGTGTCGCAATGCCCATGAGTGCTACTGGTGATTGGGACAGAGATGCTTTAATGCAGTACAAACTATGGAAATACTGTGAACTAAAGCCATTACAGCACTTCCCCATAGCACTGCACTCCAGAGTGTTACATTATATGTCTCATCCAAGTTGTGAAGAAAGAAAGAGAGAAAGAAGAATGAACTACAATGATGGTTGCCTCACATCTAATACCTTTAGTCTTTTCCTCTGAGGAACAAAATTGCGAGTGTTACTGAAATTAATTGTCAATTATAAGTGACATGTGATTGTTTTAAGGATAAATTAGATTTTTGTTCCTTCCTATGGACTTTAACACTTCATTGCTGAACAAATATGAAAAAAAAATTTAAAAGAAGAAACTTTATGGTTCGAGAGTATTTAAATCAGAACCCAAAATTACACACTGAAAAATAAAAAAGGATCCATTAGAGAAAAGAGAACATGCTTTCCTTTAGAAAAATCAGTTTAGAAGTTCCTATATTACTGTAATAGAAGACAGAAATGCTTCTCTTCATGTAGCTATTATTCTGCAAGCATAACACATCTATACTTTTCTTTGAAAATAACCCCTCACTGATGAGGTACAGCATCACTCTTCAGCACAGCAGCAGCACTTCTCCCAGTGTGACAGATGTTTCCTGCTAGATTTGTTTCCTGCAAAGTTTCACTTGATTTTTGAGGGCAAAAGCATTATCATGGAATCTTCCTGGCATTATAACTCTTTGCAAAAAACAAAGTATATAAAACAGTCCTACATTTATATTATGTAAAACTTGTTCTAAAAATGCACTGCTGTTCTCAATAATAATCTACTTCAAAGTGCTGAAAAAAAGTACCCAGAGAAGAGTGTAAGTGCTACTGCTCTTCTGTCATCACCTAGGTTCTCTTTAAACTTAAACACGAAGACAGTGGGATGCAAAGGGTCAGATGCAAGTTTTCACGGACTATCAAATACACTAGGCAATGGAAATCTCCCCACAAATAACTTTAGGATGGAGTCAGACAAATTTTTTACAATTAGGACTATATTTGCCAAATGTGTGGTTTTGACTGGCTCACGTCTACCCACGAAACCATCTCGACCTCCAAGTGCAAAGTCAGGAAAATTTTTTGGTGGAGAGCGAAACCAATTTTTGCAAGGATTTGTGTCCTTTGTGCAGCCCAAGCCGTGTCCGTGTCCGTGTCCGTGTCCGTGTCCGTGTCCGTGTCCGTGTCCGTGTCCATGTCCATGCCAGCCCAGCGGGCCGAGCTNACATTTATATTATGTAAAACTTGTTCTAAAAATGCACTGCTGTTCTCAATAATAATCTACTTCAAAGTGCTGAAAAAAAGTACCCAGAGAAGAGTGTAAGTGCTACTGCTCTTCTGTCATCACCTAGGTTCTCTTTAAACTTAAACACGAAGACAGTGGGATGCAAAGGGTCAGATGCAAGTTTTCACGGACTATCAAATACACTAGGCAATGGAAATCTCCCCACAAATAACTTTAGGATGGAGTCAGACAAATTTTTTACAATTAGGACTATATTTGCCAAATGTGTGGTTTTGACTGGCTCACGTCTACCCACGAAACCATCTCGACCTCCAAGTGCAAAGTCAGGAAAATTTTTTGGTGGAGAGCGAAACCAATTTTCGCAAGGATTTGTGTCCTTTGTGCAGCCCAAGCCGTGTCCGTGTCCGTGTCCGTGTCCATGTCCATGACAGCCCAGCGGGCCGAGCTGCTCGCGCCTCTCCCAGGCTCGGAGCCGAGCGTGGTGCCCGGGCTGGGCTGGGCTGGGCTGGGCTGGGCTGGGCTGGGCTGAGCTGAGCTGGGCTGGGCTGGGCTGGGCTGAGCTGGGCTGAGCCGGGCTGGGCTGAGCCGAGCCGGGCTGGGCAGGGCAGGCTAGGCTGGACTGAGCTGGGCTGGACTGAGCTGGGCTGGACTGAGCTGGGCTGGGCGGGCGAGCGGGCTGCTCGCCAGCGCGGCCCCTGCCAAGCACAACACGGCCGGGCCGGAGCCAGGCAGCCAGCCCGGGCTGCCTCTCGGAGCAATCCGCAGCAATCTAATCGAACACAAAGTCGCCTTCTGTTCCTCGGCAATTCTGCTTTAATCCCGGCTACTAAGCTGAAAGCACCGGGGGGATTGAAGGGAGACAGGCAGGCGCTGTGTGAGAGCAGGTACGCTCCACGACCTGGCCAAATTAAGTTTAAAAAGCCTTAGCCATGCTACCTGGGAGCTGCCACCCTAATCTTCAGTCATCGTAGCGTTCAGCCAGGATTCTGAGACTGGAATTTGAATCCACATAGTCACTGTTAGCAGGAAGCCTTTTAACAATGATTCTGTTAGGTTCTTTTTTCAGACATCTAACTGAAAAGTCACTTATTTGCACATTGTAATAGAGGAATGCAATTATCTGTAAGATTTGCCAGTGCACCAAAAAGTTTTCTTCTAGCTCTTCTCAGAAATAAAGAACTTTACAGCCTTTCCCCAAATACAGAAAAAGCACATCCTGAGGGCTAACACCTGTCATTGCTACAGCAATTACAGCAGTTAAGAGAAATGACTGACATATGACATTGATTTAGTTCAATTTTTTAAAAGACCATTTTGTAGCTGTTAACTCCATTTAAACATCTTTAGAGTGAAAGCTAACATTGCCAACACTCTGAAGGTTTGGAGTTGATCATGAGTTGGTCATGAACTATTATATATAGGTTTGGCATTCTAAGGCATCTTTTCAGCTCCATTAGCTCCAGCATTTGCATATGCTTGATATTTGCATTGCAAAATTCTGGCCCAGTGACAAGACTGTCACTGATATCTATACTGATAATGTATGAGCTTTAACAGAATATAGCTTTTATGCCTAGACCGAGAGCCCTATAAAACTCACTAAAAATAGTTGCCTCTGAGACATAAAATTGGATATCAAGGACTCAAAATTTAAGAAGTAGCTGCATAAAAGTCATCCCTGGTTGGTCCCTTTATGTTGACACATTATAATGTGAACCTTAGAAGTAGCAATAAAATGATGTGCTCAGTTTTTCCATCTACACCAGTGAAACACTGCCCCGTTAAATAAAATACATAATTTTAACATCAGAAATAACCATGTATAGTTTGTGTGGGTTCATGCAGAAGATATATGGAGGGAGGTGGGTGGAAGGAAGGAGTTATACTCAATTTGAGATACTGATTTCCTTAACAAATTTAGTTTTTACTGCCTGATTTCAAAATAATAAATGTTATACAAAGAGAAGTACCAGAACAGACCACAGAAGCATTTAGATTGAGTGTCTACATATTGTAGGGTATTGGTCACCACACAAGCAAGCTGCATTAAGCTAAACCCTTTACCTAGAGAAAAGTAACTCATCCCTCAGGAGAATGAAAGGTGATGCACATGGAGGAGACCATGGTAACCCTGGTGCCCAAGGACTCTGCCACAGCAGAGAATCTACAGATCAAGTTTAGAAAGTTGTATACATATTTAAAGCTCCTATCCTAGAAAAATCTGTAAGAAAGTTTAACCATGCCAGATCAACTATAAAATGTCTGTACCATTTGGGAGTGTAATTCTATCTGAAGCACCTTTTCTTGTTTCCACCACGGTCCTTTATTTTTCTACTAAATGTGCAATAAACTGCATTTCAAATTATACACTTATCCCACAGATTATTTTCATTAGTGCAGGCTCTTACCATATTATTTTCTCAATTTCATGTATTTTTAAAATAATTAAAGACAAGGAATAAATATGGAAGTATCAGTGAAATATCACACATGGCTGTCATCACAACCATATCCTATTGCCACAGAAAGGCCTGACATAAAATCACTACTAGATTTTTCCATGTATTGATCATTTCCCTGATCAGAAAAACAGCTGTGAAAAAGCACAGTAGTTTTAGTGCAACACATGGTCAAAAGCTGATACTGGGGATGAGTACAAAATTAAATTATCATAAGAGAGTCCCTGCTATGATCTGCACTACAGGTATTTTTCTTAGAGCTGTAAGAGGAATCAAAACAACTGAATGATGATAATGCACAAGCCAAGAATCTGTGCTACATTGGCTATAACTTCAGCCATACCATTACTGAATTTTCAATGTCTTTATGCAGAAAAACAGGTTGCATTTTTTTTTAGTAAACTGTGTCAAATTTACACTTTAGCAACCATGAACAAACTAGTAAGACAAACACAAACATCTATTTGCAGTATTTTCATACCTACCGAGCCCCTTTATAAAGCCGATCACGCTGGATTTTCTCCAACATGCTACTGTAATATCCATGAGCCTGTGAATACCTGAAATGTTCCACTCCTTCAGTTAGAAAAGTTAGAATCCTTTTCTAACTAAAATTGAAAAACAAATTAGTTGTTTCATAATCCTGTTTCACACTTCCTCACTGCTTGTGAGGAAGACATTTCCTTCAGTTTCTTGGTATTGTTTCCCAACAGACAAATGCTGAAGACCTGCGATGTGTGAGCTAGAGCAGGCCTGCAGATCAGCTCAGCCTTTCCATAACCAAAGGGGTAATTTTTAGCTTCAGCATATGATGATGACCACTCACAGAGTGGCTGCACGTCTATATTTATCCACAAGCACATACTATGCTGACAGATTAGTGAAACTACTTCAGGCACTCCAAGAACATGAGACAGGATAATGGAGTTTGACAAAAACAAACCACACATATCAAACACATGTGCTATCATACAATCCAAGCTGAAAGCAATTAGTATAGAAATGGGAAGCACAGTGACAACACAGGATGGGTTTTTGTTTTGTAACTGAAGTCTTTTGGCTAAAAGTACATAGAGTCTAAATTCCTTTCAATAAAGCCAACCCAGTATCTCTTCTTTTCTCATGCCAAGAATCAGCGAGGAACCACATATCCTTAAAAATAACCATACATCTTCTGCTATCTTGAGAAAATTTGCTTTGTTTTAAAATAGCAATTAAAATATATAATATTAAAAAGAAATAATATTATATTATTAATAGTATAATATTAATAAGAAATATTAAATATTAAAAAGAAAACACATTATTAAATAAAGCATGAAGAATTTAATTTACAAGGATATGGCCAATGGGCACAAAAGGTTGTTTTTTCACCTTTTGAAGGAGAATATTCCCAATTAAATCAAGCTTGATGGACAGGGAATAAAAAAAGGAAACTTTTATTAAAAGAAACAAACTAAAGGTCTAGCAGATCCATTTTTATCTTGGTGAAATAAACTGTAAGATTCCCTAGGAAAATGTTATCCCAACGTATTAGTAAGTTGCACTAATAGCACTATTTTAATGTAAATTTTATTTTCATAATTAATTTGCATGTGTCCAATTCTGGGCCCCTCAGTTTAGGAAGGACATTGAGATTCTTGAGCACGTCCAGAGGAGGCAACAAGGCTGGTGAGGGACTTGGAACACAAGCCCTGTGAGGAATGCTGGGGGAGCTCGGGTTGTTTAGCCTGGAGAGGAGGAGACTCAGGGGTGACCTTATCACTCTCTACAACTTCCTGAAAGGTGGCTAGTCAGGTGGGGGTCTATTCTCTCACACAACTGACAGAATGAGAGGACACAGTCTTAACTGCGCCAAGGGAAATTTAGGTTGGGTGTCAGAAAAAATTCTTTACTGAAAGAGCGACTGGGCAATGGAATTGTTGGCCCAGGGAGGTGGTGGAGTCACTGTCCCTGAATGTGTTTAAAAAAAGACTGGATGTGGCACTCAGTTCCATGGTTTAGTTGATGAGGAGGTGTTAAGTTAGGTCACAGGTTGGACTTGATGATCTTAAAGGTCTTTTCCAACCTAGTTAATTCTGTGATTCTGTGAAATCTCAGTAAACATGTTATTCTAAAACTCCAGACTCTGAAGACTGTCTAAAACTGTTCAGACAAGTATTGGAGAAGACAATCAGTCATTCTGTGCAGCTGACTTGACACAAGAACATGACATAAAACAATCCCAACTCATCCTGACTTTCAAAAGTCTATTTAATCCAAATACAGGATTCTTCAGGAAGAGTTTCTTTGGTTGACCAATTAGATAGATGGTCTGCAATGCAGCAAAGATAAAACCCAAACAATTACATGCAAAACAAAAGTCTGGAAATCCTTATGCCAGAGGAAATACTAGTCTAGAACATAAAACAGGTAAGAGACAGTAAGGTCAGTGGGGAGAAATACCATAGAAATTCAAGATTCTGGAGCAAAAGAGCTCATTTGGAAAACAAATCTAAAGAGAATAGATTGGGAGGATATCCAATGAAGTGTTGAGATGACCTCAGCCCTCCAAAATGGATATCCTCAAATACTTGATTATGCCAAAACTGTAAGGGAGAAAAGGCTAATTTATACATTCCAGATTCCTTAGTTTATTTAAAGACGTGCTTCAGGACATTAATTTGTGTAAACTGGCATGGGGGAGAGAAAGGAAGAAGATATCTTCCATGATAAAGGCACTCCAGGACTTGGTACCAATTTACCCAAGATAAGACCAATATTTAAAATTATTTCTGTCTGAGTACTTAGTGAAAAACTGCTGTTGCCAGGCTTAGATATACTTATTCCACTCTTTTCACAGTACTTGTGGAGCTACAAAAGACAGTTCCAGATCCTGTAGACTTGGTTAGGCAATTTTTGTCCAAACCTCCTATTCCTTTTACTGTAATAGGAGAGTACAAATTTCATGTGAACGCAAGGAACAGCAAAGACAGAAAACAGGAGACAAATTAATTCGTACATCCACTAAGAAGTGGCAGAATTGCCAATGACATGTAAGCTTTGGCCAACCCAACTACTCTACCCAAGGAAAAGGAGGCTTGAATGTTATGTGTGTGTGCGTGTGTGTGTGTGTGTGTGGTGTGCACATGCTTGCCATTCTTGAATTTATTTTCAGTATCTTATAAAAAACCTAAAACAGACCATGTGGTATTCTCAGTGAGACTGAATATCTTGGGACATAAGGCTAATTCCTAGCAAACTCATTCAGCCCTCCCCTTAATCCAAGGGTGGTCAATGATTTGCAGAATGGAGCCTAAGAACATGTCCCAGATGTGGCAATTTTTTAACAATCAGATCCAATCCTCTGCAGGATAGAAACAAAATGCAACCTGGAAATAAATATATGGTCACTCAGTAGGCCTTATGGATGCTAAAATAGCACTTGTGGGGAATGCTCTTCTCTGCACGTCTACAAGGAGCTCATATGCTCATTCCACTCAGAGATGCTTATGAAGCAGCCATCTCCTGTGAAGGACCCCTCCCCCCCCCCGGAAATAAACAGTTTCATACAGATATCTTTGCCCAAACTCAGGGAAACATTAGAACACTCCTTACATGACTGTAACATATAGACAAGTCTTATCTGAGATTGATGTAGTGAAGTGCCTGTAAGCTTTGAAGCCAAAGGTTCTTGTTTAACCTAGAACCTTGGAAAGAATAAAATGTTGGTCTGGCTTTATTAGCCACTAGCAACCTTCTGGCCTTCACATCCCAGCTGATGGCAGGTAAGCATTAAGCCTTGTAATCCTCAGAGGAGTACTGCAATTCTCTGAAAGAGAGGGGTAATTGATGTGAGAGCCTGTAGAGGAAAGCAGTGAGTGGCACACATTTTCTTCCCTTGCATGTGCACAGGATTCAATAATGATGACTGCCAAAACAAATAAACAAACAGGAAATCCTGTCATATGTCCCCATTGACTTTTTAAAGGCCTTTTCACTGACTTGGCTAAGTATCCTGTAAGATACAGACTTTCCCTCTCTCTTTCTCCTAACTGGCAGGTCAGGGGTTGAGCAGCTTAACAGTGCTCCCTAGGTTCTTATCTCAGATCCTTGCAAGACATTTGAGTGAGGCAGGAAAGCAATTCTCCTTCCCTCCCATTCTCTTTGCTCACCATCTATTTTTCTACTTCTTTGTCTTTAAACAATTATTTTCTTGTTTACATACCCCACCGTGCTGAAGACATGTGGGAATATATGCATGTAACAAAGATTTTTAACTGCACCAATTCTAGAAATTGCTTGGTTTATTTTGAGATTAAAGACTGAAAATGCTAAATTACATGGAAAATCTTGTGGAAAATCTACAACAATTTTCACATTCTAGTGTTTTATTTAGGGGTGAATTCTCACTAAAGGAAGTATCTTTCTTGCTTCTGATGGGATCCAAATCAAACAAAAATACTTCTCAGTTTCTGTGCTTTATATTATAATGACATGCTGCCTCTTTGAAGGCTGACTTGAGATGAACAATATATTTTCAAGAGATTTCAAAATCTTGGTATCTTTTCTACATAACTTCACAAGGTTGTTTTTTACCTTTTCCAGTTATTCCAAAAGGAAAAAGCTCCAAAGAAGGGTGAAAAGATACTTTGAGAGGAGTAATTGTTGGGTTTTTTTCTAGAAAAAAATTTTAGGAAAAAAATTAAAACAGAGACAAGGTTCATTTCTGAAGCTACACCAGGATTTCTTTGAGCTCAAACAGTGCTTAAAAATAACTTGATTTTGAATAAAGACATTCATACTCTTCTTTTACACTTTTTTCAGGTACTAAGGCAAAGAGGCTAAGCTCCACTTTTGTTTTGTTGGATAAGAAAATAGCTTCCTTTAAGATTTTTAGACAGACATTTTGTTGCATTTGCTTTTCTTTTCAGAGACAGGGAGATGAAGATATTCCTGTCATTTTGTGGCTGATGGGTGTTAGCAGAAGAATTATTTTTAGGGAACTTGGGAAAGGGCTGAGGAAGTACAAGGTTAAAAGAGTCCAAAAGAAAAGAAATTGTTACTTCCAGAAGAAGGACTGACTAGCAAGCAGGGAGGATGTGACCTATATCTTCCTTCCCTAATGTGCAGATTTTGGTCAGGGTAGAGTTAATTTACTTTTCCTTTACTACTTAAATGTTCTGCAATACAACTGTAAGTCTGGATAAGATGGACTTTTGAAAATATATTTAAACCATTTATTTTTTACCAGGGAGAGACATTAAATGCTTGCATCTCAGTCCTACTAGAATTTCAGTAGCTACCTCAGACGTTAGAACTGGAACCATCCCTGAATTTTTGTTGTCTGTTTGTTCACACTTGCTCTTCCAAACTACTGACATGTTGGATCATGCTGTTAAAAACTCCTGTCTTTCACTGGAGTGGAAACAGTGTATCACTTGTGGATGACGTGTCTTCTGTGCAATGTACACATGTGTATGAAAACCTGAGCCTGTTGTGATGCACTCGTGCAAACAAGCAGTACTTTATTACCAATGTCTAAGAGTTGGCTTCCTACAGCTTTATTTCGTGCCATAATTAAGATGTCATGTCTAGCTATGTTTCAAAGTGCAGTACTACTAAGGAAAATCTTTATACTTGCTTCCTTGCATGTTCTAGTGCACTTGATTTACTATATGGGTGCCTTTTAGGGAAAGTTACAAATTTAGCCACCTACCAACCAAATATCAAACTTAATCTAGCCATCCAGACTCTGGGCAAATTGAGACCGACATTTCTAGGTGATCCATCAAACCCTTCTTAGATTCTTATCTTAAGACAGAATAAATCACTTTCTAGAGGTGCCTATCACTCATTCAGTGTTCTGAAAGAGAACTGATAACAAAGATACTCAAAGTTATTAAGTGATGATTCTCACTTTTAAATCTGTTCTGTAAATTCTTCAAGAGCACCTTGTATGGATTAAACTGCACTGTGGTGCATTTTAGCTGCTGCTGGCTCAAATTCTTGCTTGTGTGGGTGGAAAATGGCACAACGCCAGCAGTAAACCAAGCCACAAGCTGGATCTGTGGACTGGCAAATTAAACCATCACAAACCAAGAAGAATTTCACAAAATTTTGTGAAGCTTTCAGTGATGACACCCCAGGAGGGATTTCTCTGAATAAAGACTAACAAGAGAGAGACATCAATTCATGTTTCCCTCTACAGTGGAGCACACAAAGTAACGTCTATACAAAGAAAAATGAAAGAAAAAAATTTTGCAGCCATAATCTGGATTAATATTTGTTATCAATCCCCTATTCTATGTCTGATTGAATCACTACTATCATTACTTAATACTGACAGCAGCAGCACTGTCTATAACATTATCTATCTTCCATATTCAGTGCTACTTGGCCTCTTTGCTTACAGGCATCTTTTATTAGCCACAGACCATTACGATGCTATTGTATCTAATAACCCTTTATTACATTACATTACATTAACAATTCTTTGAAAGTGGGTTCATTTGCTTCTTAGCCATAAACCTAAATGCAAATGCAAATGCAGATGTTTACTGCTTTGGTAGACTGTGGCTCCAGGACATAAATACTTTTTGTGGTGACTGAAACACAAGATAATGTATTTTACCATCCACATGAGCTCAGTTAGGGTTTCTGAAAATTTGGCTCGAGTGCAGCTGCCCACTGAGAAACTTTCACTTGAAAAGATAAGTGGAGTGCATGGAATTTAGTTGCTGTCCAATGGACCTTCTGCATGACCAGTCAGTTGCAAATTCCTAATACAACATGGACAGGACATTGCTGTCATGCTGGTCAGTGGGCCATGGCAGAAAACTCCTTCCATGCATTGAAATGTCTAAGTGTTTTGGAATGCCATAAATATGTTATTAAATTTGGAGAGGAACAGGCACCTATAGAGATGAACGCTGTGTAATTTAATTACAAAAATAAAGAAAGAATCCTAGGGCTCACATTGGATTTTTCAAATAAACAGCTTAAACCCTGAAAAAACAGAGTAATTCATTAGAAAAACCAAAGAGCCTAATGAAATCTGAAAATAATAAAAATATGCTTTTTATAGTATATTCAAAGGGAAATTCAGTATTCCTGAGGGCTGGGACAAATTTAATGTTGTATCAGATTTTCTCAAGTGTCAGCAAGGGCAATCCAGGCAAACCACAGCACAGCTGGCCTGATACTCATCCTGGAGTGGCTGCATTTGATTAATAAAGAACCAAAGTATGATAATACCATGTCATTATCATAGGTCTATGGAAAGTAAATTTTATTAAATTAACCACATCTTTTTATGAGATTATAAATTTGGTTAGCAAGGCCGAAAGTGTAGTCTTAATTTTTGCTCGGCAATTAGATTGGCATTTTACCAAACTGCAAAATCAATGTTCATAACCAATACAGATTAAAAGATAGGTAACATCTATGAATTAAGGAAGAATCATACTGTAATGAATGTAGTTCTAGTGGAGGTACAGAGACCAGTTCTTGGTTCTGTACTATTTATCATTACTGTTAATGACATAAAAGAAAAACTCTTCTATAAAGTTTACAGGCAAAAAACAAATTAATGGTGTCAGACAGAAAAAATAGCAAAAAAAAAGCCCTTCTACTATGTTTGAATAGCATTTGAAACTTAAATATGAGCAAATAACACATGAGATATCAATTCCAACGTGCGGAGGATTGCATAGCCAGAAAGAAGGCCACACAGACAGAAGGCAGCTTTCTCTTCCTGGGAAACACTGATGATGAAAAAAAAGGCCTGAGACCAGGATGACTAATGTGTTGGAAACAGGCAGCTATTCTTGTGACCTGAAGAGCTATGGAGAGCCTTTTCAAGCAGTATGAAAAAAAGCAAAAGCAGGAAAGCCCTACTGCTTTTCATTGTCAGGGACTCTGCAACCACTGCTGGATGCTCAGTCCTGTTGTGGTGTCTGCAGCTTGAGAAAAGACACTGGTGAAGCAGAGAACATTCGGGAAAGGCAAAAAATAACTCACGACTGCAAAAGTTGCCTTGAAGTTTGGTTTAGTTGGACCATGAGAAAGTTACACCATCATATCCTCTAATGGCAGAAATTTGCACTCATTGTTTCTACAATGGCACCTCTTTGCAAAACCTATTTCATGGAACCTCTTACCCCAAATACCTTTTTTTAGACAGCACAGGCACTCAGGCACATCCAAAATGTGATTCATTATAATAAACATGTCTAAAGCAGCTCATCTGAACTGTACCCCCCAACCTCTTCACTGGCTATCCAGAAAACCAGGCTTGGTTGTAAGATGTAAAATATAAACACTAAGGATGCCTGAAAGTAGGTGAGATGATTTCCATGCCTATTAAGCATGAATATCAGGAATAGAAATTTGCTAAGAGACAGAATTTTGTTCATTAACATCCAATGTCTGGAATTTTAGACTAGACAAATGCATTAAAGAAGTTAAATACAAAGGGAGAAAAATTAACTGCCAGAATGCTATTAAGTCTGGTGCTTATTCTTCCATTACTGGGAATTTTAAATTAAGATTTTTTTTAAGATGTGCTTTGTATCGAACAGAAATTAATTCAGAGAAGCCATAAAGCCTGTTCTATGCAGAGCACAGATTGGATGACACAATGTTTTTTCTGATTGTATAATTTATGACTTGTTGAATGTATTAGTAGAAAACATAGTTCTGGGAACAATCTCTCATTGGTAAAGCTAGGATGCAGATGTTGTAAAAAGGATTCTTCTTTGTCTAATCATGATAATATCAAGAAGCAGAAATCTGAATTCCTATCAGTACTTGGTTTCTCTTTGTACATCCAGGTACAAATATAAATGGTATGATCAGAGTATCAAAGTTGTGGCTCCTAAAGAGGCAGGAGAGCTCAGAAGAAAAACACACATTTCTATCATTAAGCAAACAGGCCAGAATTGTTCTGGTAGAAACCTCCGATTCTCACTGCAGAAGGACATTAAAACCAGAAGAATACTGACCTAAAAAAGCACAAATGATTTTGCTAATAGGTATGTAATCAGGGAATTCAAAGTGAAGAGTGTAGGCAATTTTGCCACACTGTTCCATGACCTGTGATCTTACCATAAATTCCATTAGTTACAAGCATCAGATGTTGTTATGGGACATCACTTCGCATCAAAAACAATGACAAGCTATATTAGCATAAAGGGTTATTATTCCCAGATCCATGTGATCAGTACTCCATGGCAACCCAGCGATAATGAACGCCTTTGTCAGTAAGAAATGTACAAAACTATACAAAGCATGAACCTCAGGCACCTGAAACGGTACACAAGGCTGTTAACATATTAAGAATTTAAACACCAGCACTGACACTTCTTTCTGGATATACAAAGAAATTTTCCCCATGTTGTCAGCCCATCATTGCCTTTGTGGGGACACAGCATTTCCAGGACACTTTGCTCAGGGCTCACCAGTTGGGAAGTTGAGTGCTTAAAATCAGCCTGTGGAACAGAAACCATAAAAAATTACCCAAATGATAAATCACTTGGATAAATCTGGGTAAAATTTGCTGGTAAATTTACTGGGTAAAGTAGCATCTCAGAAGAGGATCCACAACAGCCAACACTGCCTTAGATATATTCCCACAGTGACCTCACATTTTTGGGCCACTTCAAATGTTCAAAGCAGAACAGAGAAGCAGCTCCTCTTCTTTTCAGTTTGGCTGTAATTGCTTTTTATGTAACAGCTTAATGGCTAAAAAACTCACCCAGAATGTGATAGTTTGGGGTTAAATGCTTAATTAAACTTCAAGGTTTTGAAATCTCATCTCCAACCTTTAAAAACACTTCATCTGGAATAACTAATACAGTAATTTTAAAATAAAGTTTGTGGTGGTTTTGTTTTGGTTTTATTTTAATGAAATCAATCTAGTTCCAATTCCACAGCTGTAAACAGTTAAATCCTCTCTTAGTTTTCCACGAAAACCCTTAGGACAATACAGAGCTTTCTGAAAATACTCTTCAGTATATCTTACTTAAATTATCAATGCAGATACTTATTAGATTTTCAGGACACTATGCCAGTTCTTCTACAGTTTATGGAAAATCATAGCTACAATGTGAATCCAAAATGTATGTGATTGAATGATTCAAAACAGAAAAAAGAGATTGAAACAGATTGCCATTGATCACACTGATCACTTATGTTTAATGATGTTTAATGTTCACTGGTCACTTGTGTTTAGGTCACTTGTGCTAATGACTGAAGATAATTTTCTGCATTAATTAGAAAGACATAATTTGCTATTTATATTTACACACACACACATACATATTACCTTAATGTAGAGATTTGAACCGTCTAGCCAAATGGTTCAAACTCTACTCCTTATAAAGCTGGTAAACATATCCAACCCAATAAATGTAAACAATACCGACTTGGAATGTCTTTTCTGGATTGAATATTATAAAACTGAAAATTTTGTAACAAAATGCCATGCCCCAAGGACATTGTCATAATACAAACGGAATTTTTAAAATGCATAACATCTCAGTCAGGCTTTAGGGAAGTTTACCAATTAAAAAAATTTGTTAAGTAAGTGTGCTAGCTGTGCAAGAGGTTCTGAAAAGTATTATACACCTCTTCGTACTTAATTGAGAAAAATGCTTGATTAAAACCTGTGGTAGCACATTTGAAAAAACTATCTCATTACCTTCCAGGGATAGATTCCTTTATGCAACAAGGAAATTACTGCAGAAATTAGTAACAGACTTTATGGTGATCTAGAAACAATTGTATCAGTATTGGGCAGATAGTCCTTCTAAGTATCTATTAATATCAAAGCACATGATAAATTTAAATAACTATCTAACTTGCCAGCAGTGTGATGCTTCTATTTTACTCCTTGAAGGACTACTGCTCGTCCTCAAATAAATGAAAACCTGTTACTTGTAAATGCCATTCTCAGAACTCCATTGTAGCAGTCAGTCACTTGGAATTCCCACTTTGAGCAAAACAGAGCTGGGAATTGGCCCAGGAGCATCTATGCATATACATGCACCTTCTGTCACTGCAGCTGCAGTGAGAAATCCTGTTTTTCCCCTTCCAGTGACAAGGTGGCCTTACGCTGCAGTTAAGTATGTAGCCAGTCTTATTTTTCCATGTTTTAAAAATAAATTCTATCTTGAAAGACATTTACAGATTCAAATGGTAAGTAAGTTCCAGATTTTTACTCTAAATAATCCCTTATTTCACTTGATTATTTTTTTCTCTTTTGTCATTACTAATACTTAGATACTCCAATGTGTATATGTATACTTAAATGTCACAACATGCTATTTACCTTCTTCCAAATCCCTGATGAGGAGATAAAGCTGAGAGCCCATCCCTGCAGTACACAACTCAATCTAACGTGATAACAAACCATCCATAAGGATACTTATAATATTTACAGTGCCTCATGCCAGTTTTTAACACATTGCTCATAAAACCATTATGCTTGAATGTGTGCTGAGTGACACTCACATATTCCCTAATGCCCAAATACATGGTTTGTTTTCTCATTCAGCTGAGAACTGTCAAAAGTGCCCAGACCTGTCTGACACCCTCCCCTGGGAGATGCCACTATAGACTAGTTTTTATTATTAGCTTAGACATTACCTCCTGTACTGGAGGAGAAGTCCATTAGGAAGTTACCTGCTACTGCATCACAAGTAATAATAAACAGAATAATGAGCTGAGAGGACATTTCTTTGTACATCTGTGTGTCTTCCACTGTGCTGCATTACCTCATTGGACTCAGGCTTTCAGAAGTGAGGTAATATAGAGGATGTATGATTAATCTGATGCCAAATTAACCAACTGTTGACCCAGTTACTTTCACAGCATGCACAAGGCACTTGCTGTTCTCCTCACCTGATAACATTTAACACTTTATGGCCCCCCCAAGCACTGAGGCAAAGGAAGGCATACCCTGTGCTGGAAGGGTGTGCTATAAAGCAAGGATGAAGGATGGAAATCAGGTCTCCTGCACTGCATTCTGCTTTTGGGAGGGGATTTCTCTGTCTCTCACCTCCCCCATCTCCCCAGCTGCTCTTTTTACTCCATCTCTACAATCTGGTGTCTCCTCATGGCTGTGTCTTCCCCACTTCAGACTCCCTATTCCAGTTCTGGACTCCCATGCACTATTTGTCCATCTAAAATTTGCTCATCTCACCTTCCAGCCCTCTTAACCCCATCCCATTCCTCCTCCCATCCCTATCTCTCCACCCACCCCTCTCCAGTGTTTCCTTGGTTCTACGTCATACCAGGCCCTCTCAATTTCCACTCCAACTGTCTGGGAAGTATCAGTTCCTCTGCTTTTGATTCCTTCCCCATGATGATTCCCCTGCCTCTTCTCCTTTCATTCTCACAGGCTCTTTGCTGGGCTTTTATTGCAGATTCACTTCCCTCTGCCCTCACTTTCTTTGTGCAGTCACTGTGCAGAGGCAGTTGGTTGTAAGGTCTCTGTCCCCCACCCATTCCCAACAAGAGAATTTTTAACATGAACAAACAGGGTTTATTTCGCATTTTCTCATTATTAGAGAAGGTAAAACTATTTCAGCAGAAAATTCTAAAGTTCACCTGCAGGGACACTGAGTTTAGAAGTGCTTTAGCCCAAACTGCAGAACTCAGGAGAAGAGGGGATTTACATTTAAAAAGCAGGCACAGCAATATAAACACAACCATTAATTTTTAATTTTTTTTATAATATTCCAACCTCTCTATATAACAACTTCTAAAAGTTCATTAAAACTATAATTCAAATTATTTTAGTCATTTCAATTGCTATGGAGGTCTGCAGGTCCCTATAACACCCACGTCTACCTGTCCTATCCCTTACTGCTTGAATACCTGACAGACAAATGAGTAAAAACAATCAATATATTTAACCTCACATTCCCTTTGAAAATATTTTCATCTTCCATGACATATTTGTTAAAGATTCACCAAGGACACACTAAGACTTTGCTTAATTTACTACAAACACTGATGACTTCTGTATTTCAAAAAGTGATACACTCCAACTTTGGATTCCCAGAGAATCAGAAATGCCCTTGATCAAACACTCATCCCAGTAAAGAATACATAGACTGTTCTGTCCCATTTTCCTGCCTATGAACACTAGAACAAAAATCAAAATGACCACCTAGCTTTGGTTCAGATGGCACACAGATAAAGGGTGGAGTGAGGTTATTTGTTTCAAACATCTGCCTTCACAGAAAAAGAAATACAGCTAAGTAATTTTCTCATCATTTAAGACATCAGTAGCAACAAATATGCATGCTGTGGAATTTTAAAACAATCCAATGACATTTCCACATGAAAATTACTACTTGCTGTCAATTAAAAATCTCATTATATATATTAACTGGCTGAGTCCCAATTTACAATGTGTCACTTGGCTACCAAGAATGTGAAGGAAAAAAGGTTCTTCCAGTACAAAAATAGAAGACAGGGCTTCATTTCCAGATCCAACACAGGATATGTGTTTCTCAGTTAATTTCTCTGTTTTGATTTGCCCAGGAATAGCAATAAAGCAATCCTTCATATTCAGGTAATAATGCTGGAAGAATTTAAGTCTGTAAAGCTTCCAGATGGGAAGCACTGTATGAGTATTATTATAATGGAGACCATTGCAATGAAGTTATTTGCAGTGGTTTCCCTGCACCTGAATTAATGAATGTCAATTTGCATCTTGTGAATGTAGTTTAAAATAGGCAACACAATGAGTTTTGTGTGCAATCCTCTCAAAGGTGTGACTGAAGCTTGTTTCACAGCTGGGGTACTTATGAAAGCTGTCACAGCAAGGATTTCCCTACATCTAAGAAGGCAGGAGGCTCATGCAGCCATTTTCCAACATCTGAGATTCCCTCTTCTCTGTCACATAGCCTCAATTTGCAAATTTGCAGAAACTTAAGTATCTTAAGAATTCTACCCTTTTCTGAATTGTTCTGAATTTAATTAACATGTCCAAAAAAAAGCAGGCAGACTGAATAAGTTTTGCTTCCACTGGAAAGCTGTCTAAAACAATTCCAGTTACAAGGGAATTACTACTTTCAGCACTTGGTATCTCAGTAATGTGCAAAAAATAAACCTCCTTATGAAAACATACAACAAGGCATTGCTGTGAGTATATGAAGAAACCCACTCTGAAACCCCTCAAGAAAGAACTTAGACAAGAACTCTATCCAGGTAACCTTCTGACTAAAAAACCAAATTAATCCACACATTTAAAGGCATTAAAAATAATAATTGGAAATGCAGTAAGAAAGATAATTCTGTATATTGTGTTCAACAAAACTTGTTCAAGGAAAACAGTATCAAAACAAACCAATTTATAAATGGACATCCTTTGAAATTTCATTTACTCCACATACAAGCTGAGATTCTTCAAAGTTACAGAGAGAGAGGAGATAGCTTGAGATTAGGAAAAAATGTTAGCATGATGACCACTCAATTATGGGAGAATTCCTTCAAACCATATCTTTGTCAGACTTTTGTGCTGAGCCATTAAGAATTCAAGGGCATATAAATTAGTCTTCCAAACTCAAGCTTTTCAAAATAAAGCTAAAACCATCTGTAATTTCATTATTACAAATAAAATCAAGATCTGATGCATTCTGTTGATCAGAATGATGTCTGATACTAATTCATCTAATGTCTTCACATTCTGGCCACACACAAACTGTGATTTCTCACCCTATCACTGACTAGTGAAAAACCACAGCAGTCTCTCAACTTGTATGCATTAGCACTACATGTGATGACTGCAAATTTCTGAAAGAATAGAAAGTATCCAGGATAAAGATTGTATAGCATGTCTCCCAAAAGGGCCTCCCTTTTTTATTTTAATGTGTGAAACTTCTCTCCTAAGGCTCCAATCACCCAATTAAGCTCTTTATCAGCAATGTATTCCCCTAGAAAAACATGATACTGTCACTATAGTGATCCCACAGTATTTACAAAACAACACTTGGATTTCTCTTCAAACCAGTGCTCTGAAAAGAGCCCCAAAATCTCTCTTCTGAAGACATGACAAGGATGAATCTCTCAGGCACCTCTAATACCGGTTGTATCAGTGATCTTATATTATGCACAACCCTCAATATTTTGGGGGAGTCTCTATCTTTGTGATCTGTCTATCACACAGATGAGGAAGCAAGTGGCATTCAGTAACTCAGTGAAACTACTGCTACTTGGCTGAGAGCAAACTAGGAAGTCATTGTTTCTCAGATGTGTTTCATTCAGTGCCTTGTTTTAGCAAGCTCCACTGTCTGCTGCGAAAAGAAAAGCTCTGCCATCCCTTGGTTTTGAATGTGACTATAATTGGCAATATATAGAAGATCATAAATATGTAAGGAATTGCCAGGTCTCTCAGTAGCTCCTGTGAAGAACAGAGTCTGGGCTTCTGAACTCTGAACTTTAACAAGCTCTAGGTTTCCCCCTTTGAGACGTGCCATGTCAAGGGGAACTCTACAACCTGGCAGACAGAGGCCAGAGAGACCATCTTGCTGCAGAAAGAGGCAGAAGTTTTGCTCAGTATTTCAGTCCACTGTCACTAAATTCCCTGCCTCATTCAGGGTCCACATTGCCCTTGTTCAGCCTTTTACCACTAAGGAAGGAAGAGAAACTCTCCTTGACTTTCATATTCCTTGCAAAGCCCACCTCCAGTTGTGTTTTGAATTTCCAAGCACTGTCCCTGCATGCCCAGGCAATGTCTATAAATTCCTTCTTTCCAGCCAAATCATACTTCTGCCTCAGATATATTACCTTTTTCACAGTGGAGCTCAGCCAAGAGGCCCCTGATAAGTCATGCCAGTCTCCTCATACCCCTGTGCTTGTTTCCTTAAGCATGGGGAGTCCGTTCTTGTTCTTGGAAGATGCTGACCTCAAAGACACGTCAGCTTTCCTAAGTTCCTTTGCCTTTCAGAGCTGTCCCTCATGAGATCCCCACTAACAGTTTCTGAAATCTCAAAAACTGAAATCTACTCTCCTTAAGTTCAGGGTCTGTACACAGCCACCCTTTCCCCACTCTTCTCAGGATTTTGAGCTCCAGACAGGTCTTCCATGTTAATGGATAACAAACCCAGTTGCACTTCACCTATTTGGTCCATTGTAATTCAAGAAGTTACTTCCAATACTCTCAAGAAATCTTGCATCCTACTATTTTGCACTTGCAGCAGACATCAGGAAGTTCAAGTCTCTCATGTCAACCAACATGAACGATTCATGAACTTCCTCAAGTTGTTCAAAGAAGACTTTCTACACTTCCTCACCTAATCAATGCCCTGTAACATATTCCCACCATCACCCTGTAACACTTCGAATCACCTGTTCCAATCCTGACCCACAAATGCTCCAGCACACTGTCATCCATCCATGCCATAGAAGATGCTCTTCTTCATCCCATAGAAGAGCTCCAGATCTGTAAGGAGTTCCTTCGCAAAGACAGCGACTTCCACTCCTTAGTTCCCTGCAGGTCCTCCCTCAAGAGCTTGTATCCATCCATCCATCCATCCATCCATCCATCCATCCATCCATCCATCCATCCAGTGTGAGCTGCTAACACCCAGCTTGCTACTGCTGTGACATTGTAACTTGTGACTGCACTTAGCACCTGACTTCTTCCTGAATGTTTTCCAGAGCGCATGTATTTGTACACATACATCTAAGTACACACACAATATATAAAAGGCTGTCTCTTCAACCTGTTTTACAGTTCCTACTATGTTTCTCTTATTCCCTTTGCCCTACATCCTTTGCTTTCCACCCCTGTTCACTGCCACCTAACTGAACTACGGGTCATAAGCCCCCTAGTTTCCAGCTCTCAACAGGATGATAAGCAGGGCAGCAGGTGTTTTGTCCTGCTTTGTCATACTACTGAACACCTTTCTATTTGCATTTTTAAAAATATAAACCATGCAAGAACTTAAAATATCTTGCTGATAGAGCTACTGTGAAGTTTGATATTTAGTATTCCTTTTAGCTAGTGCAATAGACAAAGGATTGGATGATTCAGAAGAAAATATTTGAGGAGAAGGGATTTTCTTTCCATGAACAATTGATTCTAATCTAGTTTAGGTAACTGCAGTGACTGAAAAATGACTGACTCACAAATAACTCAGCCACTTATCTCTGTGAAATTATTCTGCATTTCAAATTTATCATGGAAACAATGGCAACAGCTTTGCTGCTGATGCTCTGAAAAGAGAGGGATGCAAAAGCTAGACTTGTCTTCTTCGTGGAGAAGGAACCATTACCAATATTTATAAGCAGGCAGTACAGGAGTCACTGTTAAGTAAACATTATTTACCATGCTGTTCCACCAGCCTAATAGCAAGAATCAGCCAAAACTGCCTCCCACTCCTAGCAGTGTACCTTCATCCCCTTTCTCATGCTGACACCAGCATCTACACCATTTTCGAAAGTTCATCTTTCAGGATATTCACTCTATGGGTGATTAGGGTGGCAGAGAAGAGGTGGGAGTATGGGGACAGGAGTAAGAGGCTGGGATGAGACTGTGCCTCTCAGTCACAGCTACTGCAATGCCATATGTGCCATTCATGGTTTCAATACCCACACGAATTCAGTCTCTAGGGCTACCAACTCATGGCAAGTGTCTGTAGTTTCTGATTGTTCAGAAACTCAGAAATGAATACAGAAAATAAAGTTGGACAAGCACATGCAACTGTAAATCTGTAGGTGTGAAGCCTGCGTCCTACTGCCCCCAAGTTAATACACAGAAAAGAGTTAAACTATTAATGTAATGAGTGTATCAAAAGTGGAGAAAATACGAAAGGATTGTTAAGCAGCAATTTAATATAATATATTTATATTCTCCAGTATTAAATTTTAAACACTATTGAACATTTTATACTCCTAAGATATCCTGTTTATCACTTTCCTTATACCTACATATACTCCCTTTTTCGTAATTAGAGTTTTTGTATTTACATAGACATATAAAAATAAAAGATACCACAGCTTATCCAATGGTATATTGTATGAATAAAGGAAACTAGAATTGTTAGCTCTTTTCCAGATCCTTTTGAATAATAACTAGCAATACTAGAAAAAAGCAAACTGCTGGTATTTTGATAACATCAAGGATATCACAAATATGTATTAACTCGAAGTGAATACATATAGTATAACAGAATAGTTTTGTTTTTACCACAAGTAAAATAATTAGAACATTTATGGAATATCTACCAGTAATTAACAAAGCCTAGTTTCCAGATCATTTTACATTTTGGTGTTTCGAAGTTTTACCACAAAAATTTATGTACTATATTGCAGTCAAAGCATTTGTAGATTTTTACTGCCGTAATCCAAACTTTTTAATGACAAGGAAACTAATTCTACAAATCAACTGAATCTTGCAATAAAGCGTTTATGATCTTCTCATCCTTTTTTTCCCTCCCAGTATGGCAGAAACGCTTCTGGAATGTCCTCAACAGAGCAGCAAATATCAAAATAAACAAAAAATCCTTTTTAAAGAGTTCTCATGTTTCCAAAGCAATAAAACTTTCACTTTCCCTTACTTCTGAGAAGAACGATGTCAAAACCCAAGTTCCAAACTGGGTACCACCGGAACATAAACAGCCTAAACGTTGTGGTTTACTACCTTTCCCTTAGGATCAGACCACATACAAAGAAAGTTCCTGGGAGAAAACAGTCACCATTATCAAGCAAGACACTTTACTGCTGACAATCACAGACTACTTAGAGCTGAAGAATACACTAAGCACCCTTCCTTCAGACTCAATGGACAGAGCAATCAATCCCCTTCATGTAGCACAACAGCTTGAATTAATGGCATCCCTTGTCCCAGGCAGACCCAGATGCCAAATTCGAGCAGATATCTAAACCTTTGTGCCCAGGGCTCCCTAGAGCAGCAGCTGTGCAAGGTGTGCACTACACTCTGCAGGTGTAGGGGGGGGAGACATCCGGAGCCAGCAGGACACAAGGGTCCCAGTTTCTCGGTCTGCTCACCACTGGCACTGTCCCTTCCCCAGCTGCTTCAGGCAAGAACTGATCCTCTCCCTGTGGAGTGAGTTTGCAGCACATCAGCTTCTGGAATCAGGTTATTTGGGCCTGCAAGAATATGGATGCCAGACCAAGAGAGAGGGGAAGGAAGGATAGGTTCTCCTTGTTCAGTGAATTTGTCTAAGTGGCACTGGGAAACACGAAGGAGCCCTCTTTCCAAGATCGCTATCTTGCTACAAATCTCTAAGTCTGATAGCATGGTGTGCCCAGGGTATTCAGCCTTAGGCAGGTCTGTGTTTGACTTCAGATAAGGGAACCCTACAAAACAGCTGTTATCACCCTCATGCACAATAAAATCTTACTACAAGATCAAACAAGTGCATCACAGACTTGGACATAACAGAGACTTTCAGCTAAGAAAGTGTCTGTGGCCTTCCCTTTTCTCTTGCTCATCAACACAGGACTTCATGAATATTCTCTGTAAAAAGGCTGAGTTTTATTGCCTTGTTCATTTATTGAAGGACTAAACATTCTTCATTAATTTCTCTTCCTGACATGGTAGAAACATATCTTCAAGAGAAGAACAGAGCATGGCTGACCACATGACAGCTGCAACCCTTCTGTTTCATGTTGGCCACTGGAAAGTCTCTGACGCCTGATGCTCTTTTGAGCACAGAACTTGTTTTGATGCTAGCCCTGTGTTCAGCTTGGTACGTGACCAGCAAGCTGTGGAGGAGCCAGAGGTCCTACTGGGTGTGCTGTGGGATGTGAGCTGATGTGTCTGTGTGGTCCCAGGCCTGGGCTGTCTCTGATATTGCCACCATTTGTAAACAAGAAGTAGCTTTTTACAACTGCTCCAGGGACTGGGCACACAGGGGCACAGGGAAAGAGAACACTGTGTGTGCTGTAGGACTGGGCTCTGTACAGCACAAAGGGGAAGAGGATGATGACATGAGGATTTTGATATGGATGTTGGCTGCTGTGGAGGAAGGCAAGGAAGTATGGCCATGGGAAAGACACCTGAAGTCCTGATACTAGAAAAGTCCTTATTCTGAGTCTGCATTAAACACAAGTGGGCAGAAAACTCCCTTGCTATTGAAAGGTAGATAAACAAGAACTGCAGTCCTTAAAATCAGGCCCTGCAGGTAACTCTGTTCTATGACAAGTGCCAAATATAATATTCCCTATGCAAAATATGCAATTTCATTTCATTACACAGAAAGAAACCTTAAAACCTATCTCTAGTGAGACAAAGAAATGCAGCTTCTACAAGCCCACACAGGAGATGACTTGTGAGAGCATGAGTGAGCCATCTACCTATGCCATTTGGATTCTTCTACAGAATCCTTTCCTCCAATGAACTTAATTGCTGATCAGATCTAGGAACTGCAAAAGGCAGAATTTATTATAGACTTTTCTGCAGTTCATAATGACGGTACTCTAGGTTCTTGTAGCTAGATTTGAAAATTTCTGTTCAGTTTTTTTTAAACTGTGAATTTGAAAAATACATTTGGAAATTAAATTCAGAATAAATCTATCTTATTCATTAAAATAATAAATCTAAGGAAAGATTAGGCTTCAAATTCTTAACATTTGTATTCGTGTATTATGCCTTGAATAAATTACAAATGTTTATTTACAAAAATGCATTTTGCAGTATTTCCTCAACAAATCTGAGGAAAAGACTCTTAATTGTCCTAGTTTTGGTAAGCCCTATTTTATTCTTGTCAGCTTGTTGACCTCAGGGGGCCAAGTGAGCACCACTCACCTTGTGCAGGCATAGCCATTTCAGCAGTACTTTCAATACGAAGTAATGCAAATGATTAATGCAGTTGTTGACTGACGCAGCACTGATCAAAAACACTCAAATATTTATGAAAATATAAGAAAACACATGAGATGGGTAAAAAAAGCCCCTTTTCTTATTTTCCAACCAGCGAATCCCAGTTCTGACTCCATCTCCAAATACAAGAATATTTTCCAGACAGCATGACGTGCACAGTATCCTATGGACCCATGCAGAGCAAAAGTCTGTCTTGGGAACTGCACAAAGGAGTATTTTGAGATCTCTCAGTTTGATGGGATGATTCGAAGGCCAGACTGTGACTTGGCTTTTTTATCTGGCAGGAAGAAGAGCGCAGGCTCTCTGAGAACACCATGGACTGTATCATCCTGACTGCAATAGTTAAAGTGAACTGGCCCCACTGTCCATAAATCACCTGCCTCCTTAGCTGGATGATGAACATGCAAATGCAAGTAGCATGCTAGGTGATCACCTCAGCAAGTGCTGTGTGACACTGAGCTGAAATCCTGCCTGGCATGTCAAGAACGCTAGTTTGTTAAACTCTTTGGATAGCAAAATCAGGGGAAAACGTCATTCCAAGTAGAATAACTGAGTATATTTCATGGCATCGGCAACAGACATGGATGGCAATCTGCTAGAAAATGCTGATGCTCTGTGTAAGCCAAAACACAAATCAATGGAAAAACCCAGTTTTGGCGGGACTAAAAAGCCTGGGAAGGATAAATGCTCTTTAAACTGATGCTTTAAAGTGCCAGTTTGCAGAAACATACATGGACAGCACCTCTACACTGTTAACACTGCAGCAAAATATACACTGTAGGAACCAAAGCTACTTCTCTTTTAAAACTGTATTTTAGACCTCCTCCTGCTATGTAAATACCCCAGCACAATTTATGGCTTACTTCTGGTCTTGGGTGTGCAGCCACAGCACCAAATCTCTGAAAAACATGCTCCTGTGCATGCATGTGCAGGCTTCCCAGCAGTTTCTCAAGCAAGGGAAGTGTTTTCCTCTGCTCCACCCATCACATAGCAGAGCTGAAGAAAGCCCTAGTTTTTTTTTTTAACTCCCTACTGCCTTCTTATCAAATCATTTGTTTTTCACCTAGAAAGGATACATTCAGATTTATGAACATACCCTTCCAGTATGAAAGCAAAAAAACCCCAATAGGCAACAAGTTAAAGGCAACCTGGGTTCATTTACTCTATTTCCTCTTACTGTTTCTTCAGATACAGTAGAAGGGGTATTTATCCACTAAAAGAATGTCAGAAATATCAATTATTCATATAGTTTCCATTTCCCTAAACTAGAACTTAAGGACTTCTAATTTCAGATTAGAAATACCTCTCCTATATTGAACTACTTTCAATATACTTCAAGATAAAGGAAGAAGAAAAAACCAACACTTTATATTTAATTCTATTTTATTATTTATAACTAATAATGTAGTTGGGTTTATATTCTCAAGTGCTGGTTTTACTTCAAGATACAGTAGGCTATTATAAAATTAATGCCAGAACTGATTTGATTTCTGCACCATAAACAGACTTGTTTTTCTTCTGTCATAAGCTGTGCCTAGCTTGTTATAAAATATGTGCTGTCACAATACACACTTATATTCTCAGTATTTGATTAATATTAGTCCAAGAAGGTAACTGAGTCATAAAATTCTCTCCTAGTCCTTGTGGGATCACTTATTTGAATGAATATGCACTAAATATTTTTTGTAGGAGGGCAGATAAGCAATGCTATTTAGGTAATACTATTATTCCCTGGTGACTTCACACTTGTGGTAGAAAAACAGATTCAAACAAGCACTACAGTGTTACTGAGGTTACGAATGACCTGGAAAAATACAGTTTCTATGGATATCATTTAACAAATACAAGTCTTGCATGTCACACATCTAATATAGTGTTTTGTTAATTTCTTTGTAGGTATAAGGTACTGTTCTTGTATTGAGCAGATCTTGCAATTCTTTTATACCATAGAATTTTTAAATACTATTCTTTTATGCAGACATTATTAAATTATAGATAGTAGGATGATCAGAACCTTATTTCACATGAAGCCAAGTTGGATTTTTCCAGACACATTGTGTTCTATCTTTTAAAAACAGTTAAATATGGAGATTTAGCACTGTTAATAAAAGCTTCTACAGAGAAGGAATATACTGTTCATGTACTTTAACTTAAAAAGCAAATTTCTGCCAGTGTTATCTCATCACTTTACCTAATCTGAATATATTTGCAAGCACTACATTTTATTCAGACATCTCCATTACATAATATTGCTAAAACATCTATAGAGTAATTGATTTCAAAAGCAATGGAAATCAGGAACAGCAGTACTGAAAAGACTAAGGCAGACTAAAATGCTATTTGTTTACATTCTGCAAAACCCAGCCTGGATCAGATAAACAGATGGATTCTTTCTGGCTAGAAATATTGCATAAGATTCTGAAATTAAGCATAGAGGGTGGGAAGTGTAGCTATAAGCAATTGATATTTTGCTTCCCATCACATGAGAATCACTTTCAGACCTGAAGCAGAATAATTACGTTTTGTCCTCAGTGCACAATTAATAAAAACCAACTTCTGAGCAATGCCACACCCTTGTGATTAAACATAATTAAAAAAAAATTTAGATAAAGTCTGAACAAATCAAACATGTAGGCAGGAAATGCTGCTGTTTGCACTCCCTGCAATGTACTGTTAGACCCAGAAAGCAGCCTAACTTCAGAATTCAATCAAGCAAAATCTAGTACAATCTCATTACAGCCTTTGCAGTTGAGACCTATTTAAATCTCTGACATTTGGATTTTTAGAGCTGACAAAAGCAAAAATTACTTGGTTTATATAACACAAACATACAGAAAGGTAAGATTCTATCCTTGAGGTTATCCTAGCTATTTAGCAAGCAATGCGTAATATGAAAAGATTACTCTTCTGCTACTCACTATTGCTCCAGGATTTCAGTAAATATTTGATACTGATTTCAAAGAAGCCTGAATCCTGCTGGCTAGCCATGTCTGCTGCATACAAAGAGGCTTCTATAATTCTGAGCAGCTGAAGTGGCAGGTACTATGTATGTAGATGTGACTGTCACCAGTCAGTGATGTAAACGAGGGGTCATAGGAGGAAATGAAGTCTCCGCAGATCCACTTCTTCCGTTCATGGTAGGTAAGCTCATTAAAAAAAAAAAATAAAAAAAGCTCAACAACAACAAAAACACACCATGAGATTTTTGTCCTTTGCTCTTCCTTCGCTGCTTGTTCTTAATTCTATCTGAAGAGTATTTTATCCCCTCGCCCCCTCAGTACTCAGTGTTTTCATTTATTCCATTCCGCAACCGGGCAAATTTCTCCTGCTCGGTTAAGGCATGTGCAGCAGCGCAGCACTTGTTCCATAGGCAGAGTGAGAGCGTGTTCCCGAGGGGTGTCTGAGCCGGGCTTTAACACCGCGCAGTCTGCCTGCCTGGAGCTGTTTTCCCAGCAGAAGCTGTCAGCCCGAGCGGATGCGCCTCCTCTCGCCAGCCCAGCATCAACTTGCAGCCCCACCGAAGCCGTCTCCTCTGCAGCTGCAGGGATTTCACACGCACTGCTCAGCTTTAGGGGGAGAAAAAGCACCCTCTGATGAACATCCTCTGCCTGCTCTGGTCAGCTGCTCTCCTTCCGCCTGCTTCCAAGAAGAGCACGCTGAACTACACACAACTGCATCATGCTGCGGTAAAGCAGAGCTGCGCCCATATATCTGATTGCAGGGACGCTGGGAAGGAAAAAAGGCTCTCCCTCAGCCCAGTTGCACAAGAGAAGAACTTCCAGAGCTAAATCCACGGCATTCACCCTGGCTGCTTCTGCTTTTCTTTCACTGCTACAGAAAAATGTGTTGTCATTTTTTTCCTGACACTTTTTCCGCCCCCCCGCCTTAGCAAAGATGAGAGACAGCAAGCAGAATTCACAACGGCAGATAAGCCAGAGAGCTCACTGCTTTGTAGTCACCCCTGAAAGAGCCACAGAAAACTCAGTTTGATATCATTTTTACCTGGAATAATGGTTTCTAAAAAGGAACTGAATTCACATAAGAAAAATTAGGCAGAAGCAATTCACTGCTTGTTAATCTCTCTGTATTTTCTACAAAATACTTAATTGCTAGGTACAATTTCCATATTCCTAAGGTTTTATTTCATATAATCACACTACATCACTATGCATATTTTAATGGTATGAAGAAAAAGAACAATCAGTTTCCAAAATACTTTTTGTTTCCCATATTCTTGGTATCAGCCTTCCAGATATTATTTCCTGGGAATAACAGTACTTTTTTTTCTCACTAAGTGAAATAAATTTCCTGCAGCATTTCATAATTACAGTATCTGAGACAAAATAGAGCTTGTCTGCTGCTGATTCTTCTAAAAACGTTGCCAGCAATTATATTCGCCCATTACTTTTAGTTTCAGTATGCAGAATACTTGATGTTTGGATTGGGAACTGAGGAAGCCAAGGGTCACTGAGACCAAGCTCCTGTGGTTCTCACTGAAAATATGCTAAATGTCTTCTACAAACATACTTCATCTAGAGATAAGGTTCTGTGTCCTCACTAATGACAGGTTGTTGTTTAAAAGCACTTTGTAAACCTTTCAGTTCCTAAATGAACTTCACTCAAAACCTCTTTACATCCTTTCGTGGACATGAACAACCAGAAACGTTCAGAGTATCTCAGGTTTGATCTCACCAGCCATGTCAATGAGAGCTGATCAGCTCTTCCTCTCTATGCTGTTAATTATCATCCCATTGCTGTCACTCTGCATCCCCAATTTACACTGAGACCCTGCTGTTCCATTTGTACCTCCTTCCCTACCCCTCCACTGACAAAGCCTCCTCTTTGTGCCATCCCGTTTTAGCCAGCACAATCCAGCATTTCAACAATTAAAGTTAAATTTAACACCAAATAAGGGAAGTTCCAAGATCTAGGACTGATGACTTTCCACCATCCCGCTAACTGATTTTTCATCAGACACAATGCAAAGTAGGTTTGGAAGTCCTTATTCACCCTCACAAATACTGCATTAATTCCTGTGTTCAAGGATTTAAGTAATAATTTCCCCTGTGGTGCTATATCACATGCTTTTCTGGAGATGACTGATATATTAATTTTATTGCAACTCTCTTGTTGAAAATAAAAGCAGGAGGTTAATTTTCAAGTAGCTGTATTTCCTAAATCCATATTAGATTTTATTCAATTTTAAATTAAATTCACACCTTTAAATATAATCTCCCACCAAATTTTGTTTCAGTCTTGAGTATCAAGAAACCTCTCTGTTGATGCAGATTGTTTTCCTCCCAATATACCCGGGGTACATACTTACAGGGTAGAATCTCTTTTGATATGCTCAACAAAAATATTATTACCCAAGCTGCAACGTCATATGCCTGCTCTTCCTTGAGTGAATGGATGGGAAGTGGTTTTCGTAATGTGAATTTGAAGATCTCTGAGGTTTTTTTTACACCTCACAATTGATTTTTTGTTCTGTTTATATTACTCCTCCTACCTCTGTTCTTCTACAAGGCAAAATGAAATCTAAAGGCAAAAGCATTCACATAGTTAGTGGTCAAATCTTATTCTTACTCCATCCCTCAACCTCACTGAATACTGGACTCTTTAAAATCAGTTAAATTGTTCTTGTTTTGAAGTTGTAAAGGAGTAAGGATGTTTATTCATTTGCTTTTTATTCCTTCACATAGTCTTACTCAGTTCATCTTTTGTACTGCTGCTGTCAGGAGAATACCAGCTGACATGGGTGACCTGTTAGCTCCATGGGATGCTCCTGAGGGTCCCACGTGTCCCTCACAGGCAGAATGAAAAGTTCAAGGTTTAGTTGGTTGGTTTGTTGGTTGCTTTCAAGTAAAAGAAATTTCAGACATCCCACACAGGCAGTTTTCTAAAGTGTCACTATCCAGCTCCTTTTTAGTTCTCAAGTTTGTATTTTCAAATGTGCAGATCTATCCTTGCTTATTTTGAGTCAGCTTGTATGAACAGGATCCAATGATGTTCCTGCCACTTGGTCTTCACCAGTTATCAAGTCTGACCAGTCTAACAATCTTTTCTTGACTTTGTGATCATTTGGGGAAGAAATAAATGGGCTATTGCATCCAAGGACACCTGGATTTGACTACCATAGGTGGAGTTTGTGTCTGACATGTTAAAGTATCACCTAATGCCTAGTTGCGCTTCCTTATGGAATAACACTAAAAAGGCTACAGCTACCTTCAGCTGTCTGTCTAGGAGAGGCAAATCCCCAGCACCTTTTTTACAGACTTTCTCCAAAGTGATATGGACCCAAAGTAATCCAATTTCATGTATAGTAGGTCTTTTTTAAGCATTGCATCACAACATTAATGCAGAATCTCACTGCTGAATCGCACTTTCTGAAGAACATGTCTGCCTATTGTGTGCTTCCACTGACAGAAGCTGTACTAAAATATTGAAAAGCTTAATGGATAAATTAAGACAAAGTATATTAAGGAAAAAATGGCACCACTCTATCAGTCTATATTTTTGGCATCATATGAATGAGTTCATACAGAATGGTACTTGTTAAGATTAATTCAGATTTTATACTCCTCCATTATTGGTTCTGCTTTCAAAAGTATCACCCATAACATAAATGCCTCAGAATTTAACTTTTGTTCTAACAGCTTCTTTAAAATTAAAAGTATAATCAATTAAAATCTTATTAATTTCTATCATTAGTCATAAAATATTTTTTAAAAAAATTAAATGCTAAATTAAAGTATTTGCAAGTCAAAATTTGCACGTAAGACATCTTCTATATATAATGACTTTACTCATATTTTGGAAACACTCCTAAAACAGGAATAACGCACCGAAATGGCAGAAACATCAGCACTCTAATTCAGTGTTCAGAACTTGTTTTTGGTAGGCTCATAAGACTAAGCAATTTTGAAGTTACACTTTCTTTTTTGTTGACTTTGCGATATTTACAATGTAGTTACATATTCTAGGCTGTGAAAGAGAGACAGCCATGAGTATACGAAATCTGTCAGTGAAAGTTAATTGTTTGATGAGGGTTATTACAGAATTACATATTTATAAGTACAGTGGGCTCCTTCTTTATGATATTGCTACATGGGCATTGACAGTAAGTCACCTTTTTCTCTTCACCATATGAAACCATAGATTCAAAATGTAAGGATTTTCATTTGTATGCCATGATGAACCTGCTGATTATTGTAAGCATTGTTTGAACTATAAACATTTGTGTGTAACTCACACTCTACATTTGTGACACTCTGAGCACCTTCTGTTCTCACTGTTTTCTGAGATCAGAGGTAACAAATATCCAGGAGCCTTGGTTACCTGGCTAATACCCTTCTCAGTCTGAGCAGAGTCTGGAGCTGTGGAGTTTACACGCCCCAACTTTGGGAAAAAGAAGCTGGGAGACACTGTTCATCAGCATGGTGAGAATTGTTCTTCTGAGCAGAATGCTGCATGAACAGCTATTGTCACTGCAAAACATCTGAAAAATAGACTTCCAAAGCTTTCACTCAGTAAAGGAACAAGAATAAAAAAACCACATACTGCTGGAGGTATTCACAATATCTATCTTGAGGCATCGAGCTCAGATGCCTACACTGGGAGGTGAGTGCCTTCAGCATGACACAATAGCTCCAAAGAGTTCCAGTAAAGAGCACAATTATTTGTTCAAAGCAGCCTGTTTCTCCTCGCTGTATACATGATACTTAGGGTAACTACTTTTGTATACTGGATTTTTAGATTCTTAATATTTAGTAGCATAGGTACCAATTTTGTTTACAGTTTTAGTGACTACTGTTTATTACAGTCATTCAGGCAGTTTAGTCCTCTATGTTTTCAGCAATTCTTGCAGGAATCCTTAAAAAAGCACATGGAGATTTGAATATAGCACAGTCTTGCACAATCTTCTAGGGCTCATTTTAGCTTGGAAGGAAAGAGCCTATGTGGATTTTGCAATCTTAACTCTTCAGAATCTGAGGCTAAATGCGAAGAGTAGCTGAAAGCATCTAAGGGATGACAACAGTAACAAAGCAAATATAGATGCAAATTTTATCTTCCAAGCAGTGATGTGGACACATCTCAAAGCCAAAAGTAGCTCTGCTGAACTACTGAAGGTTTTAACATGCTTTATTATGGTTATGGTTATGATTATGATTATTTTCTATGGCTTCATATAGCTTTTCCTCCTTATTTTGAGTCAAATACTATGTCCTTTTAGCCAGATATTACTGTATGCTGAATTACGTCTGTGTCTCTGATTTCTGTGGTATCAGATTGGATTCACAGTGGTACAGTTTGTAAAAAAGTTTGGCTGTCTGGACTTTTTCATCTCAGGAATAAGTAAGGGCTGCTTATTAGCATCTTTATGGTTTTGATACAGTCTAGTCCTCTTGAGCAAAATAAAGCAACCCTACAAAGAGTGATCCCCAGATTTATTTGATTCCAGTGCAGAACATACATAACAGAGGAAAACAAAAAAAGATATTGTCAGGTTCCGGGCTAGGCTGCATTGCATTCATGGTTTCACATTCCCTTCTCTGGGAACCTCTTTCTGCCCTGCTCTTGAAAGACTGTGTTAGCTTTCAGATGGATGCTGGTCATAGCTCAATGTTATTTCAGTGTCTAAATATAGGTGTCTAGCACAATTATAGATACCCTAAGGTATGGGAGTTATTCACAGAGATGGCAGATATGACATAACACATACATTAGATCCACAGCTTTACTAATGTCCTCGACTGAATCAAAGATCAAAACTGTAGTATCTAAATCAACCAAATTTTAGGTACTATGATGTCCCATGTATTAACAAGGTAAAACAAACATCTTGCTATGATCCAAATTAAAAGTACAGAGTGACAGAAAGCACTCCACAAAATAATATTTCATCAAGGAAATCTCATTTAATATGATAATTGCTAAATAAAGTAATAGAAATCCTTCTTAGTTTATGTATCATTAGTTTTGCTGCACCATTTTGTTTTGCCTCCTATTTGTAAGTGACTGTTCAGCTATTGCCACCTAGTGATGGGAAGCAGAACAGGCAGAAACAAGAGAACGGTAAATAATGCGTAAGGAATGCATGTTTACATCATAAACCGGGTCAAAATGGAAGACAGCAGCATTGAAATGAAGCACATGTTTGTATTTCCGAGGCAAGGGCATCAGGCAATTTGGGTACAGTTATATAAAATATTTATATAGAAACCTACTGAATGGTATTTAATAGAATAAAATAACATATTTTCAGAGATACATTATAGATTCACACATTACCCAGCTCTCATCCTCAGGTTGTTCAGTGAATTCATTAGAGTAATTAAATAGATTGTAAGGAGTTCGTGCCTAATCTATAAATAACAAATGATAACTAGGCATGTTGCAGAGGATTAACTGGTTAATGCTGGAATTATGCCTTCAACATTCAAGGTACTATTATTCTTCCCTTGAAATTTTTTTGGAGCTGTCAAACTGACATGTCCTCTTAGGAGCCTGTCATTCACCTCTGAGTTTCTCCCTAGCTGAACAGTGCCTGGAAGCATCGACCAGCCAGAAACAAATTTTGTTTGCCCAGATTTACCATACACATGCTAAAAACATACCATCCTGAAAGCCATTAGGAAATCTGCACCACTACCACTGGGGCATGGACTCAGGCAACACTGATGCAAGAAATACTGCTGTGCACGTCAAAATGCAGCCTGTGTCCCACAAGCACAGACCACAGGCATCAGCAGGCACAAAGAATAACCTAAGCAGTATTTTCTTCCTGCTCTTCATCTGAAGTTTCCAGGAACCATCTCTAAACAAACTGTTTGCCATTACTGAAATCCTATCAACTTCTTCCCTTCTCAGTTTTGTAACAAACCCTTACCTGTATTTTAAGAGACAAGGTTATTTATCATACTCTCCAAACATCCTAGCATCAGGTGTCAGAACTTCCTCACAGCAGGAAGTTTCCAAATCATCACTGAAGGTGACTCTGATTCTGGGTGCTTGTTTCAGAGATGAGATGGAGTAACTGAACCCCACCCTTACATTCAAAGTATAATTTGTATTTGCTAATTTACTTGTAAGAGATTGGTACCAGGTCTAGGACAGAGAGAATCCAGACTTTGGCTGTCCCTCTTTTTCTCAAGTTATTACACATATTTTCTCATTACACAATGCAGAGACTGAACACCCAAATACTGCAAAATTTAGGGCCATAGTAAGTTGTAAACTCCCTTTTTCACTTCCCTTCTGTCATGCAGTTGTATGTCTTCTACCTTCCAGGAAACTCTGTGGGAGGGCAGGGAGGTGGAAGCCAGGAAGGGGAAGGACTGGAGCATGTCCATTGCTGAATGTTCACAGAGTCATGGAATGGTTTGGGTTGTATGGGACATTTGAAGACTGACCATTCCAAACCTCTGCCATGGGCAGGGACACCTTCCATCACATGGCATTGTGCTAAGCAACCTGTTTGTTCCTACACGGTCTCTGGGGATGGCTCACAAGTTACTACAGCTGAGATCATAAGAGTTCTCAGTTTTGTTTCTCCTCATTCTTATGCTCAGACACACCCTGAGATTCCAAGCACAGCTTTCCAGGCCCTGTTCTGCCAGGGCTATGGAGCAGGGGAAAATTCCCCTTTCCTCCCCAGGCATGGAACCTGCCTTGGGAAAGGAAAAGCTCCCACCTTTTCAGAGAGGTGCCCAAGATGTGACAGAAAGCACAGGAGGGGGGGTATACCCACTGGAATGGTGTGCTGATGCCAAAACAAAGGCACCCCTGACCCAAACTATATCACACACCTTATTTTTGTCTCCCTGGTAGAATAACAAGTTCAAAATATCCATTTTCCACAAGACACCTCCCTGTAACATGTTGCATGTGTATAATGTTTTCATTGATTATCTAATTGGAAGGTGGAATTTTCAGTAGTTCCAATTTGTTCTCTAATACTAATCCATCAGACAGATCTTACCTCAATGCACTTCCTGAGTGTGATTTTTAACACAAATGTTTTCTTGAGTCCCAAATACATTTACAGATATATTTTTTTTCTCTTAATTCTGCCAGAGCAGTTCCAAAAGTTTTCCCTGACTTTAAATAAGATGGTCCAGTGACAGGCTACGTGCTTACTTGTTCTTTTTTTAAACTTTCTTTTCCATTCTCTCATTCTGTCTTTAATTATTAAGACTTCTTCCTTTCTGGCTGACCTATTTGATACTCACACCTCAATGTTTACATTATTCTGCAGAAAGGTATCCTTCAGCTTATGTCCCTTTGCTCTGCTAGAAACATCAACCATAGAAGAGAAGTCAATTTTTTACTTCTCTCATAAAATGAGAACAAAAATGTTGGAAGGATTTCAACCAGCTTCCATCTACTATAGATCAAGATGAGATGGACATGGGATCAGACTGTACTACATTTGCTGCCTCTTACACCTTCCTATCAGGTATCAGGCTCTGCCTGCTATCAGAGAGAGGGTCAGGCCAGCCAGGCTTCGGGTCTAAGCTGGCACACCTGCCTGCCCCTGTAATGCAAACACCTCCAGCCTCCTCAGGTGGGCCTTATGCATACAGAGTCCACTCTGAATGATTCCAAAAAATGCTGCATCAGAATTATGTGGCTGAAACAGTTTCAGCAGTTTCCATCAGATTTAGCTGGCCATAGGTTACCTACCAGTTTTTCAAATTATGAAGTATCAATTTGTTTGTATCACTGCCATCAATTTTCCTTCCTTGACGTGTACATCCCTGACATGCACCACCACAAACAAGACTGTACATCCTTCAGGACTCAGGCCCCTGCTGTGAAGGAAGTGCCTGGAATAGCTGGGGCATGGTTCATTACAGTATAACAGCTTTTTCTCATTTTACTCAGAGATACTAATAGAAAGTTCAGGTTCAGAGGGCTCAGATCAGTGCTACCTTCAGTTAGACCAGGACCTAATGACTAAGCTAGATAACATCAACAGTTTTAAAAAGTTTATTGTTTCAAGGTGGGAAGAACTAACACTTCAAAAATCAGGATTACCCCAGAAGTCATGCCAGGTGGCAGACCAAAAAATAGATTTTTCTTTCCCTGACTGTAGGTTATAAACAGGACATGCACATACACTTCTTAACTCACTTGATACCTTTAACAGCTGTCACCATCCCCTTCATCCCTTTGAAAATATTTCTGAATATCCAAAGTAAACATAAATAGCTATCAGCAAAAATCTCCATGATTCAAGCAACTTTACATAAATGACTGCAGTGCTGTGAGGTACTGTCAGGAAAAAATCAGGCCAAATGATTTTACAGTGAAATTTCTGTTTCTCATTACATGCATACCTTTCAGTTGCAGCTTCTGTCTCAGTGCTCTCCTCTTACTATTCAAAATTATTTTCTCCCTTCTTTCAAGAATTGATGTCAGTAAACTATCTCAGTCCTAAACAGAAGGGAATACATCTTGTTTTGAATTCACTTTTCATATAACTATCCTAGACAAGCACTGGTGAGACACAGCATCTGGAATTTACTACGTAACACCCTTAACTTGCACAACAGTGTGTTTAGATGCTGGCTAGATAGGAGACAATAATTTGGATTAAAAAATTCTCACTGATCTTACATGAGAATGCTTGCTCTGACTTGCAAAATATTTTTTATAATTTTTTTAAAGTACTGGGAAGCAAGATTTTTTTTTTTTTTTTAATTAGAACATCATCTGTAAGTATGTATTATTTCATCTTTCAGAGTAATCTGTGCCAGAAGAGATGTCAGTTTTAGAGGTAGAATCTTTCCTGCTTTTTCCCCCCTGAACATAGTACTTTTTAAATGATGAGCACCTGTTCAAGGGCTCTCCCTTGCTGTGGTGAAGGTTTTGCAACAGCAACGCTTCGATCTGGGCACAGGCAATAGAAGAGCTCCAGCATCCTCCAACTTTCTGCTTCTCTACAGAAGCACAAGTGTCCTCACTGAGGCCAAGTTAAATATATGTGCAGCCTTTGAAACTGGGCCTTTTCTATCCTTCAGAGTCCATCCCTTCCTGCTAAACCAAAAAATGTCTTGGGTCTCCCAGAGACATGAGGTCTAATGCAGCTGCCTGCTTATGTTGGAAAAAGGTAAATGATCTTCCTGTTTAAGAGGGTTATGTTATTCAAGGTTTATTGCATGCTACATTTGAATGGAAGCTGCCATTTAGCAAAAAAATGTACAAAACAAAATATACAATCTGCTTTTTATTAACTAAAAGAAAAAAGAAAGTACTTTAGGCTCAGTACACAAGGAGGAAAGCACAAAAAGATGCCACATTTTAAATTGAAAGGTTTCCTAGAAAAGGCAGTAGCGATTATAGTTGCTTCAAATACATTTAAAATTATTAATGATTTTGAGTCACCATAGCCTAGATTTTCAAAGGCATTTCGCTTCTGAAACATCTAACAATTGCTTTGTATATTATTAAGTGTCTAATCTGGATAACTATCAAACTCCCATGTACTTGTTTGTCCACTGCATCATTAAAGGCTTTGAAAATCTAAACTCACTTTTAAAAAACTTATTAAAATTAGCAGATCTTATTCTCTCCAATTTTTTTTTTTTTGCCAGATCAGAAGATGAAAATAGTTATTTCTTTTTCATCTCTGGTTTGGTATCTCAGCTGTGAAGTGAGATCTAAAATATAGGACATATAACTGAAAACAATCCATGGAGACAGAATACTTTTATTTGAAAACGGCGCTTAGATCTGGAAAATATCCAGGTAACTTTTATAGCAACCTAATTCAAAAGGGAAGGTGATCATAAAAAAATAACAACTGGGATTCACCTGCTTTGAAATCTTTCAGTGTAGCTGCAGGCAGTGCTGGGTGTGGAACCCGAGCTGATGCTCAGCTGGGTACCAGCGCTCAGTGACACCGTATCCTCCTGACTCACACTGGGCTCCAATGCACAAACCTTGCCTGAACTCTTCCACAGATCAAGGGAGGTCATCATCAGCTACTGACTAATTCAGTGAACTAAAAACGTAGCATCAGCACAGGCAGAACCCTTTATAAAATGGAAACTTCTCCAAGAACAGAAGGATATTTCCCCCCATCTGATAGTATGACAGATTTCACCCAGAGTGTGTTTTCTTGTTTGATCAAGCCAACCTGAAATTGTGCTACCGTTGAAAGAGCTGTGAAATTCTTCCATCCCCTCCCTTTCCCACAAAATTTCCATCAGGTTTCCTTGTGCCAGCATGCCAGCACTAGCTAGGAGCAGAAGTTTGATTTGAGCAGCGAGTGTGTCTTGGGGCTACAGTGCTACCTTCATTACCTTCAGTTGCCCCCAAAGGTCAACACAATGGAGGCTGATGGGTGCTCAGGTGGGGGAAGCAAAGCAAAATGATGCTTTTAAATTGAAAAAAACCCCAATAAACAACCCAACCTGTTTAAAAAAAACCAAAAAATGGAGACATGCTTTTCATAGGTATTACGTTGTTAAATAGCTTTCCCAGCTGCTCATATGCATTTACAAACACCTGTAAGAGGCACTTTTACCTATAAGAGGCACTGCCTTTTATAGTAAGAACATTCTTCCAAGCCACTTTTCTGGCTTAGCCCTTATTAAACTTTGACTGTCAGGAACAGATACATTTTAGCTCTAATTGCAAGAAGCATGGTCAGAAAATGAGCTCAAAGATTTAAAAAGCCAGAACGGACAGTGATAATCAGTCTTTATAGGATGATAACTCTGTCAAAGCTAATGCATCTATTCCTTCTAGATGTCTACTGTGAGAAAGGAGCAATGCTAACGCTCACGGAAGTTCCTTCCACAATTCCCTCTGCAAGTATCAGGAGTGGAGGAAAGCAAGGGAGCTTAGAAGGGTGTCTGCAACTCTTGCAACAATGGGCCTCGCTTATAGGGAACACACAAGTAGGCCTACAGGATTGCTTGACAGTTTTACCATTTATCTCCCACGAAAAGAAAAAAAAAGTAGATTCTCTTTTCTGGAAATATTTAATGAGAAAAGTTGTCAATGAACAGGCAAACAAGGAAATGCCTAAACAATTATAATAATCTTGGAAAGTAGAGTAAGAGAACTGGTAAGATTTTCAGTAACACAGAGTGAAACTAAGTACTTGTAGAAGTAGTAGGGGAAATATTGAACAAAACTGTTAAATTTGTATTAACTTGACTTTTCATTGAGCTTCATGAGATTCCTGTTAAACAGTACTGGCTCCAGTACCAGCCCCTGGGCTACGCTGTTAGTGACTGACCTCCTGTGAGCCTTCGTGCTGCCAGACACCACCCAGTCAGCCTGGCAGCTCAGCCTTCCACTCACCCCACTGTTCATCCATTGAGTTTCATCATTGTGCCTATGATGATATTCAAGTAGATACTGCTGAAAGCCTGTCTGAAGTTGAAACAGTGTCCTCTGATCTTCCATCATCCACCAAGTTGTCTATCTATTATTTTAGAAGGCTATGGAGCTTGTAAAGCATCATTTCCCCTTCATACCAGCATGCTGACTGCTGCTGTCATCTACTTTTCTTATGCTTGGAAATGGATTATAGGATTATTTGCCCCATCACTTTCCCAGGGATTATGGTGAGGATTACAAACCAGCAGCTCCTGGATCTTCTTTCTTGCCCTTCCTGGAGAAAGGAGTCACATTTGGTCTAGTTCAGTCCTCAGGAACCTTCCCCAGTAGCCATAAGCTTTCAAAAACTCTCAGGACTGGTCAGACCACGAGACCAGCCAGCTCCCTCAGCACTGGGATTGCATCCTCTCAGGTCCCATGGATGTCCAGTTTGTTTCAAATGTTCCCTAACGTGTTACCCTGTACCAAGGGCAAAGCCTTAGTTCAGGCCTTCCCACTGGTCTCTACCCCCTGGGATTCCTGAAGATCTCCTGAAGGTGAAGACTGAGGCAAAGGCAGCATTGACTACCTGGGCACTTTCCATCTCCATCACCATCATTGCCCTTGCTGATGAGGGAAGTTTACACAGTCACTGAGACCTCTTTTAGGATGGGCTTTCAAGTGGGAAGAATAAAAATATAACAACAGATTATGCAGAAGCATTCTTAACCCTGAAACCAGATAAAGGACAAACTGGGACACTATTAAGTAAGAGTGCAACAACATTTAGTATGACAAATCTAAACTCAAATTACATTATTACTAGCTTCCAAAGGGAGAACTGCTGATTTTCTAGTTCCAGAACAGATTTAAAATTGTACTTGTACACATGTTTTGTTTATCCTCCATTCACTGGGCAGAAAATTACATTTCAGACCCTGAAATTCCATCTTGTGAGCTTAATTTAGTGTCTGGTATTCTGCTTTTCTTGTCATCCTTCTTTCACCCTGGCATCTTTGTGTAATAGTAAAACCTCTGCTGCAGATTAGACTTTTTGCTTCGGAACAGAGCCTCAGCACTAGCTGAAATTTAATACTTGAATGATTCTTTATAGAGGAATCAGTAACTGTCCATGATAAATCTAAACAAGTCTGATCAGAAGTACTTTATTGTGATTCACTGAACAACCTGGTACTGAGTTAATGGCCTCTGTGGTAATTAAAGTTTTGTCTTGCTGGACAGACTGGTGATTCAACTATGTAGGCCCATGAATGCCATGCCTACATTAACCCCTGGGGCTCTTCTCCTGCCATGAGGCCAGGTGCCATGGAGCAGCCTACAAGTGTACAGCAAAACATTATCTAAATTCTGGTGGCAAATCCAGTTCTCTCTCGATTCCTCAGCTCTTGCCAACTTCTGAACTGGGTCTGAGAATTTCTAGGAGAGTTAACCAGGCAAAATGCAGAAGAAATGGAGCAACTTTGCCACAGAGAGATTTCCCTGACTTGCATAAGAAGAACAGGAGAGGACAGGCCAGCAAGAAAGATCCTAAACGAAGTAGGAAATGCAGGACAAATGAGATTATAGTTAGAAAGATGACACTTGTGAACTGTCCCTCTCCTTACCAAAACAAAAACTTAGGATTAGGCTTAAAAATTATTGTGTCAGCCTTTTATTGTTTGCAGCATAAATTACCCCAGAAAAGGTTTACTCTGACAGCAGATAATTCATAACAAATTGAGCATACAGATAACCGTATAGATAATCTCTAACACATTCTGCAACTAAAGCATGTTGCCATTACAGCCAACATGAAACAGTAACTCCAAAGACACAGAGCAAAACCCCACAGAAAGTCACATCCATACCCTCAGGCAGTTCTAAACCAACTAAATAAATAAAAAGCCCACCACACAACAGATCCTTGTAAGAGGAGCCACGGGACTGTGTCACACACAATATACATTGCATAACTACAGACTTTTTTTTCCTTGAAACAGAAAGGTTTCACAAAGTCTGTCAGCACACATGAAGTCTTCAAATCCTCAGACATTTAAGATTTGAGATATATTACTGTGTAATACAATGAGATTCAATCACTTGAACACTGGAGTCTTTGCTTTCAAGAAGAGTCTTAACATCTATAACAACTGATGGTGACCATTTAAATCTAGGAGACAACTAAACTGTGTTTAAAACAAACAAACAATGAATCAAAATGCAAAAATCCAATCCATAATAGCAGAAGAAGCCTTCCTTATCTTAACCTCACCTTCCTCCCTACTTTCTCATTTTCATGTTCAAGTTACTCTCCAATGGACATAGAGAACCTCATTTAAGTCCTAAATATAACTAAAGATGAGGCAGCGTTTTCATCACTTGCTTACAAGATCATTTGGAAATCATTTCCCTACTCCATAAAATGCCAGTGAACCCAAGAAGAAAACGAGTCTGACAACATACATCTATTACATCAGACTTCATGAGAAATCCAGAGCTTTACTCTGAATCATCAACCCACCCTTCCTAAAGAAAATGTCACTTTAATAGAATTATGCGTGAACTAAAATGCTGAAGAGTATATTAAGTAATATATATATAAACATGTATGAGACCAAAAAAAGGCAGAGGGCCAGATCAAAGCAAGACAATATCAGTAATATAATTTCTGTTAAAGAAGCAGTGGACACACAATCAGCAATGCACCAATATCTTAGCATAAGGCTCAATAAAAAACATTATGGCAGAACTAATGCCATCTTACAGCACGAACAGCAAATAACAAAAAATGCTACCCCTCCCTCCTCCTGCATTTTCAGCCAACAGAAGGTCTTGGTAACAGTGGGTAATTAGTGGGAAACCAAGCCAATGTTTTCAAGTAAGGCAGGGAGGAGAAAAACTTTGGGACAAGTCAGACTTGCTTTCCCTTCCTTCTACTGGATGATACTTGTAAAATGCAGCACCAACACAGACCAATCTCCCAAATGTCAGCAGGGGTACCATAAGTGAACAGCAATTATCATATGCAGATCACAAGCATACATTATTGCCATGCTGTACAATTTATTCACAGAGGAGGTAGGATATTCAAATCTTCCCCAAATTAAAACTGAACACAGATCATTATTACTCATTTGAATCAAGACACATACTGTACCCATGACTTTAAGCATCCTTATTAAAAGTAATTAGCTTTTGGCAAGTCTTTCCCAATTAACACAGCCAGTCAAAAGTAAAAAGTAAGTTATACATACCGGCTGTCTTAGCTGCACGACTCATGGGAAATTAAATAATTTATTTATGTCACTGTTGAACAACTTGAATTTTTCATATATATAAAACCCTTTCTTTCCTTCATTATTTTTCTTTATTATAATTTACATGCAAATATGGCATCAAATCAACTTACTTATTTTAGAAAGTGACTTTGCTAGACTGTATGCTGGTTTGCACTCCAGAAAGGCTTTGAGAGAGTACCTCAAGACTTCTAACTGCGACAATATTTTCACTGGAAAAAGAACAAAAAAATGGCAGTGAATTTGTTAAAAAATACTAGCTATTCAGTTGAAAAATCACAGACTAGCAACCTAGATTCTTACTTTGAATAATTCTAAAGTACTGTTAACCAATGACCTTTGTTACATTAACTCACAGCAGCACCACACTGCTTTTACCAAAGTAGCAACCATGTGTTGTCCCACAGAACACTCAAGGCTTATTTTGGCTGGGAACACAACACCTGAGGCACAGGCATACAGCCATGAAATGAAGGTGTGCCAGGTCCTGGGAGAGGCAGAAAATCCCAAACATTTTTCTCACCTTCCTTTCGTCAAAACTGACACATCAGTGAGCAAGCATCATTCAACAATAATACGGACTACCTACATAAGCTAGGGATGAAGGAGAAGGATAAAAAGCCTACAAGATACTAATAATTAGTTACTAGTAACTAATTCACTGTAAGTGGATTTTTAATGGTACTTAGTTAAACAAACATCCCTAGCTCACAATACAAATGGCTTCCAAGTATAATTTGACCATTACAATTTTTTTAGCACTTTGACCTTTGCGATTTCTATCTTATCTTATTTTCTACAGAAAATTAACATTCCCAGCAAAAATCTCGTGTCTTTTCCATGCATGAAGAGAAAACTCAAACAACATCAGCAACATACTTTCAAAAAGAAATAGGAGTAAAAACCCACCCTTCACTTCCCTAGATTAAAATAAAAAAATACAGACTAATTTTCTTCAGGCTATTGTGCTTTTGAACATAAGTCAGCATACACATTTAATAATGCTTAGCTAATAAATTTTAATTTTATGCTGCTTCAGTTAGTTCGATTTACTTTTCCTAGGCAGCTCTGTCAAGACATGGTCTCCTAAGGTCCCTTCATTGCCCACTTTGTCTTTATACAATTATTTCTTCTCTCTTTAACAAATGAGGGGTTTAGCTCCAGGTTAAGACAAGACACTGTTCATTTTTGCATGGTCCTGCCAGAGTGAGGTTCAGCCATGGCCATGAGAGTATGCTGAACTGAGAGCATACCAGCAGACCTGAACAAAATCCACTAATTAAGGTGATGAACCTCTCTACTGGCAATAAATGGCCCTATAATGTTGAATATGTTCCCTTGTGCCTATGTATTTTTTTTTTTTAAAGCATAACCATGTAACGCTGAAAATCAAGATTTATATATAAATAACAGTCGATAGTCACCAAGTCCTGAAGTATACGGCAGCTCTAAACATTTCAAATTTCAAGAAAAAGAAGAAATTAAGTGTTTTGTAAAAGAAGAGAAAGGTGTCTCTGTGCAGTGCATCCCTTGGGCAATGCCATGGTTTCTCAGCACAGAGTTTCTGTCTTCCCTTTGCCATACAGGGATGAACACAATAACTCAATGATACCATTGGTTGGATAGTCCTGCCTAGGCATACATGAATGACTAACTTCATGATGGCAGGACAGACAGACAACTCACTTTTCTCAGGTTTCAGCTTTCGTTTTTAATGAGTGAGCTTCTAGCTATCACAGTTAAGAAAAAAATTGTAAAAGAAGCCCCCTCCCTGAGTTTGTACCAAGACTGCAACAAGAGTCCAAATGGATAGACTGATGTATTTCCTTGCAGCTCGATGCCTTGGTGTGTCACTATTCACTATTGTATTAGTAAAGCTCTGTAAGATACAATAAAAGAGAAGAAAACAACAAGTCCGTGACTTCAACCTAAATCACAACAATGTCCTAAATGCAAGACCAGCTAACAGTGTTGTAAAAGACTCAGCAGATATACAGGGATTAGAAGAATGTGGAAGAGTCAATACGATATAGATTTAAAATACTAATTTTAAAAGATGACTAGGCTGAAACAAGGAAGTAGGAATTACCACATTCTTAAAATTCTTCATTCATCCAAAAGACTGCAAAGCAAGCCTGTCTATTTATTTATATTTACATTTAATATCTATCTATCTGTTCAAGGCTGGACAGGGCCTTGAGCAACCTGATAATAGTGGAACAAGTCCTTGCTCACATTAGGGTGGTTGTACTACATGGATTTTAGAAGCCCCTTCCAACCCAGACTATTCCCTAACTCTATTAATACAGCTCTTTTTCCACTCTAACCTACGTTTACTGCATAAAAGACAATGGTCTAGAGGACTTCAAGTGTACTTTGTTAACCTGTTTTCAAAAGCAAATCAAGTAAAGCTTCTCCCATGTATACTGCTGACCTACCCAATGAAAGGCTACACCCATCTTTCCATCATGCTCCATCAGTTGCTTATAGGAATCAATTTGCATTACCTTTGAGTTAAGTGCCCTTGAGTGTACAGTAACACATCTGCAGTGGATTTCATAAGCATAATGGCAGTGTTCCAGACACACAAATGGCATTAAAGTGCTCATGTCTGACACAGCACAAAGAATGGAGTACTACTGCTAATGTGGTAATTTGGGAGGATGGAAAAAGAGCAGAGAGAAAGAACTGCATTAAAAAAATAAATCACAGAATAAAGGTGAAATCTGGGTAAGCACAACAGAACATGGGTTTTGAAGACCAAACACAAGGCCAAAAACATATTTGATATGTTTGTTTCCTAACAAAAATGTCAATGCACAGGAAAAAAACTGAAAAGTTACAGGAGAAAAAAACCTACAAACACAGAGTAATTAAGAAGCAGAAAAGGTAAGTGAAACATAAAAAGTGGCAACTGAGATAACTACAGGATACAAAGTCAGGTAAGATACAGAGGGTCTATCCTGTCCAAAATAATGTGATTTGAGAGGCACCAACAGACCACATCACCTTAGGAAGGGCCAGTTCAGGCACTGGGAAGCCCAGGAGCCTTGGGCATGTCTGAGTCATCTGACTCGAGATCTGCTAAGGCTTTTTTGCATTTTTTTAAGCTAGAGAAGTAGGATAGGAAGGAGGAAAAAAACTTTATTTCCTGAGGTATTGAAATATTTCAACTATCTTAACAAAGGTTCAATAGAGGATTAAATCCCACACAAACAATGCTGCTGCCCTGTGTTGTTTTTTAACATTGTACTTCCATTCCTTTGCCAGTGTTTCAGCTCTTGAAAAGGTACCCGTGTAAACTTAGCTGTCCCTAATATAAAATTAATATTTAAATAATTTGACATACTTCACAACTCTTCTAAGATCTGTATGATTGTATTATTCCCCCAGAAATGTGAAAATCCTGATTTTCACCTAGAAAGGGAGATACTTTAATTTAAAACAGTTTTGTTCCTATAAAGAATTAATTTCCTCTGACCACCTCACAGAAACACATTTTCAGTTTCAGCAGGGATGAGCTGGTATTGATTTTTTCCCCTAGAAGCTTTTAAGTCCTCCTCGTAAAGATGACCTGAATGTTTTCCAACAAATCCTTTGTCCTCGTAATAATCTGTTGCCTATTTTTAAGCCACATTTAAAATTATTTAAAAGCACAACACAACAAAATATTCCAGACTTGCCATTAGCTTGACTGAAATCCACTCACACCTTGTTCCTACTTCTTAACAATTAGAGAGTTAAACTAAATTATTAACTCCTGACATTACAGGCTCCAGTTCAAACCAGGAATTTAAAGCATGCATTTGATTATTTAGTGATGTTATTTCTTTTTTCTGGCTACACACACAAAAAAAATCTGCTAGACTGAAGAACTCCCCAAACCACTCTCCTCCAGAAAAGCAATGAGATACAGCATTAGAGCAGCAAGAGAGATTCTCACACTGCTACCGTTGTTTGTATTACTTGTAAATGGGGTTAAGCAAAATGCAGTTTAAAGCTCTGGAGAAACAACTGGCTTTCTTTAAATGCTAAGTATGAAAAAAAACAAACAACCCTCAAGCAAGCAAAATGAAATCAAAAGCATGAAGTCTCTTTTTGGTTCCATCATTTTAACTCTAATGACTGACATAATTTAACATAAATGGCACTTGATTAAATCTATCCATGAAATCTGTCTTAGGTTTTAAAACATACTAAGTTCTGGCCATAATCCACTGCTGAATTGTTCTGTTACCAAAAAACGTTAAAAGATACTGCACTAACATACTATTGAAATAGCATTTCCTACCTGAAAATATAGAAGGTCTTTTCTTAGAGCGCCTTGGGTGTACAGGGTCTATATTCCTAATATTTTTTTGCAACTTTCCTTTAAAATCATTTTCTAGCAGGATGTCTGGCGGCAGGCTTCTCCGTCTTGTTGATTTATAACGAGTCTGATGGGGATTAAGTTTACTCTTAGTCCTGGAGTACAAGCTGCTGTCATCCAGTGCCATGACGGAGCCCCAGGCGTTAAAGCCACTCCAGCACAAAGCCAGCCCCAACACCCAGAAGTGTCAGGACCAGTGGTCACAGACAGAGCAATCTCAGATGTTCTCATGCTCAACTCACTCGTTGGGGAAGTTGAGCAGGTTGAGAGGCGTGTGCTGAGACAGGTGTAGAGTTACTGCATCGCCCCTCCTTGCATCAGTGAAATAGCACAGGGAGGAGGCAGGCTGAAATAATTCACTTGAAAGTTTTGAGGTAATTAGGAAGTTCAGCAAACCTGAGCTCAGCAGCACAATCTCTGCAAAGTGGAAGATACAATTTAATATCAAGCACTGCCTAGGGTTAGCATGGTTTATATTATACCCATGGTACTTCTCAGATCAGTTCATTAATAGTTCATTAACTTGGCAAGTTGAACAGGTGCTGCTTAACCTTACGAAAAGAAAACAATGTGAGAGAAAAACAAACAAACCAAAACCCAAAAACCCAACTCACAAACAAACAAAAGTAACACACACAAAGCAAGCAAACAATGACAGACCAACAACCAAACTCCAGATGCCAGCCGAGGGAGCTGCCTGGGGAAAGGCACTACCCAAACAATATGTTTGGGTTTTCAGTCCCGTTGTTTTACAAACTTATATTTTGAAGATTGATAAACAGTCTAAATCACAAAAGGTTTTATGGCCACAACTATCAATTTGGGGTTTCTTTCCTCAAGGAGCAATAATGTTATTTCATACTGAAGAAATCAAAGATGTGATAGTGGGACTAATTTCTCTCTATATGTAACTGCTGACTAGTAAAAATAAGATATTTAAATACATGTATGACAAAGATGGTCTGTAAATTCTCCATTTAAATAAGACTCCAGGTACTTTTCTTGTTTTGTTTCAGTTATCCCAATGAAATCTTCTGAGCCCCCCAAGGATGCGATCTTCCTTTCTCAAATGATCAAAAAGACAAACTGAAATATTTTCTATGAACCAGCTAATTTTCTTATTGAATTCTACCATAAATGAGGAAAAACTAATTAGTATATTAAAACAAACAAATCTTCTGACATGCCTCTTGCTGTTAAAAAAACAGCACTTAATATTGCAAAGTGAATAAGCAGAGTGGTAATTCAAAGGGAGAGTAAACAATGTTTCAACTGTGGATACCTAAGGAAAAATTATTTTAACACTTGAAGATAGAACTTGATTTCTTTAATTTTTTAAAAACAAATAAACAACAAATGCTTTAATTACTTTCCTAAAAATAGGGTACACTCTAAGATTGGTACAATGATCACAGGGGTTGGCTGTTCCAAATATAGTTTTTGTGTGAAGTTCATTACAACCTTTTTTAATTTTATGGCTGAAAAAGTAAATGGTTCATCCACATGCTTTTGGAAGGGAAGAGGTGAAATTTTATATATATACATATATATATAAAAAGTACATAGCTTTTAAAGTATTTTATTGTGTTAGAAATGCAGAAGGATGCAAATCGTCTGCTGGATTCTGTCTTGTTCCTCTGGGAATTATATTGCATCGGGCTGAAAGTTCAAATTATGAATGGAAGGATCCAATCTCAAATACATTGGATTCAGAAATCACACCCTGCATTCAGAACAAACTGATCACTTAAACAAAATGAACATTAAATGTAGATAGAAAATAGACTATTTCTGATCTTGCTGAGTATTCTAGGGATCATGAGCTCTTTTTACATGTGGAAATAAGCTTTTGAAAATTCCACTGGATTCCAAAAGAGGTTAGTTGGTGAGTATTAGGTTATAACCAAAGGGAAATGTATGTCTAAATTGCTCAATTATATTTTAAAAATTTCTCTACATGCTGGTCTTCATCATTCGAGACCAAAATACTTAATGTCCTTCAAACCTGTATCATCTCTGGATCTCATCCTGTTTTTCCCAGTTAATTAAAAAACCTACAAAAAATAGGTCCAAGAAGTTTTCCTTGCTTCCCCTTCTCTTGCAACTCCATTTGTTTTTTCAGCTTTGGCTGAACCAGCATAAAAATATTTAGTCCATTCCTAATAGCCCAATCAAACCAAAGTAAATTCATCAAATGCTTTTCAAAACAACAGAAAATGCTTAAATATGAGCAAATAAATATACTTGAACCAGGTGTGAAGACTGAGAAATAAAAAATGCAGGAATTAACTTTTGAGGAGCTATAAACTGAAATTTGAAGGGAGCTTTAAATAAAATTTCAACACCTTCAGTAAGTGATCTAAGCTCCAGGCTACAGGATATTATGAAAACAGCTCTGAACTTTTCCTGCTTTAAAAACTCTAACACATATAAATAATTAAATATTCATTAGAAGAGCGACTTGAAAGTGAGTGTCCCATATTCTCACTGAGTGATACAATTGCTGCACCATACAATCTTACCTTCTCCAGCCCAATGAATATTCATGCCAAGTGGAACATTTCCAACAGGAGAAATTGCTGCTGGGATACTCAAATTTGGGTAGTGGCCATACTCTTTCAGGTGGGGAAAATCTGTCAAGGACACAACCCCCTGATCCAGTCAGAGTACACTGGAATCTAAGAACAGTTTAATCTATTATAGTTTAGTTTAACAGTTTAGTTCAAATTGCCTTTTATAGGATCTACTCTAGAACATGTTCTTGAAAATGCATTCAGAACTGAAAATCAGAAAAGGCAAACATTTGTTCTGAAAACTGAAAATCCTGAGTACGTAAAGCAAAGGAATATGCAGTGGTAAGACATAAACTGAGAATTCTAGTGGTGTCTGAAATTCGTTGAGAATGAGATGCCTGTCATTTTAGTAGCTTAACTCTATTATTTATCCTGTCAAAGGTTTACACAAGATCCTTCAGAAGAGATTACTACAAGAAAGTAATCACCGCGTTACATTCACAACTGAATTATGAAAGTGCTCAAATTATGAAAAACAAACACGAGGAATTAAATTTGGCTACATTTTCAGGCTGGCAAAGGTTTATAAGGCTTCAGATTTCTCTGGTAGGTTTGGTGTGGTTCAGTACTTTCTTATGGTTTTAAAAGGTCAGTATAATAACGATTTGGTTTATCCATCACAGTCAAAGGCTAAATCAGAACATCTTACCCCTTGCCTCCAGCAAATTACCTAGTTGTAGTGTCTGCAGTTTCTATTACTAATTATTTTGACTGAAGTTCGTAAGTAAGTGCTGAAGGTAACTGATATTTGATTTCTGTTTGGATGGTACCCTGTACTGCAGAAATACTGACTGGAAGTCACAAAATTAGCCTGGTCCAAAAAATAATTTCAAAAATTCTCACAGGGGAAATTATCATTAGCTTTTTAAAAATAATACAGCAGCAAATCCTGTTACATTTCATGTGCAGTAAGCCAGTTGTTATTATGACTGCATTAGAGCTGCCATTCTCCTTTTCAGCTGAGGAGATATTTGTGCTTATCAACAGCAGAAGCAAGAAAAGGTTTTTCTAAAAAGTGTTCTCAGTATGGAAAAGGAAAACCAACTCTGCAATGAGCTTCTGTCTGTTTTGGTAAAGTAACTTATGTACCAGTGCACACGGATTCATGGCCCTTCCCACCACACCAGAACAGAATGGTACCTCAAGGGAGGATGAGGCCTCTGAGCCATGTATGTTGGAGGAACTGCAAAGGCATGAAGGGAAAGTTTGAGCTTTACTAACATTTTAAACCAGCACAGTTTAATCAAGCAAACCTCATTCTTCTCGCCTGCGGCCCATGGAGCTTCCCCCCTTATTGCATTAGCACCCATTTTGTGATGTTGCACAGCAAACTATGGCACAATCCTAGGTCACCTTTTGTTTATTCATTTGTAGTCGTGCTGCCACAAAGGACAAAAAGATAAGAGTAAGCATCCAGGACAGGTATATATGAATTGTTTCTTTTAGTGACTGTCCCAGGTTAGAAAACTTTAAGTGTTACCCTTTAAAATATTTCTAAAAATAAGGTTATAAAGGCAATGCTCAGGCTACTTAATTGCGTGCATTTTACAGGAGTCAGATATTTAAAGAAATGAAGTCGTTACCAATCGAGTTGAATATTCCTGGGTACCTGCTTGCTGAGGAGACTTAAAAAGTACACACCAATTGTGTTCTTTTATTCCCCCTAAGCACTTATTACCCAGGTCTCACGCCCTATACATAGCAGAACAGTCACAGACCTCAAAAGTTATCTATGCCATGAAGTCTCTAACTTCTTTTGCTTTGCATTTCAAATAGAAAAGCTAAACAACAAAGGGAGAGAAAACCGGGTATCAAAAATAAGGAATGAGGAAAATATTCAGCTGTTCAAATCCTCCAACTGTTGTTCAAAAAAAGTATTTGTTTAATTTTCTGGAATATCCCGGTTGTCTTAATCCATAGGATGTGAACATCTGACGTTCCCTGCTTCAATTAACCTATTTCTTCTGGTTTAATGCTGTTAGAAGCAGAGTCTGGACTAGGACAGCCTTAGCATCCAAAAAAATCTCTCTTCAGTCAAGCATCATTTCTCAGAAGTCAGTATAACAGGAAAAGGTCAGCAAATAATCAGTCATGGTCACAGTCTTAAAGAAAGCAAAGAGATCACTTTAGGTTCACATTAATTTCTACCCTGTAGCAAACACCAGCTCATAGAATTGTGCAAATAGGACTCAGTTGCCAGGCTACACCTGACCTTCAAGAAGCTAAGTAAGAGTATTAGATGTTCATCATATCATGCACTATATTTACAGTTTTAACTTGTGGTAGATAACTTAACATTGAATTACATTCACAGAAAAGAGAAGTAGGTTTTCAGCCCAGATGATTCAAATTATCAAACACTAACTGATAAAACATGAAGAAAAAAACAGAGCTTTTAAAGAGTTGCTTTCTCTGCTGGAATGTTGGTTTTAATAGATGAATATTGAGAAGAGATTTGGCTGAGTATTTCAAATGCATTGTCCTTCAGCTGAAAGAAGATAAGCACCCTTAATTTGAAGTCATATTCTTGCCTGCTGACAACAAACAAAATACATAGTTAAAGCTGTAATCTGATTCTAAGATACTATTAGTCCTTTACTGTTTGATCCATAATGTGTACATCCCCTATTAAAACAGAAAGCTGATTAAAATCAGAGTATTTCATAGGCAGAACAATTCATATGCAAATGTCCATTTGTAATAATTTCACTTCACGCTGATGTTCCCATTACACGATGGCTGTCGCAGCCTTATTTTCACGAGGACTCGAAAGTCGATCCTTCTCCAACAGAAAAGCAGTGCAAACCCAGGAAACAGGCATTTTCTGGCAGGGTAGAGTGAAGAGGCACAGCAAAAGCACCCAGCTAGCTGACAGGGCTCCTTTGCAGATGGCCCCAGAGCTGTCAGCACACCTGGCTTTGCCCAAGTGGCAGTGGCTGGACATCTTCCAAAGATCAAGATGGAATAGGTGGAACTCCCCAGAATCTGCACAACAGTAATACTTGCAATCACAGAATCATGCTTGATATTATTCCACTGCAACCTGGGACATTAAGCCTATGCACTGGGTACAGTGGTAAGAGAAAGACCTGAGGCTCTGAGGGAATTTTCCTCAGTATGAGGTAGTATTAGCCCTGAATAAACATGGCAGATGGTTTTCCTCTTGCCTTCTATGTCGAAAGCGAAGACTGTGAGCAAACTATGCATATGAAGGTTACAAATTTCAGAGACAATTTTCTATTTAAAACCACTTCTGAGTGTTCAGTATTCTACATAGAATAAATTTTGTTAGCACAAATGTGTGAGATTATAACAGCATTTCAGCTTCTGAAAAAGTGTTACAGATATGGAGGAAAAAAAATCACCATGTAAGGAACTTGAAAGTACTTCTTAGAGAGGATCACCATCTCAAGTGCAAGAGCAATCAATATGAAAATGAAGGCACTCCACCTAAGGCCAGAGCTCTAGAAACACCAGAACACATCCCAAACAGCTCTAAATGTCTGACTGATGTACAACCCAACCTGAGTTTCACCTTTTGCTACAGGAGTCAGCAGTATACAAGAATCTCAGTGACACTGATACAGCATCATAAAGCAGGATGTGTAAATGATCTTTAAAACCTCCCGTTACAGAAACAAAAATCCAACAGCTGAACATTTGTCCATGTTTAATTGTACAATATTTAACTCCAATACTTTTCTTATAAATATTTATTTTGCATTTGAACAGTAATTATGAGGACCTCTTATTGCACCTCACTGCAATACAGTAGGATACATCAGTTATAATATAAGCATTTTTTGTGCACCAGCTTACTCCCTCTTTCTGCATACCTCTTTTCTCCCCTTTTCCTTCTCCCATCTGCAGTAAGCAAAACATTGCCTGGGCAAAATGAGAATGGCTGAGAGAAAGTTTCTCTACACTAGTTCATAAATGTGGATTCAGAAACAGACTGGAGCTTCTCCTGCAGTGTCACAAAAAGAAAGAGAAAAAGCAAGGAAAGGAACAGCTACCTGAACAGTAGTGCAAATTTCACCCCCCACCACACACCAGCCATACTTAGAGATAAAAAATGACAACCAGTACACATGTGAGAAGGGTAGGGAAACGGAAAGGATGTGAGGAAAAACCACAGGAAGCAGTTGCCAACAGCAAGTAACACAGCGTTGCCACAGAGCAACAGTGAGCTCTGCTTGGCAAGCACAAGCAGGGCCTGACCCCTAAAGCAAGCTTTATGGTAAGTGAAAAATTCCAAGTGCTTAAAGACTGAAAAAGAGAGAAAAATCCACAAAACATGAAAAGAAGAATAAGAGATGCTGTACAGACTTACTTGAAGCCAGAGATATTTTCAGGTACTCTTTCATCCACCATGTTTACTAGAGATGTTTGAGAACCTAACTAGTTAAAGAGCATCACCATTTTAAACAATGACATTAACACTCCCAATTTTACTGATTATTTTCCTCTGAATTCTTGAAGAATCAGCTGCACAACAAGACAGCTTCCAAATCACGCCTGAAACATTATTCCTAGACAGGACTGGAAAAATACCATATTCTCTTACCCTGCCATAAATATGACACAATTTATATAGCCTGTATGACAAGGCTAGATTTAAGGCAGTGTGCCTGTGCATTTTATATATAAATATATAGATATTTAACATGTCTAGTACCTTATATATGTATACTGATTATTCAATTGCTCCATTAACATTCATATTAAGACCCAGTGGACACAGTTACAATTAATACAAACAGAGAAAGAACAAATTAGAAAAACATTTTAGAATTTGGATGGCATTATTTGTGACTCTGTACAGCCCTGAGATAATTACAATTCAGACTAATTTGACAACTAATTTGCAAGAATAACAGTGAATGCATTCAAAACAATATTAGCAGAAGTAGGTAGCTGTGTCCTCTTCGCAAGCCCCCTAAAAACAGTCAAAATGATAAGAGAGATCATGTGCTGAACAGATGCTCCCTTAGGGGTTGTGCTGCTCAAACTACTGCAGTGGGCCAAGGCTTTCCAGATAAACACCAAATACACACATATATATGTACACACATACCCTTGCACGCCACGGAAATCAGAAACAAAGATTGCTCTTACAACAACACAATAGAAAAGGAGAGTTACTTTTCTGAATGTCAGCTGTGCAACTGGTAAATTTTAAACTAAGACAACACAACCCTATTTTGAGTAGTAACATGAATGAAAACAACTGAGAAAAACACAGCATTAGTGTAAAATGAAACCATGCAATAACCTAGGTCAAGTCAGACACTCACTGCAGCAAGTACAATTTTTGAGACAACTGTTTGCCCACTGACTGTGAACATTTAATCCATGCTAGTACTAGTGCTGTCAAGAAAAGGAAACACCCTTCACTCCTTAGTGTCTTCTACTGTTATCTTTATACAGGGCTCCAGAAACAGAGAATTTATTTCACCCAAAGTTAATTAAGAGCTTAGTCAGACAGAAAAAAAGCTTGCCAAGAGAGATAAACCCAGAAACGCTTCCAAAACCTAGTCAGACTCCCACTAAACTTTTCCAGTAATTCATTCCACTGTCCAGGGAGGTGCATGAAATACCACCACCTTCATGCTTCTTCCAAGTTCAGCTCCAGGCTTTATAACCGTGAAATGAAGATGGGCAGCCAAATATCGAGAAGCAATACATTTTTCAGCTGGACTGTTGGCTAATTAATTAAGGGCTTTTAGACTCAGGATGACAGTCCTGAAATTTATCCAGATTCAAAGATAATCAAACATATAGCTTGGATAAACAATAATTTCCTGCGATTTCAGATCAATTTCAAGAGGAATTTGAAGATCTAACGTCTGTGACAGCATAGAACATCACGATTTGGCTTGTCTCTGGGAAGTCAAGTTGTTACAGTCTTTAGAACAGGCAAACACATTCTTGAAGCCTTCTGCAATTATGCAAACATCCAAAAAGTTGTAACACTGTAGAAACTAATTCTTTTCAGGGAGACATATGTCAGTAAAGTAAGTACTTCAATCAGTTTGTGTTAGGAGTCACTGCCCTTACCTTTCTGTAGTTAAGCACTACTATCATGTTAGCACTATAAATTTAGCTAAGTGACTGTGCATTGGAACATATTGCAGGTATGGGAGTGAAAAGTACCAGAGCAAGGGTCAGACCTACCCATGAAACTTTGCACTGCTGGTGCAGTATAATTTCTATCTTTCTTAGGGAAAGAGAATTATTATTATTCTGGAAAGAATTATTTGGGGGCTATCTTTACAAGTCTTGACTCCAAACAGCAAGTATTAGGGAAACAGCTCTTTCGGCATAGTGTACAAATGTAACAAATAATTTTGGAGAGAGTGCAAAATAGTAAGGGGTCCAAGGGGACCTAAATAACCAGAGATTCCTTTGGTTCTTACACAATGGGTGAAGTTCAAATCACACTTCAGCAGAAATGAGATTTCCAGATATGTTTCTCTAGTCTAACAAGCAGGACACATCTTGCATGAGGAAGAATACAGCACAGAAACACAAAACCCAAGAGATCAGTGTAAACGAGATTTGACCAACTCCATACAGAAGGCTGCAGAGTTTTTTCCTGCTACCTAAGGCTTTTGGAAAGTACTGGGGACTCATATGAATTAAATCAGAAAACCTAATTTCAGCCTGAGAGCCTGTTCTCCCATACCTGTTTTACAGCCTATGGATAGAGACATTGATTTAGGGCTGGGCCTTTGCCTTTGCCTCTCCACTAACTATACTGAATAGTGGCAAGGGTAAAATTAGCTTTTGGGAGTGCCTATCCCACCCACAATCATGGGATTATCCCTCCTTCTTTGGCAGAAGATATGACAACTCATCTATTTCAATATTAATATTTCCTTCTTGTGAGAAAAAAATTGGTTTGTATGAATCTAGTTCAGCTTCAACATTCAGGTGCCTTTATTTACAAGGCTGAGAAATTACTTGCTTTGAGATGGCTTTTTAAAATACAAGAATTTGTAGATGATGATCAACTCATTGTGCAAAATTCTGCTCTATAAATTTATACAATTGTACTCTTGAAGCCTCACAATGTAAAAGTTTTTTCTTTTTTTTTTCCTCTCTGGACCCGCAAAAATTCCGCAGGCTTTTTTGAACTCTCTCCCTTGTTTATATCTCTTTATTAAGCGGAAATATTAAGGCACTGGATACAATATTTTGGTACCACCATATCGCAGCATCACACTGACAGCCCAGCTGAAGAAGCTTCTTAAATTGCCCCTTGGCTTTCCTTCAAGTTACTACCTTGGACAGTTTTGTATTTGCAACCTGTCTACCCAGTTACCTTCCACGTAACAGCATTAAGAACATGCTTTGTTCTACCATGAGTACTTAACTAGGCAATTCACATATGACTATCAGGCTGTAATACTGATTTAACTTGATTATTAACTAATATCTCACGAATTTTAGACACCCTGCAAAATAGCAGAACTGCTGAGAATACTTACTAAGTGAAAATTTTACCTCATTCAAACGCTTAAAAAATAGATGAAAAAGCTTCGAAAGTGTAGAATCCTTAACTCTCAGGTACAGCTAAAACTCATCTCAATTATCAACTACAAGAGAAGATTTAAGAGATAGGATTTTAAAAGTACTGTAAATAGTCTTTAAGGTATACAATGTAAATTTAAAGAAGAGAAGTAGCAATTCAAATGTCGTAGAAAAATACAACATATCCACAGCTAGCTTAAGGAGGCCATAATATTTTCCAGAGGAGTAAGATGCCTGTAGTCACGGGAAGATTCAGACCTACCACTCATGATATTCTGAGGTCTCATTTACACCGTCTTGCCCTTTCCCTGCAGAACATCAGGACACTGTGGTATATACAAAGAAAGGAGACTGCATTTCCCACACCTAGCTGCACACATTCAAAGATTAAGTTGCCAAAGTCTAAACCCCACCTGTAGTTAACAGAGAGACAGAGATGTAGCTCTGCAAGGCAGAATTCATCTCCTCTGCCTGAGGAGTGGGGAAATTGTATTTTCCCCTTAACTGCAGCCTTTTATTGAGACTTACAGATGCTTACCCTTTGAATTCTCACACAGGTTAGATGAGACGAATGCCACATCAAGACCTTCTGCACTACAGTAATTGTGAGTGAAGTACAATACACTAAAAACAATTTTCTTCCACCAGCAGAGCTACTCTGTTGGGGAAAGCTCAGAAGTGAGCACAGAGCTGCCAAACCTGATAAATTTTTTCTGCCCTAAGCAGAGGATGGAGCAGGGCTTCATCTCTCATTACTTGTTTTCTCCTAATTTGTTCATACAATTCCAAAGCTTTATGTACCATTATTTTAATTGGGAATGGCAAACTAATGGGCTGAACTTTCTTTGATGGTCAGAGTGCTGTATAAAGAGATGCATGGAGTAAAAGTAAATGATTCAAAGGGGTTGTATCTTCCAGTGCCTCAGAAAATGCTGAAGAAACAGTAAAAAATATAATAATGAAATTCTTACAGCATTTTTCACTGCAGTTTTGGATGATTCTATTTAGGTATCAAATTTATTTGAAGTGGGAACTGAAAACTTTCTATCTTATCATGTAATTCGAAATAATGGCACCACTAGATTGAAAATATCCTCCTGTCAAATCTTTTCAAGGAAGGTGTCTAGCAGCAGATTTCTGCTGTGAGTGGTTTGAAATTGTACCAAAATTGGCAATCTTGATTTGCTATTGTACATCAACCCCCACATTAGCCAATGTGTGTGTGTGTGCATATCTGTGTGAAAGTATGTACAAAAATACACTGAAAAATAAATCCAAGTCTGCAGCATAAGCTAGAATTTTTCAGCTTGCTTCTGGAAACACAGAAAGTAGGTCAGCACATATTCCGAAATAGCACATCATCACTGAAAGAAAAAGTAGTATATCTGCACCTTTGGACTTTTTAGCTCATCTCTCTGTAGGGGGACATGGAGGATGAAAGCCTCCTTCTTATTCTATTATATGCATGAGAAAAAAATGCTTATACTTAAAAAAAGCCCCCAAATAAGCCACCTACATGGGTAAAATGTTGTCTGTTTTAATCAAAGCAAAACAACATTGAGTGAAACCATTTCAGCTTCATCTAAATATAACCAAGGGAAAAGCCAGGATGTTTAAAATGTGTTTAAAATGTTGTACTGGATATGTATCACATCCTGTTCCTTGCACATCTTGTTCCTTGTATCAAAAACCTATTTGGTAAAATATTTACTTTGGAAATAACAGCATACTGTCCGTGATTTTGTTGTTCATCTTGTGGGGATTTTTTTTGGGTGGGTTTTTTTTTTTAGTATTTGCAATAAGAATTGCTACCTATTTTGTGGTATCTTTCAGACTAGTCACACTCTTCAAGAAAAATATTTTCTTTTATTTATTCCCCTCCCCACCCATCCCCATTTTTAAGAAACCAAAAAGCTAAAGCAAAAAACAAATTACTTAAGCACTCACACATCTTAGAGATATTCTTAAGAATTCTTCTCAAATTAGTATTGACAAACTCCTTTCCTGAACTATTACAGTTCCTTAACATGAAAGGAAAACCAAAATTCACTCTTAGGTAATATTAAATAATGTTTATCAGCTCTAAAATATCACCTGATTCAAGTCAGTATCAATACTGTTGGCTTCAATATGATGCATGACGCTGATCTCCTTCCCAGAACAGATTTCAAGCTAGAACGCTGATATATTTAATTAGGAGAAAATGATATTGCTTCCCTCAAATTCCAAGTGTCAGTCTTCATTTGGATCTCTGCACTAGATTAAAATGAATGCTTGAAAGGTACTGAGCATTGGTTGCATGACCTTTTAAGTTCAGTGATTTCTATGCAACCAGCAGGAATGCCTAAAAATAACAAAACAAGTCTATTTTTAGTTCTTCATTCTCTGGGGCTTTTTTCTTGCTTTATTTTTTTTAACTACTGCTATATTTGTGTTCCATCTCAATTATTGGACACTTAGCTCTCATTTATTTTCCTGTATCAGTCTGACCTGTTTAAGTATCTCATTCTCCAGTTTGTGAAGTACTATAATCCGTCTATAGATGTACCTTGTTCAGGCAGTTAGAGAATTAGATCTTCCACAGAGCCAGGCCTTCCAAGAAGGGAAATCAAAATGGAGAACAACTTCCTGAACCTACAGCTGCTGGGATCTGCACTTTTCTTTGACACTCAGTAAACCAATGCTTGCTATCAGAACTTAAGTAAAAATCAGGAACTTCCTAGGTAACACAGGCTTCACAATTAACTGAGTGTAGAAATTATGGATTTCTTCAATCCATAAAATTTTCAAACTCTGATAAATGAAGTCAAAGTAGTAAAAAAAAAATAAAATGGTTGAACTTTTATGTCCTGTGAGGTCTCCACCTTGCAAAATTTTAAAACTCTAGCCTAGCAAACAAAGTGCATAATTAAACACGATTAATTGCATTCCTAGATTACTGCCAGATAGCTTGTCACATGCCTTCCTGGGTCTAAATACACTGTGTTCATTTGTTACTTCTAAAAGCTAAAGGCACAGAACTAATGGACTTCAATCTACAGCTGGACAAATATGCTATTAAAATATCATCAGATGAAATAAAACAAATAGCATAAATTTACAGTGAAGCATTAAAATAAATAAGGGAAAATAAGGTAGTTGTATTTATGAGTAGCAAGAGATATGATCTCCCCTCTCTCTAGCACTCTCTTGTCGAGGCCAGCACTGTCATCCTCCAAAAACCTGAGAGATCTATGGGAAGATAATAGGTCACACATTCATCAGACTTTAGCACTGCTAATTTTTCTGACATGCAACTAGGGTGATTAAAAAAGCCCCACTGCTCTATTTAAATTGAACTAAATCAGTCCCTCAGTTCACAATAGCTCATTATGCCATTTGGTCTCATCTCCCTTTAGAAAATAAAAGCCCACAAATGTGTTTGCATATTCACACAGTTCCATCTCTGAGTTTAAGGATGCTTACAAGGCACCTGCTAATATGTCAAATTTGTATTCATTGGAGTGGGAGGCCTGCCATTTCCACTAAGAAGCCATTAGCTTAACTGCTGAGAGGTTGTATCTTCTCCAACTGCTTCATGAAGGAGAAACATTAGTATAAGCAGCTCTTTGAAGGCAGGTAAAACAGGTAAACTAACCCTGATGTGGTCAGATCTAGTATTTCCTGAGCTTGCTTACACCTGGAGTTCTTAGAATTCCAGCTGCAAGGTAGTCTAGGAAACAGCTCCTGCATTTCCCAGCTTACCAGCCTGTTATTCCAATAGTGGTACTTTTCCAGACCAGAGTCATCAGGCAGTCATTCCCTCCTGGCTCACATGGGGCAATGATTTGTGCTCAGTCTTGTGTCTGGAGCACTGGGGATCGTGCTTTGGGCTCCTGGGGCTGCACCGCTCTACAAGAGGTAGAGTCTCCCTTACACCCTTCAGTGACTGTCATGGGAATTTCTTCTTGTTCCAACGATGCACCAGGTTGAAACAGGACATTGCTGCTGTGAAGATGTGCCCTAGAGCCCCACCTAAAGCCAAAGAGAACTTACAGACTCGGTCAAATGGAGCTCTTGTCATGTCAGCTGTAAGATACATGTCTCTGGTGTACACAACAGCTTATCTCTAGGCAATGAAAATCACCATCTTCACAGTGATCATAAAGGTCCAGAATACATATCACATGTTTACAGATCTCTGTGCTCTACAGCATAAATGCACCCTTTTACTTGTTTTGATCTGACTGTCTTGGATAAAAACCACACTACATAAAATAATAAAATAAGCACTGAATAATAAATGGCTTTATAATAATTGTCCCAATGTACTTAAAACCGCCACCCAAAAATCTAGGAAAGCTGAAACAGAAATATCTGTATTTAAGCAATCAACAAAGAAAATAACATAACTATTCGATTGAAAATGTTGCGACCCTGTCAAGAGTCTTTATAGTACTGCTCTTTAAAAGCAAAAGAAAATATTTCACTCTCTATTGGAGTAGAATTGGGAGCACTATAGAAGCCAGTACTCCAGGAGAAATTCTGCTAACAATATAATCTGATGTGGCTTATAGCCGATTACACAGCAAAATTGTCTCCAATAAATCTTATTCTTATGATAGAAGGACTAAACACAGCCTAACAGTAGTTTAAAACCAATACAACCTTCTTTCTAGTAGGAAAAGAAAGGCTTTGTTTTGTTCAAGAGGACACTGATGTACTCACGTTGCTGTCTAGTTTTCCCCTGGCTCCTTGACATATAAATGCACGGCAGCAATTGCAGCTATTTCATATCTTTTAACTATTACACTTGCAAAATGCTTATTCATCTGTTTTCCAGCAACGTATCAGCATTTACAAAACCAAATACAGCCAACTCTTTACTATAAGGAATTTCAGCCCCAGGAAGGCTTTAACTAAACACTTGCACTGTATCAGGTTAGTTAAAAGCCACAGGTTTCTTCAGCTGCTGGTAATGGCTTGGCAGCTTTCAACAACATTAAGACAAAGAACCCACAAACATCCGTAGTAAAGTATGCACAGTCTCATGTCACATGTGATGGTCTTAATATAGCTTTGCAATTCATGTTTAAAGTCAAGCCATAAGAAGCCAAAACTTGCCATTGCCAAATATTTAAATTTATGCTCACAATTTTTTCGGTAAGAACCACATATACAAGAGCTTCCAAATTCTAATCTGCATGTTTTATATTCTTCATACCTATGCAAAATACTTCTGACTATTTACCAAAAATTTTAGAATAGTTGCCAAATCTATTCAATAAAGAAATGCATTAACATCTAGAATTTATTATCAGTCTTACCAGAAAAAAACTCATGTAAATCCATGACTGGATAATTAATGCAAAGTCTTACCTTTCCCTGAAGCAACAGTTTCCAGCAGTGATCTTTCTTAATGCTTTAATTCTGCAGTGTATTTTTCATAAATGGTTTTCTAGTTCAGACAGAGATGGGTTAACTGCAAGCAGTCTGGATGCTATCTTGCTTGCTTCCTGGAGATCACTGTTTTGCTTTGTGAGCCATCACAACTACCTAGGAAAAATAACAGGCAAGCCTCAGTCACCTGGACAATGTGACATATTACTGCTCCCAGATTAAACAAAAGGTTTAAAAGAAATCCATGTCTTAAAACATGATGTTAAAATTCGTATTTATCTACCAAACATTTCATAACAGATGCTGCTAAAAGAATTACTGCATGCTTTCTTACCAGGAGTTCATGTTCTTGGATAGAGACATAAAACAAGTGAGAAAAAATTATATACAAATGTCGTGGTTTTTTTAAATTACAACTTGTCTTTACACTGACAATATGAACTACAAACTAGACTCTAAACTAGACTTTTTTTGTAGATTTTTGGTCAGAAGCTGTAAGCAACAGCAAACACTGAGTTATGCTGTAATTCCTCAAGCAGAAGCAAACAGAATGGTGCCTATGGAGAGAAAAAAAAGTGCTGAAAGTAGGAATGTGCTTCAGTATCTATTTGGGTATAACTGCAAGGTCCCTATAAGAACAGGAAACATATTCCCCTTTGGTGTCGATACAGGCATCTGGCTGCCAAAAGCCTCTAAAGCTGAGACTACCACCTGCAAAACCACTGGCAGCAGATGCAGATACCACACTTTGGAGGGAGAGCATTATGCCCAGAGGCCCACAATGCTGAATGAGCAAATCCAAGTTGAATCTTGTTACTGTGAAGGCAGTTTGAATATTCTCTGTGAGCTCAAGGAGCGATGATGCTATGTAGATCTGTGACATGCATAAGACACCTTGTCTGCTAACTTGAACATGAAGTGCAGTTACCAGGGCCTTGTCCAACCAAAGCACTGAACACCTCCAAGGACAGAGACACACTTGTCTGGACAGCCACAGTGCTCTCAGAGCAGCCTCTTGAACAGTTTATCTCCACCTGAATACTCCAGATCCATGGCAGCAAATAGGACAGTCCATCTCCCACTCGACTTGTCAAATGTTTGACAGAGTATATAATTAAAAGATCTCCTGAGCTAATATTAACAAATGATACGAGTATCGCCTGTCTCATAAGGAGGTGTTTTACAACCTGTCTCCTCTCCCCACCCTTCCCCCGGCAACAGGAACCACCCTTGCCACTTCAGCATGCATTATTAAAGGGGTTCTACATCTCGATTTCTCTTTTCGCTGCCTTTATCCTTCTGGATAGCCCGTTGCAGCTGATGTCTATAAAAACACAATAGTACCTCTGTCTACACTTAAAGCAGCACTACTCTAAGTCTGAATAATTCTCCTCTATCATGTTTATCAGGTTTCCTGAACGTTAAGAGTATCAAACTGTGGCATCTGAGTAAAGAGACTCAGAGATACAGGGCAGTCACAGCTGAGATCTGCTCCTTCAATATTTCTGCAGATTTGGGTATTTTTTAATACGTTATACTCCAGATGCATTTTAAAGATAAGGCTCCATTGTTTAGATGCTTTTTGCTTTTGTAATATAAGAAATGGCAGACAGTAGATCTGACAGGTTACTGAAACCACCCTATTTTCATCTCCCTGCTGAGACGTCTGCTAATGCCTGTGAGATGCTGTCAAGAGACATACAAGCTTTTGAGACAAAAACAGTTATCAAGTTTTAAAATCATAAAAGGAAATCCCAATTACATGGAATACTTCATGTTATCATCATCAGTACAAGAGAGCAGATTTAGGCATCACATATCACATCTGTGCAGTAAGGAGAGACTGCATGTTAGAAGTAATCACCTGCTTTTGCATATCCCTGTGACAAATTGCACTTTTCAGTCTCTGGTAACCTGAAGCCACTATCCTGTGCTCTGGGGGAGGAGGATGGTCAGGAGGAGAGGGAGGAAGAGCTTTCCATACCAGACTCTGTGTAATACAGTGTAATTACTGACTTTCATGGACATTACTTCAAAGAACAGGGACAACCTGAAACAAGCAGTCTCAAGCTAAATATTACAACTCTTTGCAGACACATCACCTTTTCAGTCCAGTATACAAAGGACACAGTCTTCTCTACAAACTGAGGAAAACCAGACCCTGAACAACTATAAAAATGAGGAACCTGAAATAAAATACAGTATGGCATAACTGAAATAAAGTAGAGCAAATAATTTGTTTAACTGTGAAGTGTTGAACAATGATATGTCATATGCTATCTAACTTTTTATTCATCTTCCTTGAACAAATCCATTGTAAGTATGCTATTTCTACCCAGGTACTATTTACACCAAACCGTGGCTTTCACAGATCTGTGGTTTGCTACATCAGCCTCATTATATAATATATATACGTACACAAGTCACAGAAATAATTAATACTTCCACTGTGCCCAACTTTTTCTTCTGAAAAAGGAGAATTTTTATTTGTATCTTTTTTTAGCAGTAAAGAAAATTTTAAAATACCCTAAGTAGATACACATTGTTCTGGTAAATATTATTGCTAAATGTGCATTCCTGAAATAATCTTCATAACCTATAATAATCTTTAGAAGAATAAAAATTATTATATTAAATGTACAAGAAATGCAGTAACTTCATAGCTGTACAGTAAGACATCCCAAATAAGAGATTTGTCAAAATACACCTTGTTCTCCAGAAACCAATGAAAATGAGTGAAAGTAAGAGCTGCATCACTCCAGCACCCTCTGTTGGCCTTCAGGCAGCATGGTACTTTGTGCACTCAATAAAGTCAGTTGTTGGATCCCGAAGCTATGACAAAGATTCCTTTACAGAAAAAAATACATGAAAAGCAAACAGAAGCCTACTGCACAACTCAGTCCTACGCATAAAATCTTCAGCTATATACCACAACATAGTTTAATATCAGATTACTCAGTATTGCTGGATCTGTCATGCATTAGCCCATCTTTGCAGATATTTACAATTGATCTAATTTCAACAGCAAAATGTTCTTTACAAGCCCTGTCTGTGTCTGACATTTCTGACAAGCAACAATAATAAATTGCACCTTGCATGCAGATCTCACCAATAGAAACAACAGCGCTGCAGAAAGAACAACTCTTTTAATGGAACATTATTCACCTTGGCTACTGAGAACTAACAACGCATACATTATGCAGAATATCATCCACAAAAGAAAGTGCTCCAGCCAGGTCTCATCAAGCACACAGAATAAAGTCCAGATGCCAGATACAAGGTGATCTAAATATAAACTCCATACAGTGTGCACAGCCAGATGGTTTAATTTCCAGAAGCAAGGGACCTTAGCCCAGAGAGCCTGGCAGCTGCTTCACAAAGCCGGCTCGGAGCTTTGCAAAGGCAGATGTGAAGTTGCAGTGGGGAGCAGAGAGGAAGAGGAAGGAGGAAGCAGGAGGGCTGAGATGGAGAGGTGGGTGTGCCCCCATGGTGCTGGGGGAGGTATGGGTGGTAAGAGCTGCTTCTGAGAAAAAACACCCAGGGTGGTTATGGGGCTGCCTGGTCCTTTCTGGCCCCTCAGTGTGTGAGACCAGGAGAAAGCAGCCTGTGCCTGGCTGTGCAGCAAGAGGCAAAGACCTGCAGCCTGGCCATCTCACAGACCTTGAACCACCACTGAAGAGCCACAGGCAAAGGGGAGGCAGGACACAAGTAGATCTTATAGAGCTGTCTGTCTGCTTCCACCAGCTGAGCGGCTGAGTAACTGACTGCTTTATCTCCCTGTGGCTAAGCCAGCACTGGCCAGAACCCAAAAAAACAACAAAAGAGCTTTTATTCGATGATCTTAACGACAGGGAAAAATTTATTCTCAAAAATGTCATCAGCTATTGCAAACCTGCTCCTTTCACTGCCTCTTTGCACCTTTAACCTCTCTAGAGTTTTGTATCTCCTTAGTTTTGTTTTCACAGCATCCTGTCTGCTCACCTGAAATTCATACCCATTGTCTCACCACCCTTCCAGGCTCTGCTTTCTGCTTCTCTTCTTTCCCACACACAGCTTCACGTGATTATCTCCTAATATTTCAATGTTTATCAACTTTAAGATGGTGTTAATAAACAATGATCCATTTGATAACAATCTCCAGAACACACAGAAATGCATACAAACTTTTTACCAAACAAATCCATGGTACTATTTGTCAGAAAGCATTACTACCCCATTTCAAATATTTACACACATGCTTCTACTTTGGGTAATTTATGTTATACCACTTAACTGGGATGGAGAAATCAGTTTGAATGTCAAGATCTGAATTATTAGAGTCAAATATTTATTGCACAGAACAAGCTAAAATCTACCTCACAAAATCTATGCAGTTCATTTGAGGTCACTGACTAACCAGTCCAAGAAGCCAGAGGTGGACCCAAACTGAATCCACATCCCCAAACCTCAAAACTGAAAAAAAACCCCCAATAGAGCACATGAATTTTCCATTTTCAAGAGTTACTATTCAGACATTTATTTATTTTCAGACATTTATATTCTTGCTTTATACTAGTTTCTGCTGGTAGATTTCTTCATCTGTTTTGTTATTTTAAAACAAATTAAACACTTCATTTTTCCATGTTCAGAGGGACTGGATCCAAACAGTAAATGGTAGGAGTTATTTCCTTTAGCTTCCTTTGGCTCTCATTAGGTGGCTGATTAGGGCTGCAGTAGCCTGTTCAGTAACAGGTTACTTATGCAACCACGCTCCTCTGCTTAGCAACTCCAAGGGAGGAGTCCGAAACAGCAACTGCCTCAGTCACATTTTGCAACTAAAGGTGGAGGAGAAAAAAAAAAATCGGATGTACAATGGGATGTATGTATGATGCACAACATACATACAATTGTATGTTTCCAATAAGGAGAAATACCACTTTTCTTCATGAGAAATATAACTTTCTAAGAAAACAAGGCAACAAACAACACAGAAGAATGAATCAAAAGCAGTTAAGCTGTTTCTCACTCAGAGTGGTAATTAGTTCTGAGATCATAATATGATAATGATTCTTAAGAGAAATAATTCATGCAGAGAACATGTTAATCCCTGCAAAAGATCATGTAAACACTTTGCTCTTCTTGCACTAATCTTCCCACCAAATGCTGAAAAAATCTTCACTTACAATAAAATCCTGTTAAAAATGTTCCTGGTTAAATAGCTGAATATGTTGTATACTTACAGAGAAAGGTTCAGTACTAGTATCTTTGTACCAAGATGTTAAATTAAAAAAAAAAAAAAAAGTGAAGGCAAACATTAAAGATACTGTTGACAATTTTAGGAATACAATTAACTATCAATTTACTAAGTTTATGCTGGTTAACAATAGGCATAATTACGGGATACAATACATTATTTTGAAGATTTATAAATAAACATTCTGTGAAAAAAATCAATGAAACCAGTATGTCAAACAGTAGTGTATGAAAAAAACCCCCAAATTAAAAACCCCACAAAACTACCCAAAACTATTTGGGTACACAAAATAGTATCACTTTTGTGTCCATAAAAAAAAATTGTTCCAGTTAATGACTTTCCCACCCTCCACAAATTCCATTCCTTTCTCTATTTGGCCAGGCACTGATTATGTACCACAGAGACAATGAGCTTAGCTGGGGATGTTGACCACTTGTGTTCATACAGAAGTTACACTGTTCATTTTTTAAAGTATTTAATGCAGAGGAGAGAAGCACACCTTCTGAGCAGCAGGGATGCACTTGGCCAGCCCATGAAGTGCAGTGCCACACCAGGAACATCTGTGCTTGCTTCAGAGCAGCTACACAACATAAAGCTTTTGGTCTGGGGGCTGGAAGGAGCACAGCTCTATCAGCTGCCCACATCCACCCAAATAACTGCTTTGAGTGTTAGGTTTGGCCTGGCCAGGCCTGGGCAGCCTGCAGCTCTGAATGGGTGCACAAAGCTCAGAAGGCAGCGTGAGCATTTCTGCTGGTCCAGCTCACGCTGCGCACGCAGCCCCAGCGCTCGTGCTTTCCTCTCATGATCTCACAGACAACTGGTACTGCTCTTCATTTATACTTCAACTCCCATCCCAACACACTGTCTCTCACACAGGAACCTTCTCAGGTAACTATGTTGCTTCATACAATAAGTAAATGCTTATTTAGTATAAACTACTCATTTACTAAATACACTAAATGAAGAGTTGAGGTGCATCATTCATGCTGCAGAACAGATTGATAAACATACGAGCAGGAAGGCACTATTCTCTGATGTGTTATTATACAGTCTCTAAGGCTCAACTTGGCAGACTATTTCTTACCAATCACACGTAAGATGACGTGCTTCTTTAACATTTACCTAATAAATGACAACATGCTCACCTTACTGATACACTGTACACCTGTATGACCTGATTACTATCAGCAAAGGCAGTTTGCTATAAAGCATTCTGTGGTCCTAAAGATATTTACTTAATTCACTGATAGAAAAGAAAATAGAGTGATAAAAAATAAACACCTCAACTATAAAAAATTGCTAAGTGAAGGCTAAGATCAACCTTGATTACCAGCAGGGTGACAGTACCTGGATTATTGTCCCCCACTGTGCTCACCGGCAGCTCCAAGCCAGCTCTTTGCAGAGTTCCACATTCATAAATACTTTGAGAGTTAGTATCAATAAATGTCATCTCATTCTAGTTTTAAACTCTCATGATTATTTCATAAGTGAACATTTCAAAACACAACAGTTCTAGATACATTTCACCTCAAAACTGCCTGTCACTCTTGAATAGCTTTCATTTGTCAAGGAGTTGAGAAGTGAAAAGGACCAAATCAGACAGTATTCTAAAAAGGTCCTAACATCTATGGTAGAGGATTAAACAAAACACAAAAAAACCACAAACAAACAAAAAAAACCCACTAAAAAAACCAAAACCCAACCCTTCTTCTATTTCACATGAACTTTCATTGGGAAAACTTGAGCACAGCCAATACAAGAGAGCTAGTGGGACAGAGGATGTAGGATGACAGAATCTGATTTTCCAGCATCACATAATGTGATCACATAACCTATGGCCTCATTGGGACTCAAAGCAATGAAAAGAAAGCACTTAATTGCTCAAAAGGTAAGGAATTTTCTACCTGTGACTAAAAGGCTTCCTACTGCAAGCATCTCTAATGGTGCATCAATGTTGGTTTGGTGACTACAGCAAGAGTGAACGTCCATTTGAATAAAAATATGTAAAGTAATCCCCTTATTAAAAACCTCAGATTTTTAGTTGGAGACAAAAATCTGATCTTTATTTTACTAGTCTTCTTTGATGTGGCTGGCAGCAATAGTATTCAGATAGGAACTACTACTTTTGTTTTGCTAATTTTAATTAAATTCAATCTCTAAAATGGCATTTCATTTAATAACTTTTCTTTTTCTAAACTTCCTCCCCACTCTGTTTTGATTAATCAGATACGGAAGCAACTTCAGTGACCCAGACAATGGGTCATGAAACTTTCAGTAAGTAAACTCTGGATGAAACTCTTATACTGTCTGTACAACATCCTGAACAAAATTAAGACCTGAATTTTTTCAGCTTTACTTAGAGGCACAAACATGAAGAACAACTTGAAAAATGGGTACCAAAAATCGTAGAACAGACACATATTTTACAGAGACCCTTTCATGATCTGCAAATATTTTGTCAGCAGCTATGTAGTTTAAGAAAAGGAGCAAAACGCCCACTTCAGCCAGTACTTTCCCTTCATGTCATAAAATTAGCCATCTCTTTAGTTTAAATTTCCTTTTGTCTAACTAATAGGCAAATTCTTTAGTACAGCATTACTTTTTGCTTTTTCCATCTCAAGTATCTCTCTAGCATTTTAGATATAGAAGAGTAGAAACTGAATAATAAATATAAATTAAAACCAAACAAGGCCTCTTCTTGACTTAGAATTGATTTATCCATCTTTTATGTCTTTATACTTGAAGTATACTCCTTCAGAGTGAATAATTAAGAAAGGCTAACAAAAATAGCATAAGTCACTTTTAGTTGTAATACCAATCAGTTTACAGCCCACCTACTTATTAAAATACTTAAAGCCAAAAAGGAGACAAAAAAAGAAAAGACAAAACCAAACTCCGGGTGCCTAGACTCGATAATACAAGTGCTCTGAATAATGCTTTTAGTGAGTGCACTTTCTAGATGTCATGCAGATGGCAATCTCAAAAATGAAATCAAGAATCAGAATCATAAAGATTTCCAAAACAACAGATAAATTTAAAAGAGACATTTAGTTGTAAAATTCTTTTAAACATGATTTCATTTAGGAAAATTAAACAATTCAGAAAGTATCTGTAAGAATGCCTTTATATTTGCAATCACTATTGCTTTTTTTGGTTGTACAATAAACCACTATTAATCATGCTGCCAGCAAACTGCTTAAGAATAAAGCAGACATTACATTATTCAAAACTTACACCAACAAAATGAGATGAACACCTACCTTGACTAAACAACCTTTTCTCAAAAGTATTATTAGCGAGTCCTTAATGTGTTGCTCTTCTCCACCATGCTCAGAAGATCCAGACCTGCCCGTCTCTGACAGTGAAGCCTCTGATAACTGTCTACCACTCTATCATAAAAAAGGTGGCTAAACTACATGATAAAGTTCCAAGTTTTGAGAGAAAAACTTGAGAATATCTGTGATTTGCAATACTCAGTACTATCTGCTTTTCTGAAAAATAACCCAACCCAAACCAAACCACCACTTATAAAGAAATAATGAAACAAATACTAACAAATGCATGCAGCTTCTGTGATAATGTTTCCCCATATGCAAATCACAGACAGTAACACACACAGAATTTATTTATTGATGCTCAGCAACCTATATAGCAAATAAGGCGTAGGAAAAAACATCTAAATTCTATGGAAATATCTAATAGAAAAACAGCAAGTACCAGGTAGCAGAAATACAGGCCTAACCCTTCACTCATCTATTAAAAAGAAGATACCCCCTTTGCATTGTTGGAGCTGTGCACACAAAACCAGACAGATTTCAATGCTTTTTCCAAAATGTTACTTTGAAACTTCTAAAGAGCTAATTAAGGAAAATAATGGTGTCTGTAGCATTCATGGAATTACACAGCTTTCCGTCACTGTGTGTAATTTTGAAATGTCATTTTAACAGAGCAGTAGACCTCAAAACCCAGCACACATCAGCTCCATCCAGCAGTGCCTCCCAGGACAGTGTGGGACTGGTCACACAAAGTGCACCTTTGCTGCCAACATCGTGACCCTGGCTCAGTGTAGCACACGTGGAACTGCAGACTGCAACATCTGGAAGGGAACCTTTGCAGCCCTCAGACTTTCATTTCAAAAGGATAAACAGGAAAGCAAGGGCCAGACAACAGCTGCCATTCACTGAAGAGTCTCCCATTAATGATGGGGCCAAGCTAAAAGCTTTTTAATTTTGAGGATAATTACAGTTATTAGCTTTTGATCTGTATAATTTTCACTTCTATTTTAATTGCCAAGCTAGAACTCCCTTCTTGCAAAAAGTAACCTTCACCAGTCTATTCTCAAAGGTATATTTATCAAGTTCACATTCCCCAATGACATGTTTATCCAAGACCTTCCAGGTACTGGAAAATCCTACTCTTTTTTTTGCAATTCATAAGGATGTTTTAAAATATGAAATGTAACACTGACTGAAGAATGCAGGGGGAAACACAACCATTCTACATCAAGATCTTTTTGAAGAGGACCTCATGAAGTATTATTATTACATCTGCATGGATTGTTGCTTCAGACACAAAGACTCATTTTCCGTATAAATCCATTTTTAAAGCATTATGCAGGAAAGTATACACACAGGTATGAAAAACATACAAGTTTGGAATAGTTTCTTCTACACAGACCATGGTTGGTCTGTATAAAACATTCAATATATAGAACACCTATGTACTTGATTGAGTTCTGGACAAGCAACAAAAATCTAGTCTGAAACCATAATCTTTAAATACATTGTTCTGTGGAAAATAAGAATATTTAGGCATACTATAAACCAGCTGACAAAAAAAAAAAGCACTGATCGCTTTTATATGTATCAAGTACCTCAATGATCCTCTATCCATAGTTCAAGAAATTCAAACCCTCTCCCTTTCCTTTTAGCTTTTATGTCTTGATTCCTTTGTAATCATAAATGCTAGATTGTCTATTTTTCAACAGAAAAAAGCACAGGAAGCCTGTGCAGCTTTATAAGTTAATGAAAGAAATCAAGTGCCTCATCATGTAATACAAATCCAACCTTTTTGTTACGTGCTGTATGCTACTCATTACTTATTCTAGGCAGTAAATGAACTAAAATTGAACCTGATACTGACATTTGCCATCATTCTTTACAGTATCTCTCAATTCTATCCTTCGACAATTGCCATCACTATTTCACAATAACCACTGAACTAGTTTTGGTATATGGGCACAACCTGCTTATAAGTTAACCAGAGATTAACCTAACTCATAACTTACACTAGTGAACATGCAGATGTTTCCTTTAATGATTACTATAAAATGCCCTGCAAATTTGAGGCATCAAGAAAGTGAAAATAGTAATAAAAATCAATCATGCAGTATTTATACAGAGATTAACCCATATTGGCCATTTCCCCCCCCCCCAAGTAACTTCACTCAGCTTGCAAACAAAAAAACCAACACCCTCAGCCTCAGGATAGTTCTACACAAGCCAACTTCATGCATTTTATTTATTTTAAGGGGCTAACTAATAAAGAAAAATAGCCCTTGCTACTGAGATTTCCTAAAAAGGAATTTATGAGAAGTAGAGCTTGCTACAGGGCAGATAGACTGTATTTAGAACTATCATACATGTTCACTGATTTTGATCATATATTTATAAAACTAAATCACACATTCATTAAGCAAAACTGTTTAGAAAGGCATGATGCCTGCAGTTCTTTGCTCTAGCAGATCTACAGGTTTATCCCAGGAAAATGCTTTCCATTACTTTGATGCTCAGATACCTTTGCAACAGCAGTCAAATTTTTATCTGTTTGGGAAACGGGTTCTTTTAAGTTTTACCAGAACTTGTAACTGCTGTTCCTTAATTCAAGATGGCCTAGGATATCTTACTAAATTACTTCTAAACTAAAGATTTAAAAATTATATGGCTAAACCCAGAAGTAGATAAGGACACAGGCACAAAGTTACAAATTATCTTACTGAATTTTATGATAAACATTCTTATTTATTTGTGTTCTGTGTTAAAGAAATATATAATACATGCAGGCTGGCCAAATATATCCTATGCTAACAGCTTTCCATTTTGGAACATTTTGGCTTATGCCCGAATTTTGAACCTTAGCATTGCAGTAACTGTATATTATTTGTGTGTTCTTCCACACATAAGCCATTGGTACTTTACCTAAAAGTTTATGCAAAAATCTGTCACAGTCTGTGCTAATGTGTTTCTCTAAGCTTTTTTAAAGTAAAAAGCATGCATGAACATCAAAGCACACGCTGCAAATGATCGTTTCTAATCTTAGACATGTATCAATTATTCACTAGCTTGTTCTTCTTGTGCTTTATCATATAGACTTCACCATGGCAACGCTATTCTTCCCTTCCTAGCCTTAATCAGTGAATCTGTAAACTAATATTAGACATAGCTGCTGGATTACCTAATATTCTACTTATCACACCATAAACATAAACATGTCTCTCTTATTACATCATGAACCCTACACAGCTTCCAAATATCAATAAATTTTCATTTGCTTAGCAATATTGAGATGGTAACTGTCTAAGAACCAGCCTGTTCCACTCTTACTGCTAAATATAAACATGTAGCTTTGAATTACCACTAGCAAAATTCAGAATGGATTTTAATGTCTGGATGCAATACCTTTTTTATGGTCTTTTCACAAACTGGGAGATGGTTGACCTTCCAAAACCCATAAATTTTAGTCACTCTTGAGTTTTAGAACAATTTCACTTGTTTTCAGCAAGCACCTTAATTTAAATATGTCTTATCTGACAGTCTTCTTGGTATGATACGATTTCAATGTTTTCTTTCCGCTTCTTTACGTTTTCCAGCATTATTACACATATATATACACACATATAAATGCATCTTTTTCTAGCTCATTTGGGCCTAGTTATTTTGTCTCTTTCAGTGATTTTTTCCTTTCTAATTTCTCTCTTCTTTTTGTCTAATTAGCTTTTTCTTCACCCATTTCCCCTGTGTTTCTCCAACACTCTTGATCCTATCAATTCTTGCCTTCTTTTAGCTGTTCATCACACAATCACGCTTCCTTTCCCCTCCAGACTGTGAAAATTGTTTATGTAGCTCATAAATCCAGAAGAAACATCTTTAATGCTCTTTTATGCATTTAATGCAAGGTTTCTCCCCTCACCGTGTAAAGCGGAACAGCCAACATTTCTTGTTTCCCAATTCTTGGTTTTTCACAAACGTATTCAACATGTGACCTCTGCTGGGATCTCTAGGGAGCACTGATTAAAGTTATGCTTTTGAGCATCTCACTATCATCCTGGCAGCATTTTCTAAGGTTTTTACAGTATGTAAAAATCTTAATAATCTCTAATATGTCAAAATCTAACTACAATATCAACAGCACAGAAACTGTGATATACACAGAGTCCATGTCCCTTCCCAGTAAGTCCTTATTATTGTTCCCATATTTTTCTTGGTTAAAATTATGAACTGCTTGATACTGCCCTTAAACACTCCTTATCTTCACCACAGTTAAAAGGAAGTTGCTTCATGACTACAAGACTGTCTGGCTAAAGGGGCTGTTTCTTGCCTGACGCTGGACAGTGCCAAGACTGCTCCACTCCTCTTGTTTGGGAAATGTGGGACTACACTGTGCCACCGTTGAGTGTTGGCAGCCTCCCTTTGGTTTAAGCTGAGATGGAGTTCTTAGGAGGCGTGTTTTGGATTCAGTGTGAGAATAATGTTGATAATGCTGTGATGTTTTGGTTGTTGCTAAGTAGTGCTCACCCTAAGTCAAGGACTTTTCAGCTTCCCATACTTTACCAGTGAGTAGGTGCACAAAAAGCTGGGACAGAGCATGACTGGGAGAGCTGACTCAAACTGGCTAAAGAGATGTTCCATACCACAGAACATCATGACCAGTATATAAACTGGGGCAGTAGACTGTGGAGGGAAGACTCAAAATACCTATGAAAAATGCATGTAGTTAGGATTTTTAAAATACATTTTTATAAAATACATTTTCGTATGCAGTGACAAGGTCACCACACCTCCATATTTTGAGCCAGCCAGTGATGCACACATTCCCAATACAGTTAACCATGATGCTCCATATGTGAATATAAACCACTACATTGCACATCGTTCAGAGAGTAGAAGCCGGTCCACCAGCAACAGAGGGCCCTAGGATTACACTAACAGTTCAGCTCTTTGTTTAAGCAGTAAAACTTCTATGATGAATATTCAACAAGACTATGGTGGAAAGTGTTATTTTCCTATTTAACGTAGTTTTCCATCTGACCAGCAGTGAAATCCACAGGGCTTTCTGAATCATATGTAGCCCGATGATGGAGACTTAGTATGGGGATTTTTTAATTTAAATTGTAGAGCAATATTCCACAGCTGATATTCAGAAGCATGAGGTTATACAAGGCAAGTTAGGGTGGATTTATTTTTAATCTTAAAAAAAAAAAGGATTAACAACACACCCACCACAATCTGCACTATAAACACTAATTAAAACTTAACTGAGTTTTCAGATCTTTTAGAAAAGAAAAGGCCAGACAAATACTGGATGCAGTACACTCAGGTTATGACTGACAGGTTTAAGTGGAAATTAAACAAAAATAAAATAGTTCCAACTTAATTAAAAATAGCAACACTATCTATTCAAAGATAGATATGACTACACTCCAAATTTTAAAATGGTTTTGATCTGAAAGTTTATTTGTAATGATAACTGGACCCGGCCCAAATTGCTATTAGTGGGATTGATCCTTCCAGGAGCACAAAGGATATAGATTAATTTTAAAGTTACAGTACAGTACCCCACATCTTAAAAGTTCATTAAATGATGCTCTTTGCCTCAAGAGCATTAAATGCCATAAAATTTCTGACCTTAGTGTTTTTCCTCAAGACATTTCAGAGGACACGTCAGCAATTATTAGGATATTGTAGCTATGGGATGCTGTAACAGTTTTATGTCTCTTACATGGCATTAGGGTCTTGATTTAGTTTCACACACACAAAAATGTCCAGTGCTGCTTGAGATGCTGCATATGTCAGCTAGGGAGGATACAGATCTCACATAGGTGAAATTAGTTACCTTTTCATGGCCTTGCTTAGAACAAACAAAACTAAGAGACAGACCCTGAAATCTGTTTCCCACCCCCCAAATACTGAAGAAATTTGAATGTGCTTCAGGAAACAACAATGACGGTTTTAAAGCTTTTATGCTGGTAAATAAACAGGCAGAGAGAGAGAAAAAGAAAAGGAATTCTAACAGACCAGTCTTAGGTCATTTAGCTTTATCTTGTGTAAAAATTAAGGAGACTCGCTACAGAATTGCATTACACAATATCATGCCCTAGTTGATCACCAGAACGCCTATGATTAGCAACTTTAGCTTCTGAGTTTAACTGACATCCCTACATATAAAAGAATAAAATTAAGTGTTTACACAGAGATGTCAGAGCCTTTTCAGGTATGAAATGGAGATCACAACACAATAACAGAAACTACAAAAAGTCCCCAAATCTACTTTTAACTTCCATGGATTTATGCATAGCTGGGGGAGATGAGCAATGACAAATGAACTGCAATGACTCTTGCCCTCTTTGACAGTTAGGTAACTAAACTGGTCAGTTTATTGCAAGTAGGCACACTGCAAGCAGGAAGTCACTCAAGTTATGCTAGGACAGAAAGCATGGACTATCAGTCATGCCCACAGTGTTTTTTTATGTTTGTGCACTATCTACATACAACTTACTGTATTAGGAGAGTTCATTAAATACATCAAAGATAACAGGCTGTATATCAGATTGGGCAAAAAAATCAATTAGTTACAATGACTGGTTATTAACACAATGTACTGACTGTTCCAATATGACCATAATGGTTTTTCACTTTGTGGATCTTCTTGCAGTGGCATCATTAAGTCATAGCTGATTTAGCAAAAATTTTAAGCCATCAGAATTTCTGGTAGCGAAGAAGCACCTGTGGTGCTGAGGAACATCTGGGCACGCTCACTCTTCAACGCTTCATTAAAAACAACAATCGAACAAAAGAAAAAAATTGCATTGTTGATCTACCTGCAAAATTCCAGTAATGATGAGCCAGCAGCTTTGATGGTAATGCCAGTCACTTCCACCTACTGCTGTTGGTACTGGATCTTTGATGTTTACAAGCAGCTCTCATTTCAACAGCCATCTTAAGAATCACTAAAGAGTGACCAAACAGCATCATTAACCTTTTTTTAATCCTGAAAAATGCAAGAATGATTGACTTAAAACTGGATCCGTCACAAGTACATCTATGAAGCATATCTAAGAATACTACAAAAGAGCATATGCTGGAATTAATTAAATAAATGCATACTTTCTCTGCTAGTTCGTATAGAGAGAGCTTCAAACACAGGATCTGTGTCTGCTAGTGGAAGAAATACTTGTGTGTGCTGGGAGGAATGTGTTAAAAAGTCAAAGACTGGTGAGAAGGACTGTGAACCACTCAAATGACCTTGCAGCTGGAATAGCCCTTGATAAACCTGTGTGAACTGCAGGCCAGTGATTCCCTAGCATTTGACCAAAACTTCACAGTGCCTGCCTCTCCACTTGTGTGCCTCTGCCTGGGTATTCATGGGGGATCCCCCAGTTAGTGAGGTAATAGAAATAAATTTATTCTTTGTGCTCTAGCTGCAAATTTGTGGTTGTAGCACTGCCTGTCAGCGTCAGCTCATGCTGTGTGCTACCTTGCCCAGAGACGCAGCAGGAAGAAACTCTAAGAGGTCATGGTGGTGATTCCTCAGAGACAGAGGTCTGAAATGAAGCTGGTATTTACTCTAGCTAGGCCATAGCTCCAGCTCTGGTATCTGCTTTGTACTACAGAGTATGTTTGGTGCCTGGAATTATGAAATCCCCCAGCCCAAAATGGGCACAACTCCTCTCAATTCAGTCATTGCTTCCCATGGGCATGTGACACAGGTTACTAAGATGTTCTTTTGCTAAATGAAGGCTTATAAGAAAACATTGAAACATGCTTCAAAAACAGCAATATGGGTTTGTCACTCCTCTCTGTCAACGACATCCTGCAGTGAGGAAGCTCAAAGAAAGAACACTGTGCCCACCCCTGGCCTCAAAAATTTAACTCTAAGCTTCATTAATCACAGAGTTCCCACTGAAAGGAGCACAGGAGCTATCAAAATAGCTCATACAAGTGCTACATCTAATCCAGCACGGTGTCTGTTCATTAGCCTGTGGCAGATGGTTTGACAGAAGGTGCAAGAAATTCGTCAGCGGACAATTCTGGATTGGGAAACTGTCTCTTTAGTTGCTCCAACCAGTTTGCTTATATTTTGAAGTGCAAGGATTTATAGAAGAATGGACTTCAAGAATACATAAATGCATATATTGCATTTAAGCTATGGTTGTAGAAATAATAGCATCTTCTCAATGCTCAGGTATTTTTGTCAGTTAATTACATAAACTAACGACAGACCATCTAAAAAGAAGTCCTCGCATACTTGAAATTTTTTTAGCTTATTACACAGACTTCAGTCTTTCAACAAAACGGATAAAGAGAAGACACAATTCCCTTTCCTCATCAAGGCTACTATTCTGCATGTAGTTCTAATGGGAAAAGTTGAAAAGTGCCAATCTTCTCAATCTTGCTTTATATGGAAGGTTTTCCAAAGCCTGTTTATCATTGCTGACAATCTCCAACTTCAATTTCTACTCTCTTTCTTGACTGCAAATGGCTTCACGTAAACAGAGATCTCCATGTCTTTGCTCGTAACTGGTTGGGTCAGAAAAAAATAATTGCAGGGCCTGGCTTATCTATTAAGCCATCAACACAGAGGAATATTTACTATGATGTCCCAATGATGTATATGTATTTTGTTATTTCTTTTGTCAATAATGTAGAACCTAACATATGTCAATACCAAATTTCACACAATACAAACTTATTCAGAATCTTCTGTAATTTCTGCAAAGCAAAGTAACCTGCCATCCTCAACCATATCAATATTAACTTTTCACCCAGCACATTATCACGGTATTCAATCAATAGGTAGCAGTTTAACTATTGCATTTTGCACTCTTTTTCAAACAGTTTTTATTATGAGAATAAAATACTAATTTACAGTTTTAACCTACTCCAACTACTACTGTAATAATAACAAACTGTATAGAAAGAACTACCTGCCACAGCAATGCTCAAATATGGCTTACATGGCATATTAAGGATATATCTACTCTTCCCCATCTCCCAAAGGGAAAAAGAAACAAAAAACCACCTATGTGATTTATGCAAATCTTTGAAAACAACAGGCAACCCCTTGGCCATTTCCCCCTTTCCCTCACTTTTTAATAATGGCAGAAATGAGAAGAGTAATAATATTACAGAACACTTCAGACATCATTTGAACAGGGCTCCTTCTCAGGTAGATGGCCTGAAGACCATCAGACTTTCATCAGTCACAAATTGTTCTAGAGTCCTGGAGGCAGCACTGTGGAGCCTCCCAAGGGATGGGGAACATAATCAGATTGTTTAAAGAATGGAGACTCACTTGTGAATAGTGGGACTGTAGATCCTGTCACTATATACCTCAAAGCTAGGTATTAGCATGTGAATTACTAGACCAGAATTATTAAGGGAAGAAAGACTCCAAAGCAACACTTACAAGGCAGAAGAAAGAAAGTAGTGATAGGAAAAGGACAGCATGCAAATCACTCTAAAGATAATGAAAAATAACCAGCTGCAGCAACATTCACTTTCCACACTGTTTCTCTCAACTGACAACTTTGACTGTATGAACTAAGGAAATTTTAGTCTTTTCCATGTTTTATAATAAATGTATTAAAACCCCCCACACTCTTTAAATATGCTTATAAATTTAAATTGTAAATTCACTAAAAAAATTCAGTGGAAAGCTGGCAAAAGTTAATCATGTAATCACATTAAATACCTGTATTTACAAAGAACTTTATGCACTGTGCCATGTATCAGAGATAAGAATATGCTCTTGACTGTTCCTTTTGGCCTCTTATTTGTGTAAATTGCATTAGCATTTGCAGCTGAATCCCAATGCAGAATTCAGATGAAAACAGTCTTGCTTCCCCATCCCCCCTAAAACAGAGAGAAAGTAAGAAGAAAAGAACCCCCAGGCCATAGCTTTTGGGATCTCAAGTTGTATATAATTAAAATACAAAAACAGGAATCTCAAGAAATGCAATTGGGCACAACAAGAATTCAAGCTGGTTTGTTGCCAGTTGACACTATAAACAAAAAGCTCAGAACCAAATCTAACCCACAGCTATGCCCCTGTGGGAAATATGCTTTCCTCTGGACCTTATTTTCTGCCCAGCAATCTTCAGCCACTTACTTGGGTGAAGATTATCCACATAGTTTCCTCCAAAGACAAATTAGTAATTTAGAACCACTTGTTCTAAACATCACTAAGAATCTGGTATTTCCATAAGCCTATATGCAGCTTTAGTGCCCCGAAATCTTTGACTGAAGAACAAAAGGCAGTACAAGAAGCCATCCTGAGCACCAAACCAACTCTTTATACTATTCACCACCCAGCTTGTCCTTGGATCTGGATTCAAGCCCTGTACAACACAGCTGAGCTCAGCTTAGCAACGTGACCAGGTCCAGACCTGTGGATGCAGTGGTACAGACACAGCTGCTGAGGACTGACTTCTTCTGGGGGCAGACCCATTCTTCTCCATCTCCCAACCTTTACCAGCCCTGCACCTTCTGATTTACTCCCTCCTCCCTCCTTATTACACCTCAGAAGCTGCTGCAGTAGCATCATAGCTTCCTTGATGGTGACTGACCTTCTCTCCCCCTTTCAGAAACATTCAGTCTGATCCAAGACAACAGTCAGGATGTACAGGCAGCTGTTCTCTTGTCCTTTTATGATAGCATAATAGCAGAGTTTTCCAAATAGATTCACTATGTGTACAAAGCATGAAAACAAATTGTGTATTTTTACCTTCCAAGATAATGTTAGTAAGCATTTTAGGAACTGCAACAGCAAAATAAAATATTCATTTTTGTTCTGAAGGACACTTGCCTAATGAGACTACTGTATATGGCCATAGTTGTTTTACTTGCCATGCTTAGACTGGGGAAAAAATAGCACTGTAGCATTATTAAGACTATGTGGTGACAGAAAGTCCTGGCTGTGTAAGCCTTCCAGTATCGTTCCTAAACAGGGAAAATCAGCCATACAAAATTCTCACGTGGTTCTGACAATGCCTGTCCAGACTTACAAAGTATTTTACTTTATCTTTTTATGAGACAAACTTTGAAAAGTGAAGATTCAGGCCTAGATGATTTACAGCTTGCAAATTAGTTACAGCTAACAAATCATGCAATGAAATCTAAGAAGCTATTCAAAAAGTCAGCTTGACATATATCTAAGAATAATGCAGATCCCTTTGAAGAATGTATTTAAATTAATATATGCTCTACTTTGACTGGGACACCAATAATTTCCTAAAGGCTTTACCAGCCCTCACTTTTTCCCCCATAAATGGTGATTTCTTCCCCTTCATTCTTGATTATGCTCTCCATTCATTCCATCTCTATCCAATCTCACCCTTCCAATGCCTTCCTATCAACCTATCAACTTTCCTTAAATTAAAAATAGCATTTATTTTTGCAATTTAAGCTTTTCTTTTATCTCTCTCTTCAGGATTTTACTTCTCATCTCCTGTTTTTACAGTAAGACAACTCCTGAAAATGGACAGCATGTCAATACCAGTAGCACCACTCCAGAGTCCTGCAAGGTTTAACTATGACTGATCATTATTGACAGAAAACAGTTTTCTATTCTTCTTTCTGCAATTAAAGAAGCAGGATATTGATTTTAATTTGTTATGGGACAACTTCCTATTTGCATAGTATGGATTAATTTCAATATGACTTCCAGAACAAGATTGCTAAATGACACTGCAACAGACCAGAACTGAAATAACACATCCTAAAAGAACCTCAGACAAACATTGTGTTGGAGTATGTGATCCCACAAGTATTTCTAGTAAGGGAAGCAGGAGCCTTGTATTTACAGTACATGTTAAAGCTACTCTTCTTTACAGCTGACCCAATCCTACATGTGACTCTGTACTCCTTGTACAAACTCTTCCAGACATTCAGGATATTAAGCTGAAGGATATCAAGTAAAGGATATTAAGTAAAATAAACACTCATCAAAATGTCTTGCCTGAATGAATTGTAGCTATTACTGCTTACAAAATATCCATGAAATCTTAGAATTTACGGGGGGAAAAAATATGGGTCTGACAGTTCTTAAAAATAAGTCAGTATTTTTAGAAGCATCCTATTGACACTAAGCATGATAAGAAATATTATCTTGTTTCAGCGTTTTAAACTTTTCATACACAAATAATTTCTTTTTGGGGATATATCTCTTTAAGGAAAGCATCGGAATCCCAAGTGCTGCAGAATAATTAAAATACAGATTTCAGGTCTGCTTTGCTAAAGCTAAGAAGCTTATGTGATCACGAGGTCTGCGAACATCTCTCTCTCTTCCCCTCCCAATAGTTTTGAACCACTTGACAGATATTACTGATTTTTGACAGGATAGCAGCCTCTAAGGTAGTTAAATTGCTACATGCTTTATAGAAACAGATGGCCAAGTGAAGAACAAGCTTTTGACAAACACCTCTAATAGATGCTTGAATGAGATGAAGGCTGCAGTATGAATTCACATCATATTACACATTAGCAGAGCCCACACGGAGAGAAACCTTACCATGCCTTCAACATAATAAAAACACTGATCATAACCATCAGAGGAATCATAAAATAAAAATTCCTAAGAAAATGAGATTTACTGATTCCGGACTTCACAGGAGGGCATACTTGCTCTTAATGGTGATCACATTTAATCAGGAGACAGAAGAAATAGGTAAATATAATAAGAAATATGTAAATCATATTATTTTACTTTTCAATCTTCTAATAAAGGTTGTCTAATGAAACCATTAATAGCCAAAACAATCCCTCTCTCACAACATCTATTGCTACAAATATCCATAGCAAACAATGCATGCAACTTTTTATATATGTAAGACAAAGAATTTTAAGATACTGAAAATGTTCATTCAATAATAACCAACTTGACAGTGCATCTATAGATTAATCAGATCCATTAAATTATTTTTGAAAAAATGCTAAGCATACAGTTTTCCTTCTAACTCATTTCAAACCTCATCATGCTGTGGGGAAAAAGGATAAAAAAAGTGAGACTGGTGAATACTGTGAAGTCTGATAAAATTGCCTTTTAAACAGCAATGTATGGAACCACTGACTTAGGAATAGTCTAGGCAGCTATGGTACAATTATAAACAACTATGTTATTCGTTGTCTGTCATTTCACCCTCAATGCCAACACTAACTACAGCATCATTTGTGGTATTTCATCACATACACAGAGGTTAAAGTCATGCTCTTTCCCAGCAACACTAGCCTTGTCAGTCTCGACAAGTAAGCCTGTTTCTACCATTGGAGAAATTTAGTTTGCTTTCTGAAAGCGCCAGTTTGTATTTTCCTTATGCCAAGTACACAAGCATGCAGCACTTTTTTCCAACGAACAAGATCATCTACTCAAAATATTTCTGCTTTTGCACGGAATCAGATTTTTAGTAAAGACATCTGAAACAAAATGTTAAAGATGTAGTGGCTGATTTCATCAAGTTAAAAGAAAACAGACTCGTTTTTATACAGCTTGTCAGGTACACATAAAATGATCACAGTGAAAGTCCTGCAGTGAATGAACAGAGGTGTTCTGTTTCCAAATAAAGCTTTCCACAAGGTGAGACAAAGATTCTTTTTCAGGGCTCTGTTGTGCAAAGAGCCTATCTTTGAAAACTAATTTCTATCTAAATTAGAATACACCTATTATTTAACTTAGAAGACAGCAATATCCTATAGCACTGCTGAATGTCTACCACTCCCTTACAAGTGGAATGTCTCGAGAAATTCCAATCTTACTACGGCAAGGTGCTCCAGTTTGGAATCCCATGCCAAATTTGTATGCTCCGTCATGGCCTGGTATGAAGGTCTTGCAATTGCTGCTCCAAGACAAAGCATGTATTATGATGCAAAGAATAAAATAAATCCACATCCTAACAATCACTCATTTACGATGACAACTGACACTTGTATTTAAACTCCTTTCAAAGCACTCTAATTAACTGTGCTCTTACGTAACTGAAAGAAAACAAAAAGTTCTACCATAAAGCACAGGCTAATATTTAATAGACATTAGTAATACTATTTGCAGTATCACATTTTGTTCCAGTTAATTTAAAAATATGTTAAGAGGTTTATAAGAATCTTTTTTTCTGAAGTACCAATTTCCAAGAAGTAAGCCTTAAGTATGATAGTAAACACCCACTACATTTTTAACCCCCCTTTTAGACATTTGTCTAAAGCATTTAAGAACATTTCTTGGTTGACATGGATAATAAACCAAAAAGTCAATGAAAGCTATGATTTTTATTAGTGCTATTTTGGGAAAGAAACCTCAATTACTAGGGACAGAAATCCAGGTTTTAAATTTAGTTCTTACCTCCTGTGGCTGTAGTCACCAGAAATTCTCCCATCGTTTCCCCAGCCTGACACTGCCATCTATAGCAGTCTTGTGCTTGCAGCAGTGATGCCAGCACCGATGAGAACAGAATGTGTGGCCATGTTGCCAACACAAAGCATTTTGTGAAAAATGGGTTTGGATCATACATTAGTACAAGTATTAGTGACCAATGACTTGAACTGGTGGAGTTTTCATGGGATTTATACAGCAGCCTACTGACTTCTAGTCTAGGAAAGGTAACTCTCAAGCAGGAGCAGCAGCACTCCTTTCAGGGCCAGTTGGGTATATATATGCAAATAATGGGTTTCTTTATGGAAAAGAGAAATGCAAAGCCATCCACCACACACAGAAGCTGAGGGAACACTGATTTGGAACAGCACTGTCTGCAATTTCAATCAAAGCTCAAACGTGTAAGCCCTCAAACACAGTATGGAGCCTGTCAGGAGCTTGTGGTAGGAACTGCAAAATTTCACTATTTCAAAACCCTCCAAGGGGCTGCATGTGAAATCTATAAAGTTCAAAAAAGTAATAAAAAATTCCTAATCGAAAACATAATGAAATTTATACTTAGATTCATGGGTATTCACTGAATAATACTGACTGGTGCCATTCCATGACACAACGGCAAGTTCATAAATACATACACATACAAGACATAATCTATTCTTCCCAGAAGCCATCAACACCAAGAATCTAACAGTATTCAGAAGCAACTGCTCAGAATAAATGAGATGATAAGCATCCCTCATTCAAGATGATATGATACTGGAATTAAGCAATATTCAGGAATATTCAGACTGTACCATGACAGTGCTTTTTTACCCCAACTTTAAAGTCAAGCCCAGAGCTCAGGAGACTCAAGTTAGTATATATGAGTGTAATTTCAGGCTTTATTGTAGATGCTGTTTATATTTACAATACCTGAACACTCACTAGGACATCTGTTGGAACACAGACTTCACAAGTTTTCCAAGTCCAAAAACAAAAGACCTAATTAGCAAGTACAGGCATGGTCTCCATGTCAATTCTGCAAGAGAAAGTGAGCCACACACACCCCAGACCTTCCTACAAACTGGTGATAATGGGATTGTCTGAGAAACAGTTTCTGTTCCAGACCTTGCTCCAAACAGAAAAGCAATCTGCAACTGGGCAGGTTTCACACAGTTAAAACAATAAATTTTGTGGGCAGAAGAACCTCTTTTCCCCAAATGTCAAATTAACCCAAATCGCTGAATGTGGTGGAAAACATTAAGTGAATTTGGCCTGAGTTTAGAAACAGTCTGGAAACAAGCAAGCAAATAAAACACCAACATAAACTATCTGTCCCCCAAATTAGCCACAGCTCTAAACTGGTTACTTTTATCAGCAACAAGTATGTCCAAAATTATCATAATTATGTATAATAACATCTGAAGGGGCTATTAAACATTATTCAGGTTTTAAGCCAATTCCAAACTACAAAGCATCATATTCACCTTGAGCAGGAGATGCAAATTACCTCCCAGTTGTTCTCACAATTCCCTCTGAAGCATGTTTTATTAGTCATTGTCACAGACCCCAGGTTTAATTTAGCACAGCCGTTCCAACATTCAGTCCTTCAGGCCATAAAACTGAAAGCGTATGAGCTGCATTATGAAATTCTGTCCTGTAACAATAAAGTTAAAACCACTGACAGCCTTTCTGTACGTACTACAATAAGCAAACCATTTGTGAGTCTAACAAGACTCACAAGAGCATGCCCAGTTTTGTGTTGTTGACCAAATTCAAACTGAAATTTATTATATGAATCACTGCTATCCTGATGATGACCTCTTCCAAGACTTTGATCTTAACAGTCCAAGATAAACTGTTTTTCCAACGATGCAAATCACCCTCAAGTACTGTCAAATAAAATACAGCCTTTATACCACAAAAAAGTTTTATTTTGTGGAAGTGTAATAAGTAATTTATTTATTTTACCATAATTACATGCTAGCAGGAGATTAATACAGACTGGGAAAAACACAGACTAAGCAGTCCACGCTGGAAATAGAAAATACCATTTAAAAAGACCTAAAATATTGGTGGTGGTAAAATTTAAAACCTCGAATAATCTAGAGTTTAGTAAGCTTGGCATAGAGATTTATAAATGTCAAGACTATCTAAGATTCACACAGTCATTACAGGACTAAATAAAATAATATAAAACAACACCACAAAAAAAAATTACCCATAGATTTAATTTCTTCCCGAGTGGAACCTCACTACAATTAATTCAAGTCACTGAATGGATCCGTCAGGTGTTCCCATCATTATAAAAAGGCAGCTGATATCTGGAAACATAAGCTAAATTATTTATCAAATTATTCTAAATATCATCAAATTCAGTGCAGCCAGTCATTCAAATGACTTCTAATAAATTATTTGATATGGCTCTAATGGAAAGCATGAGTTACTCAGAAGCATTTGCCATTAAGCAGCACCATACTAACGTTTTGAAATTCTACCCAGACACATCCAGAAGTGACATGCTATAAATCACATTACAAATACATTCCCCTGCTTTTGAGGTATTATCAGCAACATCCAAGAATTTACGCAAATTAAGAAACAAGTAATTTTAACAGCCTTATGCCATGGTGGAGAACATGCATGCACAGTGCAGAAACTTTTTTTTATTTTCCTGCTGAACTAAAAAAAAAAAAAAAAAAGTGCCCACATCATTTACCACATCAACAGCATCATAAATATCAACCAACTCCACAGCATTAAACAACACCTATATAGTACAAAGGCAACTTCTCAGTAATAATAGGTTGTACTGTATTGTTCATGGCACACCCCTTCCCAAGGAATATCTATTTCAAGACTAAAGCCAAGAAGCTTTCCTTCTATTAAAATGAGTAGACTCTCTGTCATTCTAAGAGACTATATATGACACTGTTGATGGTGAAAGCATTCTAGCAAAAAGTCGGGAGCAAGCAATCTCAATCTCAGGTTAAGGAACTCAAGGCCAGTAGACAGAGACGGGTAAATTATTTGAGACATTTATTTAAGGAAAGCACCAACAAATAGTCTTCATCAGGTGTTTATGCATTTCAAATGAACATGCTAATCTGCTATTAACCACATTCAAATAAATAGGAAATGTTCAGAAAATACCTGGGATTAATAAATTTTCGATGTATAAGAATTAATTCTAGTTATTATACTTAAAATGATGTCATGAAACTACCAGTTCTTTGGTTCAAAACACCAGCATGGTTTCTTCCAGTGCCTAAAACTACAGATGTACATGAGTATGATCACCCATGGATGGATGTGAGGTGCACAGTGGCAGAATAAGAAGAAACACAAACAAACTACAACACAGGAAATTGACAACAGATTAGGAAAAAAAATCACCACAAAGATGGTCAGACACTGGCACCACCATAATCACAGAGACTGGGCAACCTCCATTCCTGGAAATACTCAACACTCGTGTGGACGAAGTCTGAGAAACATTACCCAACTGGACTTGCTTTGAGTGTGGAGACAGAGCTAGGTGACATCCAGAGGTCCTCTGCAACTTAAAATATTCTACAATTCAGTGTTTTTTCCCCTAAAGTTCCTTTCCTTATTGGAGGTGCACTTTTCCATTTTCATTTATGCTTCATTTTACACAAGTCTCCCAATTATTTGTAGTGGCTTCAAAATAAAAATCAGAACTCTGTTTTGTGAGCAATCACAACGAGGTCATTAATACAAGTGATGTAATACTACACATTTGGAGCAATAAGACCCATTTACTTTTTGGTGGTTCCATCACCAGAGTCTGCTGGGATACAGTAGCTAAAACAAAAGCGAAATATTAATTTACAAAGCAATGAACAGCTCTGATCCTTGCAGGCTGTTATCACTCCATCAGCCTGCATCACCCACATGTTGCAGGCATTTGGAGACGAGTGACAGGACAGAAAACGAAGGAAACTGACAGATCAAAAAAAGCTCGAGTGACCCTACAGTAAGTACTGCACATGAATCAGGTGTGCACGTACATCAGACCTCGCGTCTCACACCGAAGCCACACTGCAGAGGACAACGCCATGAGTACCTTTGTTCACATGCTCCAGGGGTGACCTTAATGAAGATGTAGTAAAAGCATCCTGGGTGCACCTGTGGATATTAACCAGCCCACAGTTGCCTATACCACTGAAACATTTTTTTTCTCTCTAAAAAAGAAAACGCTTAAAAAATAACCCCACCACGAGGCCTCGAGAACCAGTTTATTTCCCACTCCTTGAATAAGAACGGTGCTATTTTTAAGATGCATTGTGATGGGAAACACATCTAAAAATAAGTTCTCTGGCGCTCAGCGGGCCAGTGTGGCTGCCCCCGCCCGTCGCCGGCAGGGCACCCGGCCCGGTCCTGGCTCCCCGGGGCGGGGAAGGGGCCGGGGCTGCAGGTGGGGAGGCGGCTTTGTCTGCGATCGGGCGCTAAGCGACGGCGGCGTCAAGGCGGGCAGCCGCCCGCTGGCGACCGGGCTCCGAGGAGCAGGCGGAGAGGCGCGGGCGGCGGAGGCGAAGGGAGAGCCCGCGCCTCACCGGCATCCCCGAAACTTTCCTCCGGGCCGCCGCCAGGGAAGAGACGCCGCCGCCGCGNCGCCGCCCTCCCCGCGCCGCCGCCGCTCACTCACCCGCGCCCGGCCAGCGCAGCCACCAGCGCCTCCTGCCCGCGCTCCCTCCCTCCTTCCCTCCCTCCTGTCAAGTTGAGCCCGGCCTCCCTCCGCCCGACCTCCCCCCGCCCGGCCCCTCCTTCGCCACCGGGAGCCGCCGCACCGCCTGGGCCCTCCCCCGGCGGAGCCGGGCACCGCCCCGCTCTCACCTGGTCCTGCCGCCGCCGCGGGGGCAGCGAGGCAAGATGGGGACAGCGGAGGCGGCTCCGGGCAGTCCCAGCCAGCGGCGAGATCGCGCCGCCCCGCCCGGAGCTCCGTGGGCTCCTCCCCGCCGGGACGCCCCGAGAGGCGAGGGGGGCGGTGGGCTGGGCTGTGCCGTGCCGGGCTGTACTGTACCGTGCCGGTGCCGGTGCCGGTGCCGGTGCCGGTGCCGGTGCCGGTGCCGGTGCCGGTGCCGGTACCGGTACCGGTGCCGTGCCGTGCCGTGCCGTGCCGTGCCGGCAGCGGGCTGTGCAGTGCCGTGCCGGTGCCGGTGCCGTGTCGGTGCCGTGCCGTGCCGGCAGCGGGCTGTGCTGTGCCGGTGCCGGTGCCGGTGCGGTGCCGGTGCCGGTGCCGTGCCGTGCCGTGCCGGTGCCGTGCCGTGCCGTGCCGGCAGCGGGCGGGCATGGCGGGCGCGGCCGCCTCCTGCCCCTCGGGGAGACACGGAGCGACCTGGGCGTCGCGGCAGAAAAGCTAGGCAGCACTCCCGGGAGAGCCGGCTGGGATCGCGCCGCTCTCTCGGGAGGAGGTGGCCGGATCCCGGCGGTGGGGCTGTGGAGCCCGGCTGGCAGCGCCAGGAGCGGCTGGAGGCCGGGCGGGTTCCCTCTGTGTCACACGATCCCGGCGCCGCTCTCCGCAGCAAGTGTGCCGGGTCAGATAACCCCGCTCGTGAGGAGAGATGCTCGGTGTGCGAAATGGAAAAGAGAGTGTAAAATGGGGGGCTTTTCAGGGAAACGGCAATGCAGGTAGTACCTGACAGTAAGGAGGTCTTAATCTGAAGTCCAGGATGGGGTGCGGGTTTGAAATAAGGCGGAAAGGGTTAAGTGAAGTCCAGAAAATAGAGAAGCTGCAGTGAGTGCTCTGCGCTGTGATCGGGAGGAGCAGGAACGCGGTGCCGCTGCTGAGAGGCATCCCGAAGAGAACAGCGCTCCATTATCTGTTCGCCGAGGGGCTGGTGAAGGATGGGGTTTTAAGTCTGCGGTCTCAGGTAACTTAAAAGGTGACAGTATGTGTGAAAGGAGTCAACCAGGAAAGACTTTAACCCATTCATGTTGCTTTAGATCATTTGTAATAAAACCGAGGAATAGCAGTAGGAACACAGACAGGTATGAGAAGGTTATTTTTATAAAGGTGAATGTGTTTGCTTGGGAAATAAAAAGTTTGTCAACTGTTAATACTAAGATATGTATCAAGTTCTACTCAGCTTTAGAGAGATGAGCTTGTAAAAGCAGGTTGGTGTCTTTTTCCTACAAGGAACACACTGTTGCTTAAGCGCCATAGCTGATGAGGCCTGATTGCCTCGGGAGGGACGTACATTCTCCCTGTTCATTTCCACTGAGTCCTCTGAATCTCTCCCTCTTGCCGAAGTCACCTGTAGTTTTTTCCTCCTGCCTGTATGCCGGGCTGGCATCCATGTGCAGAGCCACCAGTCAAGAGATGTGTCATTACTCTTTCCAAATTCATGAGTCTCAAGTAAAATTAGTGGTGACGTTAGTCAAGAGATGAATTGGGATGTCTCTTCTACTCCTTGAATTCTCATGAAATTTCAGAAAATATAGTGTCTTTGAGATTTGCATCCCAATTCTCCACTTGACTTGTCAAACTGGCAAAGGTTTCAAAATCTGTGAGGTGCAAGCACTGACAGGCAAAAGGACGGAATAACAAAATAGCCATATAAGCCCCACATCGCTTAGGGTTGATTCCAGGCTACAACTGGACCACACATGACTCGTGTTAGTTTGTAGTCTATTGTAAAACGTATTTATATTACAGTTGGACACCTCTGTGGGAGCTAAATTATTGTGCATCTCAGTAATTACAAATGGTAATTTTCTATCCAACAAGGATGTATCTAGCAGGGTGTTGCAGGCTGGTGAAAAATTGGGTATTGTCTGTATATCATCCATACACCATCTGTGCTGTGCATTACTGCCAGGCAGCACAAAGCCATTAGGGGAGAGCGGGGTAATAGACCTCTGCCTGCCTTTTAGTGCTCTCGGCATTCTGCAGAGCAGGCTCTTAAATGTTCTGGGTCGATGTCAGAGCATTCAGAGTGAGGAAGTAACAGACAGTGTTTTCTACACCATCAGCTACCTCACTGCTTCAGCCTTCCCTAAAATCTCATCTTTGATGTTCTGTAGGAAAACTGCACATAAATACTTATACCTGACAACCAGTATTCCCCTTACTGTGGGTTCACGTTTTTCATTCCCTTTTCCTGATTAGCCACTTCCTCATTGTATCCCTTTACTCTGTGCATGATGTCACTTGTTTGTCTTTGTCTGGAGGCATCTCATCTACCCAGACCTGTATCTTGGGGATTATATTATAAGAAAAATCAGAATCTTCATTTTGGATTTTGGCTTTTATAGCAATTCATTAGAAATGGAAGGGCACTCTGAGGAGATACAGGGAAAACACTGTCATTTCCTTGAGCACCTACAATGTCTTTTCAGGCTGTGCTATCTTATAGGTTGAGACTAAGCTCTCGGAAAACATCTTGGAATTTTGTAGTGGTATAAAGTTGCATGAGAAGCCCAATTAAATCTCTACACACAACTTTCAAAAGCCACTGGGAAACAAGAATTTAAAGGTTATACAGTAACCTAATTTAAAGGTTACACAATATGCATCTCCTAGAGGGCAATAAATGAAATCTTGGCTGATTCCCTAGGGTACACTAACCAATGCAGCTGAGCCACTATAGGATTGATGATGGTTATGAATGCTGGGACAAAATTTCTGCCATTCAAGGGAAAAAGAGGAACAGAGTGATAACTGTGATTTAGAAAGGACTGGATAAGCCCCTTTGTCTTATGGGCAGCTAGATTTTCTAATTACATTTATTTAGGATATCTCTTAAAGCCACAGGTAAGAGAAAATCTGATTTTCTTATGTTTGTGGAAAACAGTTTTGAGAACCAGTGACATCCTGTAGAAGGCAATTCAATCCCATTCCCGATTCTGTCCTTTTGGGTGTAGAAGGAGGGAACTATGACAACATAATGCTTTATTTATTTATTACTCTTTGAAATACTTGACTTTATTAAAAAGCAAAATCTATGATATCATACGTCTCTGTGTCCCGTATTTGACAGGTACTAGAAGCAGACAAAAATAGGAAATAGTAAGATTGTGATGTGTTTTACAGTGAATGGAAAGGGCCAGCATTATTTTGTGTCACCCAAGTACCCTCCCCCTTCCCCCCCCCCCATGAAAACCAGGAAGGAAGATGATGATGAAGATATTATGAGATGTATACTAGGAAAGAGTATTGGGTTGCTGAATGTGGGGACCAGGGTATGAAGTGGGAATTCAAAGGACATTGTAGAGGAGATAAGCTGATGTGGAGGAAATACTGAACTGGAATTTGTGCAAGAAAGGTCACTGCATGGAAGAGGAAGGAAATGGAGTATACCTGAACTCTTTTGGCCTTATTTTCTATGATTTGTCTAATAATAGTGGCAGCTCTTTATAATAGTAAATAACAATACTTAAGTCTCTTGCAAGCAAATTTGAATACCTCTGTTCCTACAAATATGCTGGAAGCTGAATTTCCAGCCTGAAATGATTACTCACAAGGTATGCATTCTTACTGGCTTCAGGGTTGAGACCTGGTCTGTCATTTAATGAACTGGCCTGCGCACTTGCAAAGATCACGTGAATTGTGTGGAAGCCCTCTAAAGCTCAGTATATTTTAGAGTAGGAAGCTGGATTTTTAAAAATTTGACCTGTGCATTATTTGGCCTTAAAGATGCCTATTTTGATGACTTAACAAATATTTGGAAGCTACACATAACAGAAATTTTACAGCACAACTTTTAATGAGAAGGAATTTTGTACACTGACAGTGATACGGAAGAGCAGTTTGGATTAATTTGGTTTCTTCATTTCTCAGTTTCCAAGGAAACAAGGAAACATTCTTGAAGTGAATGTCTGGAAAAATCATTTGGAGTTGCAATTTATTGTTCGATTATATTAATAACAAATAATTTTCCTAGTTTGAGCATTTTGATGTACCCAGAGCAGAATATTGTCACATTGTATTTTGGAAGAGCAAGCAACTCTCAGAGCAGCTAACACAGCTTTATTTATCCAACTCTTGTGCTTCTCATTTCTTCAATTAGTGGCCTATCAACAATGAAGGACAAGGGAAACTTTCAGAAAATTTAAAATTAACATATTCAAATAATTTTTAATATTAACATATTCAAATAATTTTGAATATATTTGAGGCAGGGCATTATGCACCTTTCTGCTTGATTCTTGCCTGCTTTTTCAAAGTGTACAATGAGTGTTCTTCCACTGCTGCTTTACATTTACTTACACTTTGGTAACACTCAAAGATCAACTATTTGCTTGGTTGTGACAAGTTCTGTTATATGTGTGATTTTTCAAATTCCTTTTCCTAAGACAACACATGCTACATTAGCAGACATAAAAGAGGAAGTTGTTAGTGCTAAGAGCTGACACTTCCTTTTTCTCCTGATATTGAGAACTATTTTTAAGTAAATAGTGAATATCATCTTGTACTAAGCAGAGCTAATCTATTTTTTAAAATTTTGATCCAAGAAAATCGTGTTTCTATTCACTGAAGGCCTGGATCACAGGAATGGATAGAAATTACATTCTTAAATACAGTCTCAGTTGTTTCCAGTGTCTGGAATGGATCTTACATTTTAAAAGTTTGCATTTCTTAGCAGTCTTTTGTCCAAGAACATCTTATTCCACCAATGAGATTTCAGGCAGGACTCTGGCAGCTTCTGACTTGTGAGATGTGTGACCTCTGCCAGTTTCTGTTGGTTGGGCTGAGGGTGGACAGACTAAATGGGAGGTGGTGGTGGAGCTACTTTGGCATCTGTCAGAAGTGAGGAGGGGAATAAGTTAGATGACTGCAAAACACAGGTTGCAAAACATGCCACATGCAAATTCATCCCTGGGGAATAATGGAGGAAATGCATTTTGAAGACTGTCATCTGTTCATGGAGTGAGGCACCATCTTGGTGTACTCATGTTCATCATCCTTCAGAGGCCTACATACTGTTCAGAGGTCTTCCTCAAACTGTTTGCTGTGCACTTGCATCTAATTATACTGATTTTTCTGGCAGGAGAACAAAAAGGTAGGAATTGGTTGCCAAAGTTTGTATAAATAAATAAGACTGTAATTGCTTGTCCCCTCCAAAGGACCCAAGCATTCAATAGTTTTCGGTGGCTGCCTGCCTCTCTGTCATTTTTACCAGTGCAAGGGGGGGTGCAAAAATGATGATTTATAACACTTTGCACAAGTGACTTTTCTAATAGCATGATCTGATTTAGTGCAATTTTGAATAGGGTCACAGGTGATTGGGAAATAAACCTTAATGAAGCATTTATAGTTGTTTAATAGGACCTACAATACTAGACCAAGCACAGAAATTATTTTCCCCGCGTTAGAACATTTGACAAAGCACACAGAAGAAGATGTTACTCACTAAATATGCACTACAGCAGCTTCATCTGCATGCTGCTTCCCTGATCTGCACTGGTGAATGACATAGCTGTGCCTTGAATAAGACATACGGGAATCTAACTTTAGTCTGCTTGACTGGATTTGTATGTAGCAGCATGACCAAAATAATGGCACACAAATCCAGTGTATTTTCACTTGTTAAGATTCTGGAGACACTGAAGACCCTAATTTCAAAAGCAACACTTCTCATGCTCACCTGGAGACTGTCAAGAGTGATAATAAGCCTAGTATGTGTTAACATATAGGCTCTTTGAAATTCTAAGAACAAATGCTGTCTCTGACTATTATTATGTCTCAAATCAAATGTTCTCCTGTCTCAGTAGTGCGAGGGCTGGCTGGATATTATGATGAGTCAAATAGCCAGTAAGAGGCCTTTTTCACTTAGATTTCATAGCATATAGTGCTTGTTTATCATAGCTGTTACATCCGTGGAAACAAAGATTCTCCAAAATGGGAAGTGAGACTTTCTTAATGAATTAAAGATCTTAGAAAATACAGGACTGAGGTGACATGATGAAGCTACTTGAGGAAGAGTGGTTGTAAATACGTATGTGTGTGCTGCTCATGAAAAACTAGTTCCCTTTGCTATCTGAAACATCATCACATTTCCAGAAACTCTAGAAAGGAAATAGGATACAATCAGACCTTGCCTTCATGTCTGTTCTTAGAATCCAGGTGACTTAGGCAGCTGTCCCTTGGCTTACCTATTTTTCAAATTTATTATGGATGATGAAACTGTTTTGCCCATATACTAGTGATGCAATAAGCAGGAGAGGCTTTTCACCTGAGGGCAAAACACTTGTCCCAGTAAATCAGTTGGACAAACAGGTGGAAGTTGGAAAGGTAGCATAAAGTGGACAGGCTTCAGTCTTAGCCCCTGATGGCTTTGAAATGTGTTGGTTGCATATTTCAAGGGCGTGTGTGTGTACACAGCCCTGTGTCTTTTCAGCCTTCTTTTCTCACCGCACTCATGGTGAGCTGTTACACAGAGCACCAGATCACCAGATTTTGCTTTGCTCTTGGAAGTCCTCTGGGCAGGAAGGGTGGTAAAGGTTTAATGTGGTTTGCTCCAGCAGCTGTTGTAGCTTTTGTTTCTCATTTATCTGGGTGGAAATCAGTTCTACAACCCCCTGTGTCCTCCTGCCTCCTGTTGCTCTACATCCCTCTGGTGTAAAGGATTTACCTCCTTATACAGTATACCTTTCAGTATTGAACAAAAAGCAGTGAATCTCACCTTTGCTGAGTGTGATCTGGTGATTGTGACTGCAAGGATGAAGCAATAAGAATCAACAAGCACTTTTAACTTTTATGAACAGATAAAGATGGGCAGGAGTGCATATGCTTCTTTAGAAACTGTCAGAAATTCCCATTTCTTCCTCAGACCCAGATGTGCAGCAGAAGTTTCTAGGCTGTCCTTCTCATGTCATCAGTTCTATACCTGAAGTTACCATGGGTTGCACAGGGCTATAATAATCTCCTTCTCTCTGTTGCTTGTTTCAAGCACTGGTAATGCTTGGTGTGTCATCATCCTAAATTAAAACTGGCTATTATCAAAGGCTCTGTTTTCTTATGCCATGCAATCTTTGTTATAGGTGCCAGAGTTTTTAGGGCTATTGACAGAAAATACAAATCTAAAAACTCATGAATGTGCTTAAATAGATAAAAATTGCCTCTTGGAAGGTTCTGGTAACTGTGTCTTCATTAGAAAATGTAATTATGAATACTGTTAAACAATATATACTGTAGTACATATTTGCTTTCAAACAGATCCTTTTTCCAAGGATCTTGTTTGAATACTCAATTTAATTGTAATATAAGAAATGAATACTTGAATTGAAAAAAAAGGTTTTGTGATAAAGTAATGGCTTTCAAATCTACAGATGAAGAGTAATGTGTAGGAAGGATGAAATTATTTTTTAGTATTTTCATATTAAATGTATCCCTTATATTCTTCACGCTTTTTAAGCTATTTGTTAGCACCAGCTTGTTTACCATCTTGTCTATATGCCCAAAACTGATTTAAACAAGTGGTACTAAAAGATCCCAGGAAATCAGAGCAGAGGAGTTTTATACCCCCAAAGAAGACTACAGACTTCTTTGTAAGTATGACGCAATGGAGACTCATTCAGTGTATGATCTCAGCTCTGTTTGGATATTTCAGTCCTGGGATAACATTTCTTTCATGCTGAGTGGAGCTGATTTTAGAGAGCTGAGGGCCAGTTTTACTAGGTAGCAATAGAAGGGCATTTCTTTCTTTGTCTGCTTTCTCACCCAAGGTGCAGAACTGATTCATAAAGGGGAAATGGTAGCAGAAATGTGAGAGATGTTTCAGTTAAAACACTTCTGCCATCATGAGCTGCACTTTTGGGTCAGTGTCCCTTTTGGATTTCACAGTCTCACAGCTCCTACTATATCCTATACATCTGGGAAACTGTATCTCATCAAGGATCACCCAGCATAGAAAAGTGAAGCTGAGGGATTCCATCCCTTTTAATAAGTATTTTGTAACAGAAGTGTCAGAGAACATGTGTCTGATGTGGCAAAGGACGCTTTACTCTGACATAATCCTCTCAGTAGCTGTTAGAGTGAAAAAAGAGTTGGATTCTGAGTAGCTATATATGAGCGATTTTTAAGATTTATGGCATTAATGCTTTTACCCATCACAATAAATACTGGTAAGTGCAGCATTCAATTACTCTTTTGCATTCAAAATGTGTATCGTTTCATCTATATATGCCATTTAAAAAAAAAATTAAGTTTAGTTTCCTCTTGTCTCTTGATTTTTTCTTAGTTCAAATGCCCCCAATGATTTAAGTTTAATCCTGTTTGTGTTGAAAAGCAAGACAAGTTCCTGGGTAGCTGGATCTTTTCTGGGCAGCACAGTCATGTGGGGAGGGATCAGATGTAGCAAAGCTACCTTGAACCCTGGAGGTCCACAGGGATGTCACGCTGCGGTCACAGCTCTGCTTCCCTTTGAATAGGTACAGTATGAACTCTCCTTGTTGTTCAGCCAACTGCTGCTGATTGATGTAAAAACATTAAAGCTTTACAGGCTATGTCTGAAGTCTTGTTACATTGCTTTTGCCACTTCCTTAGCAAGTAAATTCCCTGTGTAGTAGCGCTTGGATAACCCTCAGAACCCCTTGGAAATGCTGGATCCTAAACTTGTGTCTGGTGTCAGTTTGGGTGGCACAATTTCTTGGTTGTTCTATGCATCTGTCACTGCAGAATGACAGATGGTGTTTTGTCCAGTTCCTGGAGCTGTTTGAAGCACCCAGCTCTCCTCTCTTCCTTTTCTCAATTTCATGGGTATGGTCACACAGGGACCAGCAGGGTCAGTGTGGATGCTGAGAGACTGCAGCAGGAGCAGCTCGTTACCTGGAATTTTATGGACACAGGACATGATGGGGGAAATACGAGTTAGGACCGAGGTCAGCAGTGACTTGTAATTGATGCCTCAAACCCTGGGGGCATTTTTTTACTACAAAAAGGTCTCTGAAGGAGTATATGGTAGATTTGCTCCGGGCAGTCAATGTAGAGGCTCTTGAAACAGTGGTATGGGCTCTGGGAGTGTATAAGAGACATTAATTGTTAAGTGGAAATAAAATCCTAGGACAGCTGTTACCTTTAATAGTGCTATCAATAAGGGCAAAAATATCTCTAGTAAAAGTAAACTCCTCTCTTGAGATACCTTTTCCCTTACAGTGAAAGTCTCCCACATGTTAGAGAAGTGATTAAAGAGCTAAAGAGCTGGCATGAACATTTTGTTAATTCCTTTGTGCTGTGCTGCTTGGTGAACCTTTACAAACAAGATTATTTACTCTCCAATTCCTCCATTGTCATTCCTTGCCCCTTTCTCCATGTGGTAGCAGAAACAAAGCAAAAGTAACTAAAATGTCAGCTTCTGAAAGGCATAATTTCATTCAGTTACACAATGTTATTATCAGTGCACACAAAACAGAGCTGAAAAATAATACAGGAATAAAACACAGATGGAGAGAAGATAGCAAATGGCAGGGAGTATTGAAAAAAAAGGTTTAACCTTGAAAGATTAGAGCATCTTCCTTTTTCACATTGAACTCTTTAGTTTTCTGTCTTGACTTGCTGTGAGGTTATAAAATAGTACCATTGCAAGCATTACAATTACACTGTGCTTCAGGAACTGTAGAGATGGTTACAATCCCTAAAACTCCAGGTTAAGGTGCAGAGAAAATTCCCAGAACATCTTTGGGGGTTCCTAGCTTTTTCAAGGAAGGAGGGGTGTCTTGTAGGAAATACTTGCACTACTTTCACCTTTGCTCTTATTAATGAGTTTCAAATTATAAACAAAGGCATTAAATGAAAAATTAAATTTCAACTAGTGTGCACAACCAGCATTGCAGCATTTTATCTTACATGTGATGGGTATTTCAGTGCTTGTTTTTTGTACATTTTTAGGCTGCAGAACAAATAGCATTAAAATACTACTCATACCAAAGAAGAAATCATCTTGTTTGATCTTTCAGAAAGTGTTGATATTATCGATTTCTAATGAGTAGACTAATAAGAGAGAGCAGCCCAAGCCATGAATATGTTTTGGTGCAGCCTTGTTTTTAGAGTTAAGAGACTTTATTTTGATAAATAATGTAAGGCATCTATGTGCTTGAATGCAGAGACAGTTCTACATTCAGTCCACCATCACCACCATCTATCATACTGAAGTACTTTTTATAGATTTATGCAGATAGGAAGGTGTCTAACTTTATTTTCTGTTCCATTATTCATGTGTTGACCTGAGATTACCTTTGTTGGTATTACAGTATGCCTCCTGAACAACCTTTGTTCAGAGTAGGAAAACCCAAGTGTTTTTATCCTGGACGAAGAATGAGTAATGCACAATATTTTAGAGCTATCCTAAGGGCACATATTATTGTAAAACACTGAACATTGAAAATGCTGAGTAATATGGATTTCTGCAACAGTTTGAAAATCCCTGTTTTAAGATGCATCATCCTCTGGAGCATTGCAGCCAGTCCTGTCTGATCCATTTTATCTTGTATTTCAAGTAGGAAGATAACATAAAAGAAGATTACCTATTGAAAGATCTCTCTCTTAGATTATCTCCTGTTAGGATTTCTAAGGCTGAAGTGTTTGTTGCTCAGTTGTTGACTGATAAAAGGTACAAGGGAATGTTCTCTGCTGCTGTTAGGCTGATAATGACCTCAAAAACTTCCCTGCATTGCAGACGATTGAACTGCACTTGGGATTTTCAGTGTTCACCTTCAATTCCTGCCCCTGTGTTTCATTTGTCATTATGACAAATGTCCCTCTAGCTCTGAGGGACAAGATATTACTTTATTAATCATTGTGTTCTGTCAAAAAAATTATGTTGTAAAGCTAACTTTAGTTTTTTTATATTTGCTTGTTAAACAGACCCCAGTAAGAACAGAGTGAAAATGTTTAGCACAGTACAAAATCAATTCTCCTTTTAGTTCTTCATGGTGGGCAATTATCTGAACAATATTTGTCCAGGCACAGCTGTTTGTTCTGATCTTATTTTCTTTTAATTTAATTCAAAATTAAGCAAATAGCCATGGAAATAATTATAGAGAATTACAGACATTAGAGACAAATCTTTTCAACTCCCCAAATATTTTATATGCTAAGAAACTTTGCTATGTCAAATGATGGGACATTTTTGAGACTGAAAAAAAGAAAATTTTTTTTTAAAGAAAGGGCTCTGTCGCTTTCTATATTGAGGAAGGTCAAGAAAGAGGATCTTTCTTGATCCTCTTGAGCCTCCTTGAAAGAGGAAAGGGAACCACAGATCAGTCAGCTTCGCCTTGGTACTTGGAAAGGTGACAGAGCAAATAATTCTGTAAACCATTTCCAAACATATATAAAGGACAAATAGATGACTGGGAGCAGTCAGCATGTTTTTAACACGATAGCCTTCCTGGATGACTTTACTGTCTTGCTGGATGAAGGGTGAGTAGTGAATGCTGTGTATCTCAACTTAAGAAAGTCTTTTGACACTGTCTCCCATAAGATCCCATAGACAATCAGATTAAATATGAACTAGATAAATGGACAGTAAGGTGGACTGAAAACTGAGCTGCTCAGTGGCTGAGATGCAAACAGGCCAGCTTGCAGGCCAGTCAATAGTGAGGTAATCCAGGGGTTGGTACTGGATCCAGCACTGTTTAGTGTCTTCAACAATGACCTGAACAGTGGGACAGAGATTGCAGAAGATGCAAAGCTGTGAGGAGGGGTTGATGCACCTGTGGGTTGTGTTGCCATTCAGGGGGACTTTGACAGGCTGGAGAGATGGGCTGACAAGGACTTCATATGGTTCAACAAAGGAAAAAGCCAATGCCTTCCTCTGTGGAGGAATCCTGCCGTGCACCAGTGCACGCTGGGGACCCACCAGCTGGAAGGCAGCTCTGAAGGACTTGAGAGTCCTTGTGGAGAACTAATAGGTTCATAGCCAGCAACTTGCCTTTGCAGCAAAAAAGAGCAAAGTTTCCTGGGCTGAGATGGGAAGAGTGTTTCCACAAGGTCAAGGGAAGTGATCATTTGTCTCTGCTCAGCCCTGGAGAGGCGGATCTGGAGTGCTGGGTCCATATCAGGGCTCCCCAGCAGAGGAGAGATGTACATGCAGAGGTGTGACTAAGGAAGAGGTCCATGAAGATTGCTCAGGGCCAGAAACACCTGACACGCAAGAGCAGGATGACAGAGCTGGGACAGCTCATCCTGGAGAAGAGAAGGCTCAGGGAGGATCTTACCAACTTGTTTCTATACCTGTTAGGGAGTAGCAAAGAAGAGAGAGACAGACTTTTCTCTGTCATGCCCAATACCAGAACAGGAGACCATAGACACAAATATAAACACAGGATATTCTGTTTAAGTGTAAGCAAAATAAAAATTCTTTACTATACAGTTGTCAAACACTGGAAGAGTCAATACAGAGATGTTGTGACATCTTCATTCTTGAAAGATGCTCAAAACCAAGGTGGACATGATCCTGGAAGACCTGCTAGTTGATCCAGCTTGAGTTCAGATTTTGGATTATATCTTCAGAGGTGCCTTCCAACCATAATTTCTCTTTGGTTCTGTGATTCTGTAATCTCTATTCTTTACATGGTGCTCCTTTATTGGTTTTTAGCAATCTGTCTTTCATTTTTTGCAACTTATCAGAGGAGGACAGGGCCATAAGGATGCACAACTTAAAGAAAAAAAAATAGCAGCGTTGAAAAGCTCAAATAGCTTTTAAGAATTTACCATGAGACTTTGATGTTTGAGATATTTTAGAGAAAGGATAGCTTTTTTCTTCTTTCATAGTCATAGGCAGTTCAGTGACTACACATGGAAATCCAAAAAAGACATATCTGAATTAAATTGTTTATTTTAATAAATGCCATACTTTAAATATTAATCTGTTGGAACAGATTGAAAATTAATGTGGAAAAGTATACTTCTGTCTTTATAAATCAAATCTGGGTGGGCAGACAAGGCTGGATAAAGATCAATTTCTACTTTATCCCAAATTTCAAGTGAAGATTTTGTCAAGGAGAGGAAAAGATGGCAGGCTGTGCCTACATTATCCTAGGGAAGTGCCTAGAGTGGAGTAGTCAAGATGCACAGACACAGGCAGAGAAATCGCTGATGCAAACCGTCAAGCTGCTCATAGCTCCTCTGCCCCAGACTCCTGCTCTGCTGTCACCAGGCACATGCTGAACCCAGGAGGCTCCAGGGACACTGCAGGACAAGTAGGACAGTGTCTACCAAATTAAGGCACCCAGTGAGTTGGTCAGTACTGGAACACAGGTCAATCTGAGAGAATCTTCTGGTACCTAAATGGAAATATAGATACCTTGAGGCAGAATCCCATGCTGAAGTCTGTGCTGTGTGAATACTTGGGTCAAAACTTCACAGTTGGGCTCATTGCCACAGTAAAATGACCTTATTATTCACTTCCTGCTTTCGTGGTGGTTCAAATATATGCATCCTATTTTGGAGCCTGGGTGGGCCTGAAGCACACACTCAGTACCGCCATCTCAGCTCTGAAATATTAACTCTTCAGGCTCCTCATTTTCAGTGATTTTCCCACACACTTGTTTTTTCTCCATTTCTGGATCTTACTCATTGTTCCAAACCCCTTTGATGACACTTCAGAATGATTTATGAACTAGAGCTTCTGAGACATTTTCTGGATCTTTGTGAAATATTGAAACAAAATAAAAGTTTGCTGAAAGTTTTGTTTTATTCTCTCTCTAAGAGCTTGATTCTTCTGGTTATAACAGGTCAGCAACTCATATGCAATGAAGTCAATATATAGCTAAGGTGGTTATGAAAACATAGGTAATAACAGGGCCTTGTTCTTCCTTACAAGTGCCTCAGTGCCATAAATACTCCCCATAAGCATGTGCTTGCCCATGCTGCCTGGATGCCTATGCTTCATAAAACCTGGTGCAATGAAAACTGAATTGACTGCTTTCAAGTGTCGTTCTGAGACCTTCATTATTTAATTCTTATTTCAGTCTGGGCTCTGTTGCTTACACAGGAAGTTTCACTTGACTTTTAGTGCCTTAAAATATAGTAATAACACTGCTTCGGTCTTGCAGTCCTGAGTAGTGACTTTATATGCACAAAGACACATTCACCTCTCTGCAGAGCTCATATATTACTTAAATCCTGCAAGATTAATATAGATTTACACATTGCACAGACTGTTCTGGCTTTCTCCCACTAAAGACTTCCAATCCTGTGAGAAATACCTCACCAGAAAGATGTATCCTGAAATTGATGGTACAGACCAAATGAGACAAAGATCCTTTCCCTTAATCTGTATATATTATATGAATATTAGGATAAACTGACTCTCTGGGTAGCAGGATGAATAGTAGTCATGTATTTGCTGTTTTCGTCAATTTCTGAATGTAGACAAGGTCAAATATTTTGAGCAATACTTATTCTTCACCAACGGTTAACTAGAATTCCTCTGGCAGAATTGATTTGATTTAAATTGAATCTTCAACAAAGGAAGTCACACACACAGAGTATTACTTGGAATTTCCACCTGGAATGAGGAGAGGATTTCAATGACAAATGCATGATTCCAGCAGATGGCATCAGTGAATACTATTGAAAAAAATATCGATTTTCAACCACAACATTCCTGTGTATGTGATTCCTTAACTTTGATGCCTGAAGGACCTTTTTTTTTGAATGGAACAAAATAAAACATGCTAACCTATGAAAATACAATGATGATGGAGGCTAGCCAGGTCACACCTGTGGGGAAATAAGATTCAGAACAAAGAGCATTGAAATGGTCTTTCTTCTCTTTCTTTTCTTCTGACCACTTTTCTTTTTCATTCTTTTCCATTTTCTGTTATAATTTTAATGTATCTGTAGTATACAGATACCAATTTTATGTTAGAAGCAGCTCCTCCATATTGTCTGCTGTCACACAGACTGCTTATATATGGTATATCACGTGTTCCCATCTGTTACACAGCAAGATGTGAATAAGTTGTAAGAAGTTACTATAGAAACACAATTAATGCACAGCATGGGTGGGCTCGTGATTCCATAGAGATCTGGTCTCCCAACTAGAAATGCTGCAGTAAACCCGAAGCAGAAACCACCTGCAGATCTCTCCGCAGTAGTATGGAAAAACCAACATATATATCCCCAGCATCGTGACAAACTGATTGAGGTGTATGTTGGTCTCCTTGGTTCTGTATTAGTATCTGTCCCAAAGTACTGCTGGAAGAACATGTGCAGCACAAGCTGTGCAACTTGGATTTTAATCACATTGTGCTGTGTTTCAGAGCAAGACTTTAACTGTTCACCAAATAGCAATGCCATGGAGTGGAGAACTGTGATAAGTAGCTGAGAGCCGTTGAAAGAGCAATTTATTTAAAGATCCCAGCACCTGTGTATTGAGTTTGTGTGGCACAGATTTAGCAGTGGGGAGCTACAGGGGTGCCTTGTGTGAGAAGTTGCCAGAAGCTTCCTCCATGTCTGACAGAGCCAATGCCAGCCAACTCCAAGATGCACCTGCTGCTCATCAAGGCTGAGCCCATCAGTGGCAGTGGTAGCAACTCTGAGATAACAGTATTTAAGGAGTAGGGGAAAAAAAATGGAAGAACAACAGCAGAGCGAAGAATTAAAATATGTGAAACAGCCCTGCAGACACCAATGTCAGTGAAGAAGGAGGGAGAGGAGGTGCTCCAGGTGCCAGGGCAGAGATTCCCTTGCAGCCCATGGGAAGCACTACGTTGAAGCAGCTGTCCTCCTGTAGCCCATGAAGGTCCATTGTGGAGCAGATATCCATTGCAGCCCCTGGAAGATCTCACACCACAGCAAATGGATGCCCAAGGGAGAATGTGACCATCTGGAAAACCCATGTTGGAGCAGGCTCTTAGCAGAGACCTGTGGCCCTGTGGAGAGAGGAACCCATGCTGGAGCGGGTTTTGCTGGCAGGACTTGTCATCTCACAGGGGACCCACATTGGAGCAGCCTGTTCCTGCAGGATTGCACTCCATGGAATGCAATTGGAGCAATTTGTGAAGAGCTGCAGCCCGTGGGAAGGACCCATGGAGGAGTGTCTCCTGTGGAAGGGGCCACATGCTGGAGCAGGGGAGGGGGATGAAGTGTCCTCACCCTGAGGAGGAAGGAGCAGTGTAGACAACATGTGATGAACAGAGCACAGCCTCCGTTCTCTGTCCCCCTGAGGGGAGGAGGAGGAGGGAGAGAATATTGGGGGCAAAGTTGAGCCTGGAAAGGAGGGGTCCGGGAAAGTTGTTGAAGAATTTGAGTTTGTTTCTCATTATCCTACTCTGGTTTGATTTGCAATAAATTCAGGTAATTTCCCCAAATCAAACCTGTTTTGCCCATGACGGTAATGGCTGACTGGTATCACCCTGCCCAGCTGAGGAGAAGAATGATAGAGCAGCTTTGATGTGTGCCAAGGTCAGCCCACCATAACCTAAAAACAGGCTCTTGCTTAGAAATACGGATTAGAACAAACAATCCACCAATCCATACAGATCTGTACATACAGAATCACTACTGTCTGCTGCTTTCCAGGATAGATTTTACTGAAGGAAAAGACAACCGTGAAATACATATCCAGTGTCAGATATGTCAACAACAGGACTAATACCTCTGTAGATAGCATGCAATGAACCCCATGATATGGCACGGTAAACTTTTCATCTACAATTTTATTTTTATGTTGTCTACCATATTTAATATCAAAACCTCTAACAATGGACAAATATACCCCAATTAGACAATCAGCACCTATTTAAGAAATAGATTTTACAGTTTACTGAAAAATAGCAATGAAATACTCTATCAATAATATACTTACATGTTTAGCTAAACCTGAGGTAGCACTCAAAAATAATTTAACCCTGCGTGTGTGGCATCAGAATTAATCTGCTGTGGGGCTACAAACCTCATTACAAATGAGAAAGTGAAAACTGGTGTCAAGATATAAGAGTGGAGATGTTGCCAAATGGGTCTTTTGTGAGCATGCAATGATCTGGGGTCAAGCTCCCTGGCCCTGGCCAGCACAGGGACTTTTGCAGCAGAATATTGAATTGCTGCAATATTTGGCACACAGGCAGCCAGGCCTGGAGACAGCTGCAACAGTGTCTGGGCACTCCTCAGGTTAGAGATACTGCAGTGGCAGCATTGCAGCCAGGAGCAAGCTGAAAGGATCTCAGGCACTATACAATGACACTATACAATATATACGTGGCACTGTATAATAAATACACAGAACACTTCTGATGTCTTGGCTTGGAATCAGCTCTTCACATCTATAAGCAATGAGTTCATTTCACCTGTCTTTGGTCAGTTGCAAAGCTGAAGATCTGAGCCAATCATGCCTTGTCTTTTACAGCCAATGAAGTCTACAGATGATTTTGGGACATGACTCACTAGGCCTGCTTGGGATGTCTTCTTCAGAATTAGGTAAATTATACAACTCATTGACTATAAAGAGAGAGCAAAGTGACCATTTCATAGACATCTGCACTGTAAACCCCTGAAGTCATGCAAGATAAAATCTTTCCTGTGTGAAGTTAACGAGCCGTCAGAGAACAGAGTTTACAGGTTTGACTAATTTGAACAAAGAGAGGAGAAGTAATAACAGGTCTCATATGCTTTTAAAGGGTTAATTGCCCAGCAACAGTGTCACACTATTGCACCATAAGCTTGCAAGGAAGTACGATTTAGCCATGAGTATGAATTTGGACCCCATTTCTATTGGCTTTATTATTCTTGATTTGGGAACAACTGCTGGACAGGATATGGTGCAATCATTTGGAAATATCACATTTTGAAATACACCATTCAAAAATAACAGAATATTTCCTGTGCCAAATAAAAAGGAGATAGACTGGACTAGACTAAAAGGGAATAGATGACTTCAGTTGGAGGGGACATACAGCAGAGATGAAATTTTAACAAAAGATTTCCTGGTGTGTATAAGGGACATGTTATGAGATATTAAATCAAAGGAGGCTTCACTTAGGCATTTGGTGGCAGCTCGTGTCCTTTCAGGCCCTGGTAACAATGCTGCTGATAGTGGCTGCAGTCACCAGTGATTTCTTTCAGGTCACTCTAATATGCAGTAGTCAGAGCTGGCATATGTTTTCGTTTTCACAAACCTTGTAAGAATGTTTATGTGGTCTTACTGATTGTATCCACCATCAGCTGATAAGTAAGTGGACAGTAGCTGATTTGAGTTTTATTTTTCAGGAGGTAGGAAAGAGTGGAGTAAAGTTCTTTAGCAATAAAGTAAGGAAGAAGATGATTGAAAAAGTCAGTGGAAGAAGATGCTTACATTAATGGAATAAACAAATGTAATTACTTTAGAATTATTCTAGACTAAAAGATCAAAGACAAGGAAAAGTTAAGCCTAAAGATTTCTCATCAAGAAGGACAATTCAACCATTAGAGAGGCAAGAAGTATTTGAGTATTTATCCTAGCTGGCCTGAATTTTGAACACTCCCAAAGCCCTTTGCCACAGCTCGGGTGTTGTAGTTCAGAGTCACCTGGTGTTGCTGGCCTGTAGCTGTGACATACTGTGAAGGAAAAATATATGCTTTATGGCAGCTAATTAGGATGTCTATTCAGCACACATCCTATCTTCTCTATGAAAAAAGATGGCTTTTATTCATGTCCAAAAATATAATCACTTTTCTGTTTCTTAACTCACTTCCAACTTTTGGGAACATGCGAATGAATTATTCTACTTCTGCCTGCTAAGTTTAAGGCTACAGTAACTCCCAAGCAAGCAAACAATTTTATTTATTCCACTTCAGCCAGAAAACATGTAATGTGATATGATGTAGAAATGAGGGAACAAAATGAGGATCTGTGTAAAACAGTGAAATATTTTGTTTATTTTTTCAGAAATTAATATGGAAAAGCAACACCCTGGGATGGTTTTGGATATTTTTATATAGCCTCCCACCCCATTAAGTAACCCCTTTTATTTTGCATATATACATGTACGAGAGGTTCCTCCTAGGCTGAAAAATTCTTCCATTTACATTTAGAAGCTCATTCATTTCCAGGTGTCTGTAAAATATGTAAGTGTCATGATCTGTAAATGAAATATATGAAACAGAGAGTTTTGTAGTTATCAAATTTTAAAGCCTTTTCTTAGATGATAGGTCTGAAAGAAACTAACTTCTGGAAAAATTCCTGACTATATTCAGTAGGAATGATCCTAGGACTGTTCATTATACTGAACTTTTTACTGGAAGATGGTGTTGCAGGGAGGTACATTTAGCCTGAACTTCCTTTGCAGTTATGCCATTCTGAAATGATTCGATATCCATTAAGGGAAGCACGAGAAGTGATTGCACAGGATTTTGTCTCTTTCCCTGGGTGCTAAGCTCAGCTGCTCACAGCAGTGTGATTTAAAATCTTATGGTTACAAACCTTGGCCAAAGGGCCTTCTGACTAACAAAGGAGTCACAGAACTGAAAGCATGAATAAGCCCAGAACAGGCAGAGATAAAAGGCAGCTTCTGCTATGAGAATAAGAAGAGGGGAAGACATAAGACAAAAAAAAGCAAGGTTTGCATAACATTACAAACATGCAAACAAAACCAGAACTGGCACTGAGAGCCTTAAAAGTGTTCAAGTTTATAAAAAACCTAATGGTGATGCTGCCATGAAAGAACACTTTGTGTACTGAGTGTATTCAGTAAACATTTCCTGAAGTGTCTGAAAGCCAAGCTTCATTCTGCAGCATCCCACTAGACCTTCAGTCTGCAAATTCAGTGTCAGGAGTGCATGTGCTGGAGGATGAACAAACCCATCAAGGCCAGAAACAGTGACAGAACTTTTGTATAATCTGTCTACACTGAGGGAAAGAAAAAAGGTAAAAGAAAAAAAAAAAAGCCATGGAAATAGTTTATTTGATTATCTGTGATCCAAAAAGGAGGAGAAACTGCTGGCATACTCAAAGCCAAGCGTAGCTACCTGACAGAGGCAAAAAATGGTGACAGAAACCTGTGAGTGAGTCAATTGCAGGAGACAGTGCAGATACTGGCGTATCTGGACTGCATTGTATAAATGTCACTTCATCTACTGGACAATAGCATTTCAAGGGATTTGGTACAATAACTGCACAGATGATATTTCAGGGAAAGGTGCATGAATTATTGGAAGAGTGACTGGAACTGAATTCCTGTCAATAAGGTTCTAGGAACATGAAAAACAAACCCCATGATATTAATATGATTCAGTTGGTATAACTTGAAATTGGTTCACAGCAATGGTGAGAGAGTGTGTAAAAAACATCCTTTGATCATGTTTTAGAAAAGGAAAACATTACAACCGAGCCGAAAAGAAAAAATAACCAAGACAGGTGATCTACATGGGTAAAAGGCACTTGGGTTGTGTCACTTTGAAATTGCTTTGATGAAATGAGGAAAACAAGGATTTCTGCATATCCAAAGAGTAGCAGAGACAGAACTGCAGGGATCCTCTTGACACATGTGACGATGTGTGTGGAGCATCTATCCAGGACTTAGGACCAATACAAACAATGTTATTGCTATGACTGTATCAAGGCTGCTCAGAGATGTGGTTGATCCAGCCCCATCCCTGGAAACATTCAAGGTCGGGTTGAACAGGACTGAACAACCTGATATAGTAGAAGATGTCCCTGCTTATTGCAGGGATTGGAACAGATGACCTTTATCATTTCCTTCCCTCCCAAACCATCCTACAGTTCTATGAATAAGACGTTAGAGTGCTCATAGGAAAGAGTGTTATAGGAAAAGATTCAAACCCAAGTTGCAAACTTCAGGGCCTTGGTGCTAGGGCAGACATTCCTTCGGTACCTAATCCAGGATCAGAGATTCCTGTATTTCCATAGAACCTAGTAGATGTTCCTGCCTCATCTGTTCCCTGCTCTATTGTCTGTTTCACTTCAAGGAAGACACAGGTAAGATTCTTTTTGACAAGAATCTCAAATTTTATTTCAGGATTTTGTTTGGTTTTTGTCCTCATGACCTGAGCCAACAGACATCCCCCCCCACCCAAGATTTTTAACTTTAAACTCTCTTTTTTTGTATTTTATACTGTCTATCCCATGAAATGAAACGCCTGTCATCCTGTCAGCAGTGCTTCTGGAAAAAATGAATGATTACTGAATCACTTTGTTCTGCTTAATTCTAGCCCAGTTAGATTTCGGGGGTGACATTATGTCTGTCTTACATTCTTTGTTTCTGTGCTGCATATTCTCGCCTGGAAATGTAGATCAGGCAATCATTTTGACAGGCAGGCAGGTGGTACTATTACATTGGCAGTACCAAATCTGTCACATTAATGTGCTCTCAGATTGAAATAGCTACACTTCCCTCACTGGTTGAAGTTTGTATGGCAGCAGAGCATGTCTCCCTCCATGGTTTAAAACAATGTCCTGTCTTATGATTACTGCCTCGTCCCTGTGTTAGCTTATGGACTAGAATACTGATACTTGATGCATTTAATTCCGTGACTAATAATGAAACTGAGAGCTGTAAGGCAACTTCACAAAGAATCTAAAAGCAAATGGTTCTGGCCCAGCTGCTGCATAATTGACTCAGTTATCCATCAGAAAACAATTGAGGTGTCCTGGAGACACCCATTTGAGGTGTCCATGTAGAGCTATCTGATAAGACAGAAGACCTACAAGGGACCTGTGGATTTATGGATTAGTCCAGAGGGGTGGATACCTACGGGCATCTCCAATGGCGCCAGACTCCTGTACATGGCAACTGGATCAGGCAGAGGTGAACACAGCCACAGGGATCTGTAGGAAGGATTATTCAACCTGGACTGCCTTTTGGGTTGCTGTGTGGCTCTCCAGACTCCATCAGGTACTTTTTGGCGTGTCCTGTGGTAACTGAGACATCCATGTAGGCGGGCAGACATGACACAGGAGCCATGAGAGACCAAGATTTTCTGGAATGGGGATGGTGTAGGGATGTCAAATAGCACTAGACACCTGACCTGTTTTGCCCTTACTGTAATGACACATGGGTCACCTGGCTACCCTTGGGCACACAGAAGATTCTGCAGTAAGGAACTGAGTATTGCCCTGTCTTGTCTTCCTCACAGTGGTTTCACTGGGTAGCAGAAGAGAAAAACACCAAACAATGAGTTGCAGAAAAGCTGTTCAGATTAATCATTCAGATTAATTCAGGATGTTTTCCTTTTCCTTAACAAGAAATAGTGTGAATTTAGAAATAACGTTTGGTTCTTCTTTTGGACAGCTTTTTAAGAAAAAGCCATACGGCAGAGTGACATTTTTAAAAAAGATAGTTTAGGCTTGGTTTTCAGCCTTGAATCCAATGAAATTATGAGATGGACTTTTAAATAAGGGTAATTCTTTGCAAATTAAAGAGGAAACAAGAAATCTTAAGAATTCAAGCTTTGTTAAAAATGCTTAGTTATAACCCAAAATATGGCTGAATCCTCAGCCCCGAGAAGTGAGTGTCTTATAAACTACCCCGAAAAAGATTTTCTAGATGTTCTGAAATATTTGTCACTATTTATTGATGTCCTCATGTGTCCCAGTGCCCTGGCTGTACTTGTGTAATTTGTTCTTAATTTATGTGTTTTGCTGGCTCCTAGGCTTACAATTTGTGAATAGCAGTAAAACTGTGCAAACTGTATGGCTGTAATTTTGTATTCTGGCCTGCCACCTTAGTGTGTTGAAGGAAAATAGAAGTTCGTTCAGCATCTTATAGAATGGCAATCAATACTTCCCACATCTTCAGTGATTGATTGGTATTTCTCATGGAAAGAAAGAATTTAATTTAATGTACTATGCTAGTAAAATGTTTCAGATTTTACTTACAAAAATACTTATTTCAGGAAAAAGATATGGTAAATTAGTACATTTTCACATTCAGGTGGGATTCTCATTTATAAATCACAGCTTTTGTAAATAGTTCATAGCTTTAAACAAATAACATGGTAAGTCTGTAATCATGTTGCTGGAGAGATCCCTTTGAGAGAGCAAAAGCAGTCAGGCTTGCCCTTAGTATTCCACCCATCCCTTTCAATACACCAACTTTAGGTACTCTAAGTACTGAGATTTTCTCCTTATAGGTGAGAAAGCATGCTATCTTGAAATTTTAATAGCAGCAGAATTAGCTTTTATTATCACTTCAGTTCATCCAATACTTCCTTTCTCTGATTTTATCCATAAGTCACTTTGAAGCCAGTTGGTAAGGCACTGATATTTGGCAATTGCTAAACATGGATCATTTCAGCTCTGATTCATCATAACTAATTCAGCTGAGGTATCTAATTTGGGAACCTGGTTGCCTGAGGGTCTCTCTATAATTTATGAGTCTAATAATTGCTGAGAGGTGAGATGAATCAAAGCGTAATTACATAGATATGAAGCTTTCACATTGAATATAGGTAGAACAAGGAAAAACAAAGGAAAAAAAATTAAAACTCCGAAAGTAAATTCATCTCTGAAGACTGGTATTAGTGAACGAGTTTTTGTTATGCCAGGAAATCAGTGTCTTCAACAAATAATATCAGTTCCTTCCACTCTCCTTCCACAGCCAGTAGCAGTGGTTTCAATCACTCATGTCACTGCTGTCACTGTTGCTGCCCCTCTCCTTCAAGCTTTCCCTTCTCTTTTCAGCTTCTACATTTTCGTTCAGCTGTTTTGTGTTCCTGCCTAAACATGTCATGCCAGATAATGAGGTAACCAAAACCCAGATGCAGCACGACTACTTTGTGTGCAGATGAGTCTGATGCACACACACCTATCCCCAGGGTTAGTGAAGGTCTCAGATCTTACAGCAGGTGTCTCAGTTCCCCTGACAGCTCCTGGGAGAGGCTGGTTCACCTCCAAAGCACAGAGATGCTGCCCTAGCATCCCTCTATAGACTTCACAGCCACCATGGGTATGCTCAGCGTGTGTTAGCCGAACCAAATGAAAAATATCCTATCGGCTCTATGGGGCCCAGGTGGGGCTGGGTTCTCATGTGCCCACAAGAGAGGGATCCTGACAGTCATCTGGACAGGAGGAAGCCTTCTTTTTCAGCCCATACAACTATGCCTGCTGTAAACCACACAAAATTTTGAAATAAGTTTCCCCTCTCCCCTAAGCCCTGCCCGCAGCTCCCTCTTGCCTTCTCACTTTCTATCCTCCTGCTTTTGGTTCAGCACAGCCTCACCTCTGGCAGCAAAGGTGCAGTACATTCACAGGTTACAGGCACAGAAGAGCTCACACTCCATAATTTAAAAAGAGATTTCAGAAAGCTCATAATTCACCCAAATCTTTTAATGACAAAAAGGTATTTGCAGGTAGCAAGTTAATTCGCTTTCAAAGAAGAAACCTGTAAAATAAAAAATATATTAGACTGAGTACTTGATGATTCAATTTATTGTTGAGTGTTAATTTCATGTTTCAGTATTACTGCTTGGTGCTTTTTTCCCTAATTTTCTTAGAAATTACACAGGACCTGTTTATTTTTTTCAAGCTGCAGCAAGGTGTGTTACTGTAGTCACTGTAAAAGAAAACTACACAAGACTAAGTGGTTGATTAAGTAAAATTTCCCTTAGTTTTAATTAAAAGCAATCAAATTGCAAAGCAAAAGAGAAATGTGGATTTTTTAAAATTAAAGACTCTGAGATTTGTTACTCACAGAGAAATGCTACATGTACAAATTTAGCATGCTTTGCTTTTTTTCTCACTGTGATTGATACAGCCCCAGATTCTGTTCTTCACTGGTAAGACACCACATGAATAACACCAGTGAGCATTTTGCATTTTTTAAGCTGTACAATATCTACTCATGTTCATGATCCTCCTTTTCTTGCCCCATGTGTTATATGAGAGATAGCTGAATATACATACATAAGAATTGTTACCATATGCAAGATATTTAATTATTTATATTTTAGCTAATATAATCAATAAATTTTATTTTCATTTTAATGTTTTGCTTGGGTTTCCAGCGAAGGGAAGCCCCCTTCTGAAAGAGGAATGGATTCAACAAGAGAAAATATCTGTATGCTGAGATACAGGCATACTATATTGCTTCTGCTTCGTGATCAGATTGCAAGTCCCAGGATTTAGTAGAGTTTAAAAAGCACCCTGGTGCTCATGATCTGATCACAAGGCAGAAATAATACAGTAGGCCTGTTTCTTATTCAGTTTGTTGAAACAAGAGATTGTGACAATTGCCAAAATGTGCCATGTGACTGTGCAAACAATAATGCAGTTAATTGTAAAGAATACCTCCTTGACAATAGCACAGCTGTCCTGATGAGGCTTTATACATTGAGACAAATCCTATGTTGAGGACTAACAGCCACACGTATTCAAAAGGGTTTTGTTGCCTTATTTCAATACATCTTATTTCTTACAGTACAGTGAGCACGTCACATTCCAGGAAGGTGAGATTGGTTAAGGCATTAATGTGATTACCTCCAACATCTCTGAAAAACAGTAAGGAAAGTGGTTTTATTCATGTGTTTGGTAATAGTTTTGAAGGTGGGAGCTTAAGGTCCGGGCTAGTCGTCTTTTATTCTGACTTTATCTATTTATTTTAAAAATAGCCTAAATTTGTTACTTAGTTTTGAGTATGAATGTAAATACCAAATAAAGCAAATTATACCCTTTTATTTGGTGTTATTTTGTCTCTATTTATGGCTTAACTCACCAGTCATCTCAGCAATAATAGGCTGATATAGTGGTATTTCTGATGTGCAATCTCTGTTCCACAATAAATAGAGACCACTAGGTGGAGATTTTACATTGCAGTGTGAATTTGTATATTCTAGGTTATATTTAGGATAAACACACATTCACAGTAACTGATTTCATTTTCCTTAGGGAACTAAAGGCAGAATTTTGCTAAACTCATGACAGTCATGAGAACAAGCAGCTCTAAAGGTTTATGCTGGCAAAGGACTGGTATTTTTTAGATAGCCAGTTGAAACACTTTGAGGTTCAACTTAGGTGAGGTTATAAATTTTTTAAAATGTCACAGCTTTAAAAGTGTCTTGGTCTAATGGAATAAACAGATTATGGATTTTTATCTTCACAGAAAAAGATATATTAATTTATCAAATAAAACTTTTGCACCATTTACTTATATCCAGTCAATAAGAGACATTTGACTACAGATATTCTTAGGAAAGATCTCAGGTGTATTGTTTATCATTGATCTTCATAAATAAAATCATGGTTAGAAAACAGGGTGTTTTATCATACTAGATAACACAACATGTAAGTGTAAGAAATATGCAAATGTAAACTTTTGAGAGAATCCAAGATTAGATTTAGTTACATTGCTTTGAAATTTAAAGTAAGTTTTACAGAAACTGCACAAGAAAAGGATTTTTTAAATTGCCAGTAGCAAGACATAGCACAAATAGTGATATTTGATAGTAACTCATTAATGCATTTGATTTACAGGCAGCAGATTCATTGATTGAGAAATACGCTAAATTGAACAGCTCAAAAAACCCCATGTTTATTAAATAAGCATTTATTAAATAAACACTGGCATTCTCAGTATGATTACTGTAGGTTTTCCATACATGCTATGACCTTCTTTTCCTTGCTATGGGTTCCTGTGGGAGCTAGTAAGGCTGGAAAGGTATTTCCGTTCCTGCTCCCTCCACTGTTTGTTCTGTGGAGTCTGGACCAAAGGCTGCTGGTGCCAGATCTGATGCCAGCAGCTGCCTGCCTTGAACTTGGCTGAGTCAATGCATCATTAAAGATACAAAGTTGTTAATTTTCTTTGCCCTGAGCCAGAGGACTAGCATCAAAACCTTAATTTTCTCTTAGAAAATCAAATAATGTATTTCCCTGGATACTGTTAAAAACAGCTTTTATGAGAAACCAAGACTGTACTTTTCAGGTGCTGGTTTCCTTGGTGGGAGCAATGGAAAATGCTAACATCTCCCTCCCACATACTGTAAGCTCTGCCATATACGTAATTTTCTGTTACAGTCATAACAGTGATATCTGCATGGGAAGTTGTCCAAGTGCTAAATACTATTTCAGTTTTCTAAAAAGAGATTCTAGGTGTCTCCTGGTTGCATCCAGGGATTTCCAGTTTAGATCATGAGGTCCCAGCAGGCAAAAGAAATAGAAAAGAGATATAATAAGTATAGAAATAATTCTAACCAATTTTGCAACTTAAGGAATATTCCTTAGTTTTAACAGAAACATAGTAAGGATGCTCCTAGCATGGAAGACATTTATAAGAAACCCAGATCCCAGTTTTGATCCTAATAACATGGTTAACATGGAGGATTGACAAGTGTGATTCTTTCATTAACATATCCGAAGGTCTTAAAGAAAGAAAACGTGATGGGGGAAAAACAAAAACATGGTTTAATGGTGAACATGAGGGTGTTGTTAGGTTGATGGTTGGACTTAATGATCTTAAAGGTCTTATCCAACTGTAATGCTTCTATGGTTCCATGAAAAGTTACTTGGATATTGAACAATATCAGTATGAAAATATGCAAGAGTAATACTTGTCCCCTCTGCCAAAAAAAAAAAAAGAAAAAGGTTAACTGGTAAATAATGTAGTGAGGGGCTCAAAACTCAACACAGGATTCAAGGTGCAGCCCATCACCAGTGCTGAGTACAGGGGAAATGTCATTTGCAGCCATAACTTCACTGCCTATTCCTTTCTTTTTAAATCCATGGCATAAGTACCTGCACTGCTGGTAGTGCAGAAACAAGCACATGACAGGTGATGAATGGGGCTTTCACAGACAGGGAGAAAATGGGCATTTCAATTTGTGTAGATCTCCAAGTAACCCAGGTTTAAAACTAGTGAGACATTTACACCTGAGATACCTGTTGACAAAATCATATAATGTGGAAAACAGGAAGACGCCACACAGATTGAAAAAAAAAAGAATTAGTGGTCTGTGACATGGTCGACTACACAGGATGATGAAAAACACTACAAGAAAACATCAATGACATCAAAATAGTGCTCCTGCAATGAGCATTAGGAATTTGGCCATATGGTTTCATATTTTTTTAAAATTCCTTTTATTGTACTGTTGTGAGAAAAAAACCCTATCATTCTCAGGTCTGATCGGGGGAATCTGGGAATACACTAGGAAATGACATCAGGTTTATTTGGGGGGTTGCTTAAGCAATCCCCTTTCTTACTGCAAAATCCAGTTCATTTGGGTCACATGTCTGGAGATGGTGTTTGAGCACAGGCTGAGGTCTTACTTTCTGTCGCTGACAGCAGTTGCTAGTCCTGGCTTTCATCTTCCTCAGAGGTTGTGTCATCTTCCACAGGGCAATCCTGGAAAGGGAACAGTGTTCAAAACAATAGAAAGAAAAGAAGAGCTTCTTAGACTCCAAGAAGTCATGTTTTCAAGTGCCAGTGGTGGGACCTGAGTACTTATTAAAAAAAGATTTCATTACAGCTACACAGGTTAGTTTCATGGCAAAATGAGGTGTTTCTTACTAGACAGACTTATTTTCTGTTTAGGTATTTTTCTGTGGCAGGGAGCAAGACTAGATCTCTGTGTATTGCATACAAAACTGCCTGCACCAGTGCACTTCTGGCACATCTGACCAACATAATCAAAACATGAATTTCAAAGGCAAATGCTGCTCTTTTTTGTTAAAAAGGTGATAACAAAAGTGACTGTATATTGAATTTGTTCAATGTATGTATTCCAGAACTCATGTAATAATGTAAGAAACTCATATAATAATTAAAGATACTTCCAAGATGCTCACACTTTTTTTACCTTTGTACACTTGCTGAAAACTTCATCTGGGAAAAAAATTGATCTGGTTGTGTGTGAGTGACCTAAAGGTAGTTGGTACCTCATGTTAAAATTAGGTCTTGACTGGTCAGTATTGCAGCAGTCAAAAATCAGACCTTACAGGTCAGTGGCAGGGTCACTGAGTGACAGGGTCAGAGACAGGAAAGGACTTTGGGCACATTTGGTTTACATTGTGCCGGGTGCAGTACATTGGGTGACACCTTGACTGTGAAGCCTGTGTAACTTCAGCTTCTTAGTCATCTGTCCTTAAAGTTTAAATTCTGAGATGAAGTTTGAGTGGTCCCCTGGGACTGGGAGATTCTGGGAAATCTCAGGCATCTGTTTGGTCCATTTGGGAAGTAAATGTACTCCTCTATTTTGAACAAACTAGCAGAAGGCCGAGGAACTTCATTGCTGAGTTTTAAGACTGACATCTTCTAACTATTTTCCTTTGGTGCACCAGACAGGTCTTCAAGAATTTGTCATATTAAGTATTCAGCCATACATAAATTTTGACAACTTTTAGGACTGAACTGACAAAATTAAATAGGGACCTGTCAGTTATCATTAAGAATCATTAATCCTGAAATTCCTGTTTGGTAACTTCAGCAATATTTGGTGAGTGCTCATTACCCCACTGCTGCCTGCACAACTGGTGATCTTCAGTGAGTGGCCTGGGGCTGTCAGGCCTTAAGCAGTAGGAATGACAAACCCCAGGAGCATCCAGCTCACCTAATTGCAAACATCTACACTTCAAAAGGCACATCTTGGCTCACAGCTCAAGCCCCAAGCTCTCTTTGGAGGAGAGACATAAACATGTTCTGTGTGCCATCCTTATGACCTGTGTTAGTTGGCTGCTTTACCCTGCTGACATATACATTTTGTCTGATGAATTCCACACTGAAGTGAGTCTTGGGGCAAAACGCTCACAGCATTCCCTACAGACTAGTAAATCACCTAATAAATATCTATAGTAGCTCAACCTTTTCTGCAGTCACGTAATGCAGAGTGTGTTTAAGCGTCTCTTTGCTTGTAAAACAGCTTAGGGCTGGAAAGCAAAGGGAGCTCTACTCGAAGGAAGGTTACAGTACTTGAAACAAGTGGAACTGAACCAACAGTTCTGTTTCCATGCAGCAGCAGCAAACTTCTGGGGATTGGTGGAGGCCTGGGAAAAGGAATTCTTGAGGGAATGTCTTACACATGACTCACCGAGTTTGTCTGATCACATGGAGAGTAATTTTGGGACCTCTTTTTAGAAAGGGATTGGACACCTAAATGCAACACCTGCAAAATACCTTGGTAAGATTCTTTCATCAGGAAGGCTATAAAACACTGATGCTGCACTTCCTAAGACTGCAGTGACTTACATTCATTGAAAGCAAATGTAAGTAACATTTAAATGGAATTCTATATCCTACTGTCTGTATGCTACAATAAGGGCAACTGAAACAAAACTTGTATTTGACGTACGTATAAATTTATGTATGTGTACAAATCACAGAATCATAGAATATGCTGAATTGGAAGGGACTTGCAGAGAGGGATAAGGTCCAATTCATCATCAAGTCCAACTCATGAGCAAATAGCCTACACCAATGTTGAACCTGCAGTCTTGGCATTATTAGCCCCATGCTCTGACCTTCTGAGCTCATAATGAGAACGTCTGAGAAACAGCCGAAAGAGCTATTTCCACCAGAAAATGCAGATGTGTTTCAGTCACTTCACTTCTGTGAGAAATTGGATGCTTTGATTTTAGTGCAGACTAGAGGGAAAACAGCATCTAAACTTGCCTCTTGCTTGCCAAGACATTTTCCTTTCTTTCTCGGATTAAAGGGAAGGGCTTTTGTGGGGCCCCAGCCTGGCAGCCCATCTGAAGAGCTGTCCCAGTGCTGTAATAACTTGACTGAGCTGAGGGTTTTGGGTTTATGAATCCTAATAAATAGGCAGGAAGAAATATTTTAGAAGGGATCAACATGAAACATTTCAATATTTTTTTAAACGTTTCCTAGAGAATTTTTCTTTTTTCTTTTGCTCCAGGGTGCTGTAAAAACAACACCCACATTCCAAAAGTTTCCAGGAATGTAATTACCATTTTCCTGCAACTTTATAAATCTGCAATCTGGTACTAACAACTGAGTTCTCCACTGCATTACCTTGCTATACTCTGATACGCATGGAAAAAGCTGTGGGAAAGTAAAGAAGTTCCCTGAGTGCATCTAAAATTCCAGATATCTCTATAATTTTACTAAATATATTTACCCAGTGAAGATCCTTGGAAGTGTATGATAGCTTAAGGACATTAGGATTAAGCTGGAATTCTGATAAATCAAGATCATTAGGCTTTCCCTGAACCATATAAAAAATACATGCCCACCCACTTTATTTCCCAAAAAGTAGTAATGCTTTTCAGTGGTAAATCATCTACTGTATTTTAATGAAAACCAGGATATGGATGCTGATTTGTCTGTGTTTTCTTATACGTAATGCAAATTTTTTATTTTCTTTTCTGCTGATTGTGAGTAGCAATTATAAAACCAAATTAGGAAATATCATGTAAATTGACTATCAGAAGTCTAGACTATAAGCAGGGCAATGACATAGACAAATAGAGAAATATAATGTTGATGAAAAGTATTATTAGAAGATGAGTTTATAAAAAGAACTGAATGCTAAAATAGAATTATTCATGTAGTCAAGAACCTCATACTGTGGTACATGGTATATCACAGAGAGTTACAAATAACTCTCTGTGATTTATTGTTATGGTATATCACAGAGAGTTACAATAAAGTCTTGTTTATAGTGAAAATATCTGCATGATAATGGAAATGTTCTAGGACAAGACTGAAAGTCAAAAAGTGACAGTAAAAACCATAAAGTTTGCATCAATTTCAGTAAATAAATATGTTTCGTGATCTCAAATTTCAGGCAAAACCATAGAAGATGGTGACTGGACCAGATAAATGTAGAGCCAATTGTACAAGTTGAGATTTGATAGAAAGTAAGAGAATTTTCGTAAGGGATTGGTAGAAGGTAGGAATCTTTCTTATGCATGGATACTATAAGTCTTTGAGGAATCCTTTCTAGGATACCAGTGCAGTGTGGCACTTGATCTGTGGATGAACAGGAAAGGTGCAAAGTGGAAAGTCATAAACACAAATGAGCGCATCCAAAGATAGAAGATGAGGGGTGATGGTAAAGAAACAGGAAAGATGTACAGAAGGATTATTTGAAATACCCAGGACAAGAAGAAGAAGTGAAAGACATGTAAGAACTTCACTAGAAGGCAGACAGGGAGGGAAGATACAAAGCAGAAGATGGCAGTGAAGTTGACACATTATCTTCTGACCCAGCACGCTTCAGAGTCACAGATGTCAAGTGTGATGTAGAGGGCATCATACTCTAAAATAGGGATCCTTTACTGGCCAGCACTGGTCTCACTGATCTGACTTCCTCATTGCTGTTTGGATTGAGAGTCAGCATGGAGATCAATGAGACACCAAGCACATATGTGCATATGCACACGTGCCAACATGTATGTACACCTAAGACACTTAAAATGATTGAAATCATCATAGAATATGGATTCTTCATCTCTACTGGTAGGAAGCCCTACTGAGCATAAGTATCCCTACTTGTGTGTGGGAGTTCACACTTCCACTCCAAAGGATTCAGCACACTGATATGCAGTGATTACCCACTGTCCACAGCAGAGGATAATATAACAGGGATTCTGTAGGGGTCCCACAGCTGGAGCTTTGCTCAGGCATGCTTTTAGAGACCCTGCCAGTTTTCTTTGCATGGTGTAATTTCCTCATTCATTAAAGAAAATATTCAATTATGTTGAAACCCCCAGACTTATCAGGCTTGCACATCGTCTGCTGACTATTAGTGATAAGAGTGTGTATTAGCTGGAGGAGCACATCTCACAACCACATTTTGTTCCTTGTACTTAACAGATGTTGGAATTCTCACCACAGTTCTATTCATCTGCCCCATTCCCACAGTCATTTATGCTATCACAGTGAAATGCCCATGGGAGACATGTCGTATGATTTCTGCATGGAAAATAACCCTTTTGGCAGACACTTCCAACAGAAATGTTTTCCATCAGCCAGGATTCTGAGAAAACACGGGAAGACATTTCCTCTATAGCTGATTAAGTTTCAAATTAGAAACTACAAGCACCACATTTGAATACTTCATTTTTAAAGTGCATTGTATGTCATTATAATTCAGCCTTTTGCATTATTGTGTCAGTCACAAATGTCTTACCACCACTGAAATTTAAGACAAGAGAGCTTAAAATTTCTCTCTTTTTTTTTTTTTCTCCTGTCTTTCCCATCTCTGAAGAACTGTGCTGGCTAGGATATAAGTGCTCTTTCCTGGTAGATTGACTCCTTGGAGGTGTAAGCATTAAGTGGCAGAAGACTGTGGCATGGCTAGGGATGGACAGGGATGTGGTACCTGGGGAAAATGTAAGTCTCATGCCTGGGGGAAATGGAAGTCTCATGTGAAGAGAGAGATTCCAGCTGAAGCATGTGGAAAGCAATTTCCCATGCTGAAGGCAGCTGGGCAACAGCAAGTGTTCACTTACACATCAGAGACAGAACACTTTCTGCACACAACTACAGTAAAATGTTTGAACAATTGGCAAGTGAAATCATAGTACAAATATGCAGAGTTGGACTCAGTTTCATGGCTTTCCTTTTTTTGCAATAGTGAAATTATATTTATAGTCTTGTAAATCACTAATTTAAACAGCATGTTCAAAGCAAGAAAATAATTTTTATTTCCTCTTTTGGTGTACATCACAATTTACTGGTTTTCTGTAGAACATTTGGAGGAAATTTGCTCTATTGTTTCATTACATGTATGGAACATATGTTCACTTGTAAAACACTTCTTCCCTTTCAAAAAGATTACAGGAACCAAGAAAAGCCAATGAAAGAATGCTAAAACTGGAAAAAAGCAAACCAGACAAAACAGGAAAGTTCTTTGTATCATACAGAGCTGATTCTATTTTTACTCATTAGCCATGTCTTTCAAAAGAGAAGTTCAAATTTGAAAGAGAAAATGTTATTATAATCTTAATTGAAGAGGTAGAAATGTCTATGAACTGAGCTTGCAATGACGGATATTCTACTGTAGACGCTTGAGATTCCTCTGGAATATAGACCAGATTAAAATGAAATATATGGGATAAAATTACGAAAAGGAATGACAGGAACAAAGTGAAGTAATCTGGTTCCTATGAGATCAATGGGCAGAATCAACAAGGATGGAAAGAACAAAAATTCAGCTAAATGGTGATCTTTGAAAAGTAAATTTTAGTCTTATCTAAATCTGTCCTCATAATAGTGCTTGATGCAGAGAATTGTATTTGAGAAACAATAGTTGATTCCTAACCCAGGCTTGAGTTCCACTTTCAATCAGATTGGGATACTTCAAGATAATCTTTGTCTTGTAAGTGAGATTTTTCTAACAATCTCTTGCTACAAAACTTGAAGATGGATGAGGAGATAAAGACTAGTTGTTCTGAAGGCTTTTGTAGGGATCCACTGTGTGGACAGAAATAGGTAGTTTAGACTGGTTAAACTATAGATCTTTGACATCAGTATTTTAAAAATTAGACTCTGATAGTTCACTGTTCTCGTTGAAGTCCTTGTGGTAGTGCCACTATTTTTAGTTCTAACTCATTTTTTCATGTATTTAATCTTGCACAAATGTTGGACTGGAAAAAGCTTCCTCTCTGTATTCGTTTAAGGACAGAAAAAGCCTTTCTTTAAAGTACACGAATATGTTCAGTACAGCCTGACACTCCCTTTTAAAGAGCTGACTGTGTCCCTGGTCTCTTGAGAGAAGCAAAGCTGCAACAGAATGCATGTGGTGCAGCAGAGCTCAAAATGAACCCTGAATCTCTCTTCCCTCTCAGCATTCAGTTAATTGCCCTTGCAGACAAGAAACCAGCTATTATTCAAACAGAAAGGGCTTGCTGTTTTAGTTTTTCTCTTTGAGTCTCTAAATTAATTTTAACTTGTCTTAATTTGCTTTTTTTCTCAAGCATAGTGCATTTACTTCTCTGAAGGCTGCACCTGTTCCTGACACACTTTTCAATAACCCTGACACACTTTCAAGCAATGCTGACACACAAACAACAGTGTCATCTGCTCGATATCCACATCCATTCTCATCAATGCCTGCAGTATTATGTGATGCAGGTCCACAGACTCACGTTTTACTACTCCATGGACAGCACTTTGGCTGATGAACAGATACAGAAAAAGCAAAAGCTTTCCTTTCCCTTCCTTCCCTTTCCCTTTGAATTATTTCAAAGCAATAATTCTCTAAAGGCAGTCCTTTCTCCACCATATGATAAAATTCAGTCTTCAGATTTCTGCCTATGATGAAGTTGCACCTTTCCTACATACTACCACATTTCCCCTATTTCTTACAATAAATTTCTGAAGGGCAAAAATCACCCAAACCGTTGCTTGAATTAAATTCATGCAACATGTGCACAACTCTCAAACATGTCATCGTTATTCAGTGCTTTAATGAAATAAGTCTATAAATTGATTGCAAATGTGGTAGTGTAAACAGTGAATGTTGGCTCCTTTAGTGACTGTGGTTGTAAGAACAGTTTTGTTTAAAGCAGAAAAACCGAAAGATTCTCTGCAAATATCCAATTTGTGCAAAAGCTCTCCATTGCAATAAGACAGATCCAGAGATTTCAGCACCGGTTAAAATTGGTTTATTGAAAGCCTCCAGTTGAATCAATACTGTATGAAGCCATTGTAACGAGTAATTGTGGCACATTTCAGATGATAACAGAATATCTTTTGATCCTATTATTGCTGCTCCCAGGTCACCGGGAGACAGTTTGCTTTACTTAGCTTCAAAATCACTGAAATAATACTGACTGAGAGCTCAGTGGGAGCACAGCTGTTGTTCACTTATTACATAAGAAGGAAGAGATGGAAAGAAAGAAAACAGCAAAACAACCAAGTCAAATGAATCATAAGCACTTAGAATTAGTAAAAAAAATTGGAAAATGGAAAAAGAAATCTTTTCTTTTCTGGATCCTGTTTCAGTAAAGACACATTAAAACATATGCAAAATTATTTACCTGTGGACAGGTCTAAAATTTCCCAACAATTTTTCCCCCATGTGTCTTTTCTATCTGTGAAAAGAAAGACTTGGTTTCATATCAGATCTTCCATGGAAAACCTCCCATCTGGTTAGATTCCAACTACAGGAAGAAGAGATATTTGATGGACTGCAAGAATTACTGTCATAAAATTCTGAAAATTCTGTGTATTGTCAACATGAAATATTCATGCCTGAATAGTGGAACAGGACTAAAGCAACACTGAAATTTAGATACCATCCATTTTTGAAATTTATAAAATCTATGAAAAATGGCACTGTTGTAGGGTTTTCACGTAAATATAAAATGTACTAATTTTAAGGTTCCTGCATGTACTATGACAGACTGTACATCTTTATCCACAGTGTTCCACAGGGAAACAACATCCCTGAATGTTCTTTTTGAAATAAATGGGTGGTTTACCAGCTTATTCTTTTCCCTGGTTAAAAAATGGCTCACACTATAATTCATGCTCAGTAATTGTATGACACTTAAATAGGATTCATTGTGTCATTTTTAATAGCCGGGAGACTTTTATTGTCATTGGTACTCTTGCTAAGGACTGGACTGTAAATCCCTTCCTGACACTGAGAAGCAGAGGTCCTATGAGTCCGGTAAACAGTAGTTTACCGTAAAAAGAAGAGGCTTAAAAGTCTGGATTTAAATATTTTATAAATATTTTATATATATTTGTTACTAAGAGTATTTCCAGGCAGTGGCACAAAAAGTCTGAAACTTCTGTTAAAGATACCTATTCTCTCAGCTGCATCGGGAGATTCTTCAGGGCTTATCAAGTCAGGCTGATAAAACTTGTTCAGATGTTGAAGTTTCAGTCACTGATGCTTTAGACAGTTTGTCCAACTACGATCAACCACAAAGTTGTACCTCTGGTTTGAAAAACCTTCTTCCCACCCTGGAGAGTTCCAGTTTTGCTTCTCCAGCACGCCCAGGGTGCTGTATAGTTACTTTTCACAGGTCTTGGCATGTGAGGCTAAGTATGTGAGGTTCATTCTGGCTAGAAGTGTCTCGGTGTCCTGCTGAGAACTTTTTGGGGAATAAATGCAGAAGAAGGGCGCTGGTTCTGGGTAGCCATTAGAGGGCACTGAAACACCATCTTTTTGTCCAGGCGCTGCTCATCCGCTCAAGGGCACTTTCTGAAGGTTACCCAGCCCTTCGGATATCAACAGGATTTATAACCAAGGGGTGTTTTCCACTCTTTTGGCGTGGGTTCACATATCTGCTCTAGGAATTGTAGAGGACACACCTAGTGAAGCCTAAACAGCCTGTAATCAATACCCATTTTACGGTACAGATGCTCTCCAAGGAAACACGCTGCACATGTGGGTTTCCCAGACAAAACTGCGTCCTATGACATTCCCAAACGTTCTATACTGCACATGTTCATTTGTCGACACATTTAAAAGTAGGAAGCAAATCAGGAGCTGCTCAAGCATTCCCTTTCTCTTCATATTTCTGTATCCCTTGGAACACAGTTACGTGAGGGCTGTGGGACTCATCCATGCAGGAAAAATCTGTCTGATTTTTTGTGTCTCCTTCCCCACGGTTTTTCCTTGTACCTGTGGTAATTCAAGGCTTTTGAGCAGCACGTGGTTCTGCACTGCCTTGGAGTGCCCAAATGTCATCTTGAATTCAGAACGCCTCTAGCGCAATCTGAACTAGTCTGGAACTGGTAAAGAGAACAAAGATCTTACACTTAAACCAAGAAAATTAATGACAAAATTAGTTCAAGCCTTATTGCCAATTTTTGATAGCGAGCATATGGAAAAAGAAATTCGGAAGAATGGTAAAAGTGAATATTCATATTGTTTTCTAACAGTTGAAAATAAATAAAGATACATTTAATGGTGTATAAATAGGAGAAAGAATAAGATGTGCTTTGCTAATAAATTATTTTCAACTTTTGTTTCTTCTAGTCAAAACTGTAGTAACGGAAGCAATATATTAATTTGTGTAATGAAAAAGTGAGTCATTATAGGGTTTTTATTAACCAGATTGTCTTAATCTGAAAGTTGAAAACATAAAGTTTATGTTAAAAATAAAAATTTTGCATGAGTAAAGTTTCAATAACAAAACACAATGAGTTTAACATAGCTATTTTTAAGTGAAATTCAGTATATTAAACCATTGCATATTTCACTACTTTGTAACAGGGTGAGTAGAGAAAAAATGAATACATTCTCTATTACTAATTTTCTGTCTCTAACAGGCTGGCAATTTTGAAACTTTCCTGATAGCAATATGTTTTCGGTTTCAGTATCTTATTTGGATTATTGTATAACCTGTCCTTTGTGCATTGTTAGAAAAAAAAGGGGAACTTTTCACAAGATAAGAAATTACCATTCATGAGCTAATTACAGAGAGAACCATTTATTCATGCCTTTGTAATGCTTCAGGAATTGCTAAGAATAAGATAAGTGTTTATTATTGAAAAATAAATTGTGCAGGAATTGGAAAGGCTTAATTCTAGAAATTTTGAATAAATGAAAAACTGCAACTTTTACTTGTATGTGATTATTCACAGTGTTTCAATGGGAAAGATCTTTTCTCATAGAAGCAATGTTTCAAGCAATATTTTCTGAGATTCAAAGTGTTCTATCAAATGTTTAACTCTAATTTTAATGTGCTTAAACTGAAAGGATTTTCCTCACCAAAATACCACAATTCTTGTTGCAATAGAGAAGTACTTACGAAAACTCAACTGTAAAGCTAACTAATCTTTAATCTAAAATGTAGGAAATGTTATGACACTGGTGTGAAGCTTGCTGTTTACAATGATTTGTTATAAGTACTTTTACTAAAAGCATCATTTTATTCTGTATATATATATATATAGGATGAATTTTATATCCCTAACCTTGTTGGACAATTCTGTAATTTTATGATATCAATTTTCCTCATGTGCTGTGAACATTTTTTTCCATAAAGTTATGTGTTTTAAAATATTGTAAATGAAACTTCCTTACTGATCCCTTACTTTAGATGAAATACCTTGATAATTCCATAAGGTAAGAAAAGTTGCTGACTGTGTCCCAAAAGGCAGTCAGGTTTATAAAGAATTGAGAAAGAAGCAACCTTACATTGTATTTCTAACAAAGGAACAAAATAGAGCAGAAATAGCATTGCTGAGCAGCATAGCATTCTTCCTTCCAGTCTGAAGTCAGTAAGATTAGAAGGCAATAACATGTTTATAGCTACTGAGCAGTGCTTAGGGTCTGGTCACCTTTGTAGCTGCTCTCTCAAAGAAATCTCCAGTTCAGGTTGGTGTGGTGTTGAGCATGTTCACAGCCTGCTGCTTCCCACTTCTAAAGGAGAAATCTGTCACCCATTAGGTTGTTGACAAGTGTTGAAAGCATTTGAACAGTTCTGTCTGACTTTGGGATTACTACTGCTATCATCTGAGAAAGAGTTAAGAGATTGAAGTTTACTGAATCTGTGAGTGATTTCTGACAAAGTAATTTCATGTTATGGGAGAGATTTCTTTTATGAAAATAGTAAGTTACTTTGTAAGGGTGATGAAAATTTCAAGTTTGCTATTTTTGTATTGCAATTGGGATTACAAAGATGTCAGTTTGATTTTTCAGATTCAGTGCCATCTAAGTATAAATATCCAAATATTTAAACATGTAATTAAACACTGCATGGAGTTGGCCTGCTGAAGTCAGGTTGCTCAATTGTGTCCCAGAGTGATTGGTGAAATTACAGTTTCTCAAACAGAAAACATTGCCCCTTTATCCTAATTATTATTATGGAAAGTAAGTATTTTTCTGCCCCATGCTATGGCACTCTTATATATGTCCCTCCCTTAATAAAATGATTTTTTTTCCCCGTAAAAAGAGGATAACAAAGACATTCAAAAGATCTTTAGCTACAACCAAGATCCTCATCTGCAATGTTGTGAACTGGAAAAGAAGATGTAAAAATTGAATGAATTAAAGGCTCAGCTCAGGCTGTGAGGAACAGGAACCCAGTCCTTCACTTAGGGTGCCAACAAAGATAGTGCTCTGGCACAGTGTGACAGAAGAGAGCTCACCTGCAAGAGAGAATGAGCAAAAGCAAGGTGCAGGGAGGACACTGGTGTAAAGGCAGTGTGCTGCTCAGCCAGGAGTTGGTTGATGAGCACCAGGCAGTGAACTCCTTGCAGACAATGATCTCGGATGTGCCGTCTAAAAGTGTAGGGGAGTGCTCAGGAAAGCACTCAGGAGGATTCTAGCAGATGTTGGGGAAGACCCTTGGTAAAAAGGAAAGCAGGATGTCTGCTGTCAATGTCAAACACTCCATACTGAATTCATGAAGCAAACATGAGATCCCTCTTGAGGAAATAAACTTCCAATATGAGATTTTTAAGTAATTAAAATGGAAACTTATAACTTTGGTCAGTTCCCTAACATTTTGCCATCCACCTAGTGATTTCTTACTGTTACTGAATTGGGGTCACTGCTGTTTCTCATCAGGCTATAAAGAACAGCTATATGTTTCTAATTCTGTTTGTTGCCTGATTAAAACTGGCATTAGGAAAGTGACTGAGCTGTCACAGGGAGAAATTGTTTCTATTCCTGCCTCAATCTTTTAAAAACAGAAAACAGATGTTCCTTTCATTGTCTGCTGTCAAGTATCTCCAAACAAGAAAAGCATCTGTGATAAAGGCAGGACTGTAGAGCCTACAATAATGTAGATGTGGACAGGATATTTTCTTGTGCAGGGTTTCCAGGTTACCAGAGACAGTTAATTTTGGTCTCCCTTTTGCTCCTTTCTTCTGTTCTCTCACTGAGTTTTCTCATATAATAGTTTTTGAGGTGTTCTTTAGATATGACTAGAACTGGTTCAAGGTTTGAAAGAGAAAGTATCAAAAATGTTGCTTTGCAACCGGCGACTTTTGTTCTCAAATTTGTATCAGCTACACATTAATTCAACTTGACTCCCTCCAACACTTTCAACAAGCCAGCAGACTTGCGGGCAGTTCCTCATGATTTTTTTTTCCCCAGATAACTCTAACCTCCCAGAAGAAAACATGTTTTACCTGTGGTTAAAATCCTATCTCTTAACATTCATACAATGGAGTTTTTTGAGTTAATGAGGGCACTCTCAGGTCAGCACTCCTTGCAGAAGATATTCCAGAGTGCTGTCATCAGGTACTTTTCTTGCTCAGATAGTACAAGACTGGCCTGAGGCATTCTGTGACATTATGTTGTCTTCAGTGTCTTGGTTTACCATTTTAATAATTCTTTCCATGTTCAGGAAAGAGTGACTTGTTTTCGTGATTCACTATAGCCTGAGTAATTTCCCCTTAAAAATTGTTTGTTTGATCCATTCAGCTGTAGCTGCATTTATATAGTATATATTGTTTGAAACACAAAATACAGAAGTATTTTTAGTAATTGGGAAAGTAGGCTAAAACTGTGCTGAAAATGATACATATATGGGTGTTTTCTGAGGGAAAAAAAGTTGAATTTTCATTCCTTGTTTTCAGGAGCTTTGTGTGAGGAATGCTTTTTTTTCTGAGATGTCAAGAATACACTCAAAGAACTTCCTACTAGACACAGAATGACAGACTACCAAGCAACTATTTCCATGAAAGCTAATACAAAATTCCAGAGCAAGCCTTTGTGACATCAGGCAAGGGAACAAGTAAACCCTCTGACTCCCTGAATGCTGAAGTAGGTAACTTCTTCGATTGTTTTTGTCTTTGGGGGTTTTGAAACCTCAGTTTCAAACCAGGTATTTAATGAAAATAATAAGAAAAAAACCAAACTGTCTTTGCCTTCAGATAAAAATGAAAGCAAAAGGTTATAAAAGTGAGTTTGTTGCTTGGTCAAGATGCATGTTCATTTTTGGTATACCCAAGGAAGCTATAAGAGACATGATCACATTGTCATAGAAAACTGAAGTATCTGATGAGATTGTTGCAGATTTACATGCTGCATTTTATCTTAATACAAATATTCCAGCCTGAACTGCTGCTTGACCCCTTAACTAGAATTCCCATGTGCAATGGAACCTGTGACTACGACTCCTGCAATTCCAAAGACCAGCTTCACTGTCTGAAGTTGCGTTATAGTGTATCCCTGTTTCAGGAATAATGTTGGAGACATGTTCCTTCTGTGTTCTGAAGCTCCTCTTCCTTCCTTCCTTCCTTCCTTCCTTCCTTCCTTCCTTCCTCAGCTTCCCACTGCACATTTAAACCTGCTGGATGATGTGCAGAGTGACCTGCACTCAGTACAAAGAGAATTCTCTAGGATCCATGGACATGGCTGTGCATGGATTGGTGCCTCTTGGCTGCCAGGAGCTCCCTGTTTTGGCTGAGGCTCCCAGGCCAGCCAGGGCTGTGGGATGTGGGCAGCCAGAGCTGTTTGGCTGTTGCTGGATGCCTGAGCTTTCCCTCCACTTCCTTCAGGGCAAGGCATCTCCTTGGATGGGCTCCTGGGTTTCAAGTAGGAGGTCAAACAGCTGTGCCCTCAGTGGGTTGCAGGGCATTGGCTGGAGGAGACAGCTTGTTGTTGGGAGTGAAACACAAATCCCAGGCAAACTCCTTTAAACTTCTAGTTAATTAAGCCAATCAAACTAAATTTGAACACTGACCTTTTAATTGTCTGGCTTTAATGCATCTGTGTGTCTGAAAATGTGCAAAATGCTATCAAAAACGAGAGGCAGACATACAAAGGCTTTGTGATGCTCCCAAACTGGACTTTCAATATTAAATATAGACCTTTGCAACAATGTTTGTGACAGTAATATCCATAAAAATTCATCAGAATTGCAGGAAAATAGAGCTTGAGGAATTAGAGCTGTCACCTAGCCTGAAAGGAGGAATGAAAGCTTTCTGTGGTGGATGATTCACGTGTCTGTTGTCAGCCTCTCCTCACCCTCCCCAGTTAGGCTGCAGAGCTGTTGCCTTGCACAAGTCCTGCTTAAGCTGCTTTCCTGTGCCTGGTCATGCAGCACATGAGAGGTCTGGGCTGATGTTGCAGGTAACAGAGTTCAAATTATGTTCAAAATCACACTGCTAGCCTGTTTTGCCAAGAGACCTTAAGGTTGGGAGCAAAACTGTTAATTAATTAGAAATACTCAGAGGCACCCCGTAGATGTTTAATTTTTTATTTGGATGCTATGTTACCAGGCTGCCAAGTGAAGGTGAGGTTTTTACTTAAGGCCACACTGACCTTGTGGTGAACTGCTGCCAGATAAACTGGTCTGGCTCCTCTTCTCCAGTTCCACAGTCACATCCCTTTTGCCATCCAGCCCTGGCACAGGACAGCTGCTCTCTGCAAGAGTAGCCTTCTGCTGGTTTAGTTTTTATCATTAGCTCATCTGCCAGGCACCAGAGAAGCAAGAGAGATGGTGGGAATATGAAGCCAGAAGCAGGTAGGGATAGACAGGATGTTCCCATCAGAAGTCACTGCAAGGTCTCTCTCTGCTCTGGAGATCAAGGTCTAGGTCTTTTTTTTGGTGCATTATTCTGTGCAAAAGGCATGCAAGAAGACAGAAGAAATGCGCATGGAATCAGAGAATAGGATGAACCCAGTGCTGCACTACTTACAGAAAATCAACAACTACTGAGCTAACATCAGTTACAGTGAGTTCCAACACAAATATAAGAAAAATAGCGTTCACTGCACTGGGAAAAATGAATTTATAGACTCTGACTGAATTGCTTTTACAAAAGTTGCTCTTTTTTTCCTTACGATTGCTGTGTTCACATTAAAAATATGCAATATGAACCACAGTAATGTTTTTCCAAATATTTTGTAAGCTATTTGGTTTACTGCCAAGAAGGCATGTAATAAAAATTAAAAATAGAGTGTTTATTAAAAAATCCCCTCTCAGCATGCATTATTCCTGACATTTGTTGAAATAAGAAGATACATGAAAAATTATTTATAGATTTTGTGAATTACAACAAGAAATAAAATTCAATCAGAATGACACTTGGGGAAATATTTTTATGGAATATGGTAATAAGTGAAAACACTTGTGACATTAACTGAAGATAAGAGATATTAGAAGAATTATTGGAGGATTTAACACAATAGAACCATATGCTTGGATTTAAAAGGTAATTGTCCGAAAATTTAACTCATTTAAGTGTTTTTAAAATATCTTAATCTGGAAACAGCCCAAATTGCTGAGAAATTGCATAGCTCACAAAGGCTCCAGACACTTCAAAATTAAAATAAGGTATAGATATATTTTAAATTCTGTGGTAATGAGTCTAGTTTATTTTTATGAATTAGAAGGAAACTCTTCAGAACATGAATTTTCTTTGGTAGCAGTACCCGGTAGGCAGGATTTTTTTTAATTAGAGGTTACCTCCATCTTTGGAGTTTATGATTTATTTTGGGATTTAACTGCAACAGCATAAGCTGGGCTCACTTAGAAGGAACCCTTGTTCCAGAATTTTAATAACAAGAGTGAGAAAATGAATAGATTCTTGAAAAAGATGAATTAAAGATTAAACACTGCAAGAAGAAAACTGAGCTAACAACTAAAATTTAATAAATAGACTAAATTAATTACCAAATTAAAAAGACAGGGAATCAAGACAAACTTTGTTGTTGACTCAGGTGAGGGTTGCATTATTTTACTTTTAGATTTCAACTTCTTCTACCTACATTCCTGCCCAGAACTCTAGCTGATATATTATATTTATATCCCAGAAGAAGGATGTTGGTATGTGTTGATTATACAGACTTCACAGACTACAAGAATTGGTATGTTACTGGTCTTAGGTATTTGTCAAGGAAATTTTTCTGGTTCTTTTCAAGGAAGCACAGATTTATGAGGGCCTTAAATGAAAATGCTTTAACACTTATGCCAGAAATTATATAGTACAGGACTTAATATGTAAGTCATGTCCTTTCAGAGTGAGATGCACCTATAATTAATGCTTTATATAAGTTTTATGGAAATTTGGACTCCTTCAAATGACAATTTGCAGTTTCTAATACATTGAGCTCACTAATTAGAACTCAAAATCAATTTGATTAGCACAAAGCTTCTCAAAAGATATGCAGAGAAGATTTCAACTCCTGAACCTTCCAGTGTGTGGATATCTTATTTCAGATTAATGATAGCAACTTTTGCTTCTCTGCATGTAGAAAATCAAAGTCTACTTGGCAGGGAAAGGAGAGGAAGGAGAGAGAAGCATCAGGGACATGTATCTAATGCTTGGGACTGTCAGTGGTGTTGTCATCACGGTCCTCATAATTTTGTACTACAAGAGGTATTGTATAAAGTATATAAACAATCCTGAAAGCAAAAAAAAAAAAAATCATTTGCTTTCGAATGAGCACTCAAATCACCTGTGCTTCAAGATTTATGTTCCTTCTACCCAAAAACTTGCAAAAAAATCACCACTCTAACCCAAATAGAGAGTGCTCCACCCAGCAAAGTCTATTCCTCAAGCATTAAGACGAGAAAAGAGAAGGTTGAAGAGGAGATGTGACTGAAAGTCCCTAAAAAGAAGGAATGAAGTGAATGTGTGAGATACAAAGGGGACTGGGAAGTGAGAAGGTAGGCACTGCACTTGCAGGGTGGGCAGCTGTTTACTGGGTAGGCGGGTTCATTGCACACTGGTTACTTTTATGTTCCATTTTCTCAGTACTGAGTTACAATGAATGTAAGGAATAGTTATTTTTTTGGCATGGGGTACATTGAGACTGTGTGTCTGACTTGAAAACAAATAAACCCATAGATGAGATCTTTCAGTCCTTTGGAGGACCTAAGAGCCAAGTCTGTCAAGCTGGGCAGTTCATCAAGAATATCCTGTGTCAGACCTTTGGTCTGACTCTTAGAAACATAGCTAATAAAGCTCAGCCCTGAACCCCTCACGTGTAAATTATCCTCTGGTCCTTCTGTAAATTTTTTCTTTACAGCCCAGGAAATGAGTCCAGAAGGCAATTTGTAGCTGCTGCTCTGTTTTGACAGAAGCAAGATGTGTATGTTCCAGTGAAAAAGTTATCATCAGGGTTTTTTTAGGTGGTTTTGCAGGAAAAGCTGTCACAATTCCCTAGCTCCCAGCAAGTCTTTTGCTGTTTTCAAAGGTCTTGAACTTCAAAAAAGTGGTAATTAAAAACACTATATCTAAAATCCTCTGCTTGTCATTCCTTCCAGGAAAACACTTTCTCTATTCATGTATCATTTTGTTTTCCTAACTGCACAATCTTTTGACAAATATTTACCTAGCAAGCAAATCATTAAACATGACTTTTCTTTTAAGATTGAATTTGATGGCAGTTAAAAATTGACCTTTGATGGACACTTAAATTCCTTTGAATGGGTCAATTTGCCAGCTTAAATTCTCTTCGTATCTTCATATGTGGTCGTGTACAGCAAATACTGCACTTTCTGCTTGCATTAAAAATCTCAACATTTCATGATTTCTTTCTCCTCTATTCTGAGCTAGTGTAGTAATTTGATTAACTGCTAATAGTCTGGTGGCACCTTGGAGTGCTGTCCTTGTTGGCTTAAGAATGTCATATCATACTCATTAAAGTTAACAAAGCTACTCATTCCCTTTTTATATCTAAAATCAGTCAGCTTTTACAAAAATATCGCACATCTCAAAATATATTAAACTGTTTAAAAGATGGTCTCAAAAGCTTCCAAGTAATAACCCAAACAGATGAAGAAAGGCTACCAAAGTGACTCAACATTAACAGTTCTGTCCTTCAGAAATTACTCAAAGGTAATTTGAGTAATTTCTGAAGGACAGTACAGTGACTTGCAGCACTTTTATGGGAGCTTTCTCATGGTGCAGTAGGACAACATACACATGCAACCCTTTTCAGTATAGACTCTGTAGGTCATACTTCTTGTAGTAAAAAGGATAACAAAAATAATAACAGAAAAGGAAAAATATTACCTTTGGCAAACAAAAGGGAAACCCCGAAGTGTATTTATTTATGACAGCAAAGTCTGGAGGTGAATGAGCTCCCTGCTTTTCTAGTATCTCTATTTTACTTCTTGCCACACCCTTGCTCCTTGGTGGACCAAAATCTGCCTTCTTCAGTTAGACGAAAAAAAAAAGCACGCTTTGTTAAAAAAAATGCTGGGCCATTGTGGGTTTTTTTGTGCTTAAACACTTATTTGCCTTGGTCTCCAGTGGTACAGCTGTCAGCTGTACTTCCTTCTGGTCTGCTGCTTTTGTTTGATGAAGAGGTTCACTAACTCTGTTCAAGAACTAGCTGGCCTATAGAAAAAAGAACACAGAACTGTAATAACACACTGAATCACTTAAATGCTGAAAGCACAGTGAGCTGAAAGCACACTGAGCTTCTAGGAGAAGAATAAGAATAAGGCTTCCTTCCAAAAGAAGTCCAGGATAAAATCCAGTTTCCTGTGTAGGATTGGGGGCCATGCAGCAGAAACAGGGAACCATCTACTTTAAAATTTCTGCTTCAACTAGTAGATGCCCACCAAGCTCCTGCAGTCAGTATCTGTTTCCTGCCAGCCCATTTGTGTGTCAGATCTCATGGAGCCTGTGTGGGAGCAGACTGCAAGAGGCCTCCAGGGCTCCTGGAGGCATAGTGCTTAGCTCAAGCCTCTACCCTGGGTTCTTCTCACAGTGCCTCAGACTGAATTCCTGGCTGTACTTCCAGAAAATTCTGGAAATTCCTGTTACTTGAATGTGTCGATTGCACTAGAAATATCAATACATATGTTTTGAGTCTTTAATGATTACAGACATGTGGGTGACTGTGTGATTCCATGACTTCATAGCCAAATTTGAGAGACTGAGAAACATGAATAGATTCAATTGCCATCTTAGTTAAGTTTGATTTAGTCTTTCTCCCCTAACATACGGTAAAAATTACTGGAAAGATTTTGAAACCTATTAGGAGAAATTATGAAATGCATGTTAGAGGAATCTAAGTGGCTTAGTGTAAAACAGGAGATACTTAAAGATGATATGCAAGTTAATATTTGAGACTATAGCACCTTTAGAGCCAGTGTGAACACGTGTGGTCAAGAAGTTTTCATATGTTTTCCATAAAAATACATTCTAAACTGTTATTTTCTTCCTCAGTTGGCTCATATACTTAGGATGACTCTCAATTCAGTTCATTGCAGTTCACCTTCCAATCCCAAAGATGCATTGTTCAATGAGTATTGTCATAAAAGAGAGAGAAAAAAAGAGGAGTACACTGTGATTTATCAGGGACATCAAAATATAGCACATTTTGTGGATGTAATGTCAGACTAGACATTCTATCAAGCTGTCCACAATGCCTGTAGCATGATCTCTACATTTCAAGAATCCCGAAAGAAAAATTGACTTATTTCTCAGCATAAAGTTATCTTACATCCAGAGTGGTGTTGTGCTGGAGGAATATGACATGCTGATAAAATAAGTGACAAGTAATAAAATTGTTTTCTGAAAGGCAGCTAAGTTTAAATGCAGAAGAGAAGTCCACCACCACACAACTCAGTACACCAGCTGTTTGCACATGACCCACAGCACTACATGTATGCACCTTGTGCATAAATGCCATCCAGTGACATGTGAATGTAAACCTTAATCCATTATTGTAAAATTTTAACAAACAAAATATGGTGATAAAGCACCCAGCAGCTGAGGAAGCATGAATCTCTCATGGCAGAGATGAGTGATGGGGAATGGCAAGAAGAAAGAGAGAGGAGGAGAGAAACTACAGCAATCACTGTAAAACAGTAACATGTGCTTGTAGCCTTTAAGATCAACTAAGACCTAGTTCTACTAAGGCCAGAGATACTGTGAAAATGCTCTGGCTTTGGAAATTAATGACAGAGATGTTAAAAATGCTAATAAAAATAATCTCTTTTTTTAAACTGAGCCATTGAAATTATGTAGGCAGAATTAAATAGCACACTATTAGAAATAGATTCACCTTTTAAACAGGAAAAAGCATTTTCATGCTGAATATGTAAACTAGGTCAGCTCTTATTTAAATTCTGTATTGCTGAGAAAAGGACGCCAAAGGGAATGTGATTTATCACTAGATCCATCTGGCAGATCATAGCAAAAAGCTAGTGTTTTAATTACCATTGCTTTGTCAAATCATAAAAATCACAGAAATGTGTAGTGAAAAGGACCTAAAATGAATCTTTTATATGCTCCAGTAATCAAGTAAGATTACACTTCTTCTGGGAGATACTTGGCTGAATCATAATCATCCATGGCTGGGGATTTTACTATCTTTCTTAAAGCCTGTTAAAGCCTTTTAGCACTTTTTTCTATGTTAGCCTTAATAACAAAAGGTTTTCTCTCATATTTGCCTGATACCTCCATTTCTGAAAATTAAGCTAATTATTTTTTCTTCTAGCTTTAGTAGACATGGAGAACAGCCACAATACTCCTTTATTACTGCAACCTATATATAAAAAAATCCTTTATTCAATTATTTTCTGAGCTACCTGAACCCTTTTATTTGTATTTTTTATAGACCACAGTGCCAACAACCTCTCCAGCTGACTAACCTTCTGTACCTGCTGAAACACCTTTGAGAGATTTCCCCATAGTCCATGAATTCCCTTGATAATAGCCAGAATGGTGTAATTGCAGAGCTGTTCTACCTTTGAATATTGGTGTGTTCCAAAGGCAGGATCAGGGAAGCTGGAGGTGGACAGAGGCAATGATGCTCCATTGCTGCCTTTCTTATCCTCAGTCTGCCCCTTCACATCCAGCTCTGGGAGGTAATTTCAGCTGAGGGCCACATGGATGAAGGGTGAGGACTTCTCCCCCCTCCTCTGTCCTGAGGCTACACAGGGTCCTGAGGGAAGGGGACAGAAGAACTAGGGAAAGTTAGGTGGCCTTGAGAATTCATAGTGATTCCAAAGTCTGGCTGAACTGAACAGGGCAAGATTCCTCTATCACAACTCTTAGAATTTGGGTCAGGATGGAAATTTGTGTCACATATATGAGAGGTCAAGTGATTGCCTTGGTTTCATTCAGACGTGACAACTAGGAGTTTAAATTCTGTGTCCTGGGTGCTAATTTTTATAAAGATTATTAAGAAAGTGATATCTAAGCCTTCTCAAACTTTTTCCTTCTGATGGCATCCTACTAGGTACCTTCAAATTTTCTGGTATTCATTGTTCAGGCTGAAATTTGGTATCTTTTATTTTGTGAAGGTGATGCTTTAGTTGAGCCAAAATTATTCTGTTTCTAATGATAATACAATATAGAAAAAAAGAAAATACCTCTCCCACCATGAAAAACAAATGCGTGATTGCCATTACAGAATTCTAATATTACTGGCTAAACAGAAGGAGTGAGGCTCACCATACTTGTTATTTTGAGTTAATATTATTCCATTTGACAAAACCGTGATGATTGAAAGACATTTTTTCATTTGCACATACTTCTTTAGAATTGATTCTCCTCCCATTTTTATGCCTTCTAATCTTTTGTTAGTGTTTTATCTTCTTTGCAAAAAATAAAATTGGATGGACAAAGATCTCGAAGAAAAAAGGCTGAGTGACTGGATACCCAGAAGTGAATCTCCTAAGGTTTTCCTAGAGGCTGGAGCATGGATCTTCTCCACAACACCCCCTTTTCCTCTGCAGCTGGAAGAGGACACAACTGGGAGAAGGTAGCATGGCCAGACCTGTCTGAAGGCCTGTGTAGTATCTCCTGAGGTGGACTGAGCTTTTCAGGCAAACAATTAGTCCAGTAAGGTGGAGGGATGCCTTCTAGGAAAGGAGGAGAAATTCTAATTTTTTTTCTTGTCTTTCTTGGGCATATGTGCTGCAGAATTTTTTAAAATACATTTTAACTCTTCATATGTACTTGAACTGCTTGCACAAAGAAATTAGATAGGGTCTTTTGATGTTTTTGTAACATACTTATCTAGAGTGAGATTTATGAGTATTACTAGATATTACTGTGAGGCCACACCATGGCAGACCAGAGTGGGAGAATCCGCTCCCTTGACCTGGTGATGATGCTCTGCCTGATGCACCTGAGGGCATTTTATTCAGTTCCTTGTCATTTCTCTTAAGGCACTTTACTGCCTCTGCTATAAATTGTCTTTAGTTTGTCTTATTACTGTTTTCAATTCTTCCCAGCTAAAGAAATAAACCCCATCTCTTTGCATCCTCTCATGAGAAAACAAAACACACCCCAAAACCCCTGTAGCTAGGGACTTTCATCATTGTAGCTTACTTTAAAACCTGTCTTTCTTACATGACTCATTCATTTCAGTGTTTACTGGAGAAGGGTATTTTTTTAGTAAATGGAGAAAAAGCAGATAATATTTTTGTATCACAGATTTAGAAAGCTAGGAGAGGTAGTTATGGATGGGAATCTTGTATCTACTCAGGGGAATAATACAATATTCTGTCCTACAACAGTATTTTACCTTATTATTTTGAATAATTTTTAGTGTGTTTTGTGAAATGCTTTGAGATCTCAGAGGGAAATCTTATGCAAGAATTCAGTCTCAAAAGATGTTGAAAATGCCAGTAAAGCTCTGTCCAGTAAAGCACTTAAACAAGTATTTAACTCAAAGTGCACAAGAATACCCTGGGGCATAAATATCTTAAAGCTAAATACATACTTCTGTGCTTTGTTGGATCAAAACCACAGCTCTCAAATTCTGGCAGGACTGAGCCCTTGTGCTTTTTGTTTTTATAGAGTATTTGTTTACTGAGTTTCTTAAACCTTTCGCTCAGCTCAAATACAGTTCTAAAGAATATTTCCAAAGCTGTGCTGCCTGATCCTTCACTATTTGTGGCCACTAAAAAGCTTTCTTTTGATAAGAATAAGACCAAATCTTCATGGTATAGTCTGTGTCCTAAAGTTATACTTAAATAATGATTCTTCTTGCTTACAAAAAGCAGCCAGAAATGTCCTGTGCATTTCATAAAGCAAGACAGAGGGAAACCTTTCCCTCGAGGCGTTTCCCACCTGTCTGTATGGCAGTGCGCCAGGGGAGCATCATGTGTAGGCAAGGCTGTGAGCAGGGAAGGGGAAGATGAGCTGGGAATATACCCATACCTTAGGGGTACAGCATGAGCCCTGCAGAAACACTTACAGCAAACAGCCTCTCTCACTGCAGAAAGAACAAGTTAACAGCCTGCCACTTTGGATAAAAGAGTTTGCCTTCCTTTCTCACTACTTCTCAAAGATGAGAAGGTAGACAGCATCATAAAAGGCAATAGTTACAAGAGGCAATTAAAAAGTAAAGAGGAAGGCAAACTTAGGAGGCACAATAGAATCAGGCTATGGATTTCTTGCTCATCTTAGAAAAGCAGAAATAAGAAAACCAAGAAAGTGCTCTCTGAAAGGCTTTCCTACTAGGCTGCGACCAGAGTTCAAGAATACGCCTGCACTTACTGCGTACAGAATGCCAGAGCTGTCTTGGTAAATCATATCAGCACTCTTATAACAAAGTCTGAGGGTTTATTTTTAGCACAGTGTTAACTATTGCAACTACCTGGATGTACTGTGAGAACCTGCCAATGAACTTCTCAGTCATATCATCAGTACTCAGCCAACAGTTAAATTGGATAGTGTTCATGAACTCCTAATCCAGCTTTTACAAGCATTCAATTTTTTTTGTTTTTTTTTTTTTTGGTTGAGGGTCAACCGCTTATTTTTTTGGGTTTTAAAAATCCTTTTACTTTGTAAGCTGAATGTGTGGAAAACTACTGGTCTTTTCTCCTAGTAATGGTTGTTTCTGGCCTACAAAATAAAAGCTGCAGAACCACAGGCAAGATCAGAAATCACAAAACACAAATAACCCAGAAGAAATTGAATCAAAAGAGCATAAAATATACAAACAGTGCACGAGATGCAATTTTACATAGAGAAAAAAGTAGCAAGAAAGTAATTGTACATTAAACACTAAGAAAACCTCTTGTTATCAAAGTCTGTTAAAGGAGCAACCTGTATTTTTATTGTATTAGGTCCTAAAATTCTGGAAGACGGATTTGTTTTATTATAAAATACACAAAGGAATGGTAGAATTTCTTAAATTTTTTCATCTACTAACATCTTCTTTAAAACCTAGCCAGTCCATGGTTTACTGGTTTATGTTTTTGATATATTTTAGGTCTTGCTTTACTCTTCTTTATAAATTCATGCAGTACCCCGCTGTACACATATCCTCTTTGAAGTTCAAAGAAAGCGATTAGCACTTAAAAGAGTTTTGGATCTATCAAACCTGAAATTGAAGTTTGTATGAAAAGTCCTTATGAAGATAACTCTGTCAAGAGATAGAAAAGAGAAGAAATATGGACATTTTAAAATCAATTCATGGTAAGTAAATCATTAACTGTACCTTTTTTTTATTTAAGGAGCTACATTTTTTTCTCTCTTCTTAGTTATTTTGTGGCTTGTTTCTGTCATTAGTAATTTATATTTTTTAAACGACTATGAGTAAACTGCAGGGATACTTCCTCTCCTGGATATCCATGAGAAAAATTACTTTATTCTATTCGTGGTTTTTCTGTTTTGCATGGCTTTGAACACAAGAATGTGCTGCATTTTACACCAATTAGATTTTCTGCAAATTTCCATGATAACAAGTAATCAGTATTTTGTTTTTGCAAACAGAATCCATCAATGTGAAAATGCCAGAAGCAAGGCAAGTATGATAAATTACTGTGATGATCAATACCATTATGATTCATTGCACAGTAGGTCCCATATTGCCCCTGTTGTTTCATTATTTTGTGAAGCATTTGCTGTGTGCTGTGGAACAGATCCTGATGACAATTGCATCATTAACAAATCTTTTGCTAATTTAGGGAGTTTTTCACCCTCTCTTTAATGAGACAAATATGACTGATTGCAGATTAATTTAACAAGCAACACCAGATCTTTTTTCCAGACTTACACTGGTTTTCTCTTGTCTGGGAGCAGAGGCTGCAGCAATGGCTGGGGGATCTGACCCACCTAGGCTGGTGGTGGCTGATGCCACTGCCCAGAGGGAGCTGCTGAAGGGAGAGGCAGCTGTGCAGACCCCAAAGGGCTGCAGAGGTGCTGAGACCTTTCTCCTGGGGCAGGGACAGTCAGCAGGGACAGGACACCTGCCTGTGAAAGGTGTGCCCAGTGCAGGACCTCCTGCTGCAGGAGGCTGAGCTGCAGGACGTGGTCAGAGGGCTGCATAATGCCAGGGAGACTGAGAAGGAGTTGGATAGCTGAGCCCAAACACAGCCTTGGTCAAACAGCCTAAAACTCCCCCAGCAGCACACACAGAAGGGAGGGAGGGGGCCAGTAACACAGAAGAATGGAAGATTGCAACAGTGAGAACCTACAAGAGGAAGAGGGTTCCCCCCAAGCCTGACATGCCCTTGCAGGACCAATTCACTGTCTTGCAAGCTGAAAAGGGAAGATTTAAGCATTCAATTTTTTTTGGACCCGAAGAGAGCTGGAGAGGACCTTTCTTCAAGGGCGAGTTGTGATAGGGCAAAGGGGAATGGCTTTAAACTAAAGTTTAGATTAGATATTAGAAATAAATACTTAATTGTCAGGGTAGTGAGGCACTGGAACAGGTTGCCCAAAGAAGTTGTGGGTGCCCCATCTGTAGAAGGCTTCAAGGCCAGATTGGATGGGGCTTTGAGCAACCAGGTCTAGTGGAAGATGTTGCTGCCCTTTGGAAGGATGTTGGAACAAGATAATCTTGAAGGTTCCTTCCCACCTGAAACGTCCTATGATCCTATGTAAAATTTTATTCTTGGTCTGAGTTTCAGAAAAAAATGAAGTCTTTACTCCTAGTATGCCTGTCATGGTGCCTTGCAGTGAAGAGGATGAAGTGGTGGCAAGTAACAGTCATAAACCCAGACCTGTGGGGATTGCAGAATTCCAGTGGTTTTATTAAACAATATGACTACAAAGTGCAAATGAGAGTACAAAGTGAAAAAAAAGAAGGCATAATAAAGTGAGATTTCCTATGTGTAGATCATAAAGTCCAAAGGAAGATGGCTGTGACTTGTCTGGCAAAGGGAGCTGGACTTTTCAGTTCTACTTCTTGTGAGAGTAAATCTTGGATATTTACAATCAGCCTCAGGTTATTGTGGAAATAAAACCACGAATGCATTGAAAGGTAGTATAGATTTATAACAGTATAATAATTTTTGGTTTAAAACAGAGATTCATTCTCTCTTCTGTGTATCAGAAATACAACATAACCTCCCCTTACAGTACTAACACTCTTTTGAGAGCTGAATGACTTTCTGAGATTTTAAAATCCAGTCTGCTAGATAGTTTAGGAATTAAAATTAATGGAAACTGAACCCTCTGAGAAATTTAGCATCTGTGTCAGAATCTATTCCTACCCCAAACGAGCTAAGTAATGAAATAGCACAGATTAATATATATTTCCTATATGGTCAAGCTTATTGAGAAACAGTGCATATGCCAAGTAGCATGGAATTTTAGAATTAATTATTTATAGAATTAATTATATATTTATATATTTATTATAAGTATTTCCTGGACATGTAATGGAAAACGGAATCAATGCAGAAATGGGATTACGAGCACAGAATTTTGAAATACTTGAGGCAGGCATAAAAATTTAGACATGTCACGAAGATTTTCCTGACAGAAATATCTACAGAAAGACTATTCTTTCTGATGGAAAATTGCAATTCCCACTTCCCTACAGAAAAATCTCTTATGTAAAACTTTTACTAACTCCTTGATGTTATTTCATATTACAGCATGATGTGGTGTTATGGCAATTTTTGCATTCTAAATTGCATACCCAAAATACAGACAAGCACAATTGATATCTCCTTAGCAGTACTTGATTATACTTTAAAACAGTATTATTTTAATGATATAAGATATACTTTAAAACAGTATTATTTTAATCGTCTTAATATTTATTAAAAAGAAATATCTCATTGCAGTTTAGCCAACACAACTTTTTTTGAGGGCAAGCTCGTAAATGATACATTCAGAAGGACACTGAAATCCAAATATAAAATGATTAAGTTTAAAGATATGCAAAATTTGATGTTGTGGTTTTGGTTCTAGCCCACATCTAAATTAAATGAAAATTCTTATGGTTAAACACTGATTTATAACCATTTTAAGTGTTTCTTTCAAGGCTGTTTAACTTGTACTGTGACTCAAAAGCACTTCAGTCTCAAAAGCACCTAATTTAAAATACATGTTTAAGAACTATTGATTCCGTTCCGTTCCGTTCCGTTCCGTTCCCTTCCCTTCCCTTCCCTTCCCTTCCCTTCCCTTCCCTCATTTACAGGCTACTCAGCCAATCAGAAGGTTTAAATCTTAAATGCAAAAAGGCATGAGCAACATGTAGGGAATTTGCACTGTGAAAAAAAACCAGAAGAAATAAATTGTGTGAAGGATGAATTTTAAGGCAGAAATGCTGCAGTGTTTCTACGATTGGTAAAGCAAACTCAGATTTAGCAAAAATTCTGCATGTCACATCAAACTAAAGGTTGCTGCAAAAACATAGAATTAAAAAAAAAATTACAAACAAAAATGGCAATATACTTGGTCTAAATGTTTTATCTATTTTTGCTCTTTCAAATTAAACTGCATTTTATGAATTCCCTTATCTGAGAGGCAAAGCTGGTGACAGGATGCCTTCCAAAGCATTAGAAGATAAAGCATTGTTAAAAAAGAAATAGTAAACTGTTTGCAAAGGCCTCAGGTTTCTTGACCTTTCAGTGAAACAGAATATTTGGAAGGACTTTCAGGAACTGCATGATTTTTAGTGTGCAATTACCAGTGGAGTGGCAGTTCAGAAATTGCATATGATGCTCCACTTGTGGCTGTTTTGCTGCTCTGGGTGACAGCAGCTGGAACAGCTCTGTGTTGCTCAGGCACGAGTAGGTGACAGCTGTGCATGGAGCTCTTAATTGAAAATGTGGTAAACCTCTGAGTTCCTTGCTTCAGCTTATTGAAGATAGCAACATTCATATGGGTTCAAAGAGATAAAAATTTCATGGAAGGGTAAACTAGCAGTTTCCTAACTACACAGAAAAAACACATCAGCCTAAGGAGGTCTCTGGAGCTGAAAGCAGTTGGAACCTTGGAGCATATTAGAAAGAAATACTGTGCTCATTGTTTGTTCAGGCACTTGCCAAAATAATATTTTTTGAGTACACAGTTGTTTGCAATGCATATCTGCATTTCTTATCTCTTTCATATAGTAGTCAATATCCTAACAGCAGGGAATTTTGCCATTTTTAACAAAGTTTGTGATTTCACAAATGTTAAAACAAGGCAAAACAGTGAGTTTTGTCTGCTGCCAGAACCCTAGAATTAACTCTGCTTGGGGAAGTGCTGGTAATTATTTCTGAGCAAAAGAATATTGCCTAGATGGTGTTCCAAAGTAATGCCAGTCAAATTCAAAACAATGCAGGTCTCTGGTTTTCACTTTTCAGTCTCAAAAATATTAATAGTATTCACACACACACACACATAAAAATTGGAGCAATCACATTCTTGAGTGATAAGGTAATTACAAGACATAGTTATGATGCAAATAGCTGCTCCCCTCATATAAGTAAAAATTTCAGATGATACAGTCTAAAAATATTGAAAAGTTTAGAAGTTAAGATAGTAAAAGGGAGGTATTTATGCCTGTCAGAAAACCAAAAGCAAGGTTTATCTCAAAATGGCAAAAATATCCTGGCAAATAGAGATAATAACATTAAATTATCAAGAGGGAGAACAGCAACCGTTTCATAAACTCAGTGCTCTGGTTTTGTGTGCAGTGTATGTCTGCTGCCTCTGTGAATTCATGCAGTTTATTTCAAAAAAATCAAGAACAAAAGATTAATTCTTGTCTCCATCTGGCACATCAGGCAGCTGAATACGCTTCAGATTTAGAAAGACTTTTCACATTAAAAGTGACTTAAAAAATTACGGGAAAAATGTATTTGGTGTTCCTGGGGACTATAAAGCATTCAATTCTGAAAGCAAGATACTAACAGAATATAAAATTATATATATATATATGTATACATAGCCATTTAGTCAACTTCCAACTTTCATGTTGAAATCTACATGAAACCATAATGAAAAATTTATTTTACTTCTTTTGCAGACTCCAAAATGAAATTATAAATAGACATCAAGGAATAATGTTCGAAAGAGTAACTAATTACTATTTAAAAACTGATCTCAGTATGATATACTCAAATATAGTTGTAGCATAGGAGCTGCTGTAGAGTGGCGTATCACAGGTTCAAGTGAAAGACGTTGTCCTCTGACACTGCCTTTGATTGCAGGGGCTTTTTGAATTTATGTTTGTTACTTTGATGTCACATTGAAGAAAAATTGTAATGCATAAATATGTAATTATAATTCATAAATATACATGAATTCTGGCTTTTCAATTCTGTTAGAGGCTGCAGGATCCAGTGAACCTGAGGACCCAGGGGCTTTCTGTCACTGCCAGCTGACTCTGGGCATTCCTGCAGCTCTGCCTCCCCAGCTGTGGCCAGCAGTGACCTGAGCAGGTTGTGGGAGTTTCCACTTGTCAGTCATCCTCCCATTCTCACTGGGCCTTTGGGATTATAGCATTTAGTCTTTAATCAGGTCACAAATTAAAATAAAAAAATAATTCTGACTCCTTCTAAGCCTGTTTTGACAAACTTAAGGCTCTAGAACAAGAAATGTAGCTCTGTATGTAATGGACTGTGAACGAGCTGGGGAGATCATTATCCTAGGAAAGCTGAACTCCTTGGATGCAATGTCTCTCTTAGGTGTAAATCCCCTGTGGACTCCAGGCAGTGGAGTGGGTCTCAGGGTGCAAAGAAAGGCCCAGGTTTCAGCTCTGCCTGCCATCCAGATGTGGGGTCAAGGAGGTGCAACCTGCAAAACTTCACGTCTGATTATGAAATGCTTCTTTCTGCAAGAAACAATAGTTGCTCCTATCTTTCCAGTTACTGCTTCCAGCCCACTTTCATTATTTTATTTATATAATTATTATATTGCAATGGAAGCAAAATTTCAATTAGTTTTTCATTGCATTACTTTTCTACTTCTTGCCTTTCAATCCAGCTTTCCAATGAATCATACAGAACATAAGAAATAGAAAATCTGTCATTTTTCTTTGCCTCCCAATGCACACGGTTTTCAGAGCTGCTGTAATCTGATAGCATTATAATATAATTTTTTTTTTTCAGAAAGAGAGAAGAAAAAGAAAACAACTGTGGAAACATCAATTTGTATTAAGGGAAGCCTCACTATTTGTTGTTCCTAGCTGATCCTACTGCTCCTGGTCACAGTGCTCCTTAAGGCAGTTTGAATCTTCCACAGCTGCTCCTGGCAACACAGTCACGTGTGTCAGCTGCTTCTTACCAGCAATGAAAGTGAGCAGTGAAAGATTTAAAAATAATTGGAATAAGTTTGAAAGTATAGGTAAACGGAGGGATAAAAATTAGATAATGGAAATTAAAGAAAAGTTTAATTGTTATCGCACACACATTTACTTTACTGCTATGAACAAAACTTTCCTGATTGCAGACATTCATGTTAATCAAACAGTAAGCCTAGCAAACAGTAACCAAACAGGATAAAAATCATTATCAATCAGATCCTCAACCTCATCACATCATGACATGACATAATAGTCTTTCAGATGAGGACTATAATATGAATAGCCTTTTTTCCCCAAGCAAATAATTTGAGAAATAGCAATTACATTTTCCAACCTCTCTTTATGGGGACTGTTAATGTCTTTGATGTTACTCTTTCCATTACATCTCCTTTCAAGCTTCAGAAATATTTAATGCATGAATACCACAGAATCTGTTCAGGAAATGGTTTTTATTAAATAAATGTGGTTTTACTAAATTCATAGTCATTTTATGTTCACTTTCTGTAGGTATACTTATACCAAAATTTAATGGCAAAACTCTTTTTGAGTCACTTGAACATCAGTTCAAGCTGTCAACAGGAAGGATTTGATGTGAAAAGTCAGGCTGAACAAGAAAGCTGAGTAAGGGTTAGGTTGGTGACACCAAGAGGTTTGGTTCACCAGCAGGACATGCAAGGTGTGGATCTGGTTCTTGTTACTGTCAAGGCTCAGCCACCACCGGGTATTCATTCTTCACAAAGTCCCTGAAAGCCTAAATCGTGCTGGGGAAAGGGGACAAAAAATTGTCCACTTCAAATACAAGTCTGCACATAGACAAGCACTCAAAGGCATATTGTGCATCAGGAAGAGTGGCTCTAAACAGGGCAAATCCACAGTGAAGGTGGAAATCTCAATTTAGAGATATTACTGTAAAAATGGTGGTCAGGCTCAGCAGGATCAAGACTTATCACAGTGGCAAAAGACACTGTAGAGCTACAGGCACGAGAAAATACCCACTCCCAATTGTTTCCACTAAAGCCAAAGCTGAGCTGGATCCCCCTGTGGCAGCCAGTCCATGCGGAGGTGACTCTAGCACAGACTGACCCAGAGGTGCTACTCACTTTTTTCTCCAGCCAAATCAGCTGTTCAGTTACCTTCCACTCCACTCCTATAATTTGAAACCAATTTGTAGCCATTCCAAATGATCATAGCAAATTTTCCAGCTGGCAACTTCAACAATAAGCAGAAAAAGCTATTTTATTTACTGCACTCAGTTTTAGATTTGCCATAGGTACTTAAATCTCAATTGGACAGCTGTTTCTACACATGCCCAGTTTGAAGGAATGGAAGTGACAGGTGGCAGTAGCAGTAATTCCTTCGTCCATCAGGCTTCCTGCAAGTCTAAGTGGTTTTGATTAATGCCTGTGCTTATCAATTTCTCTCCAAGATCATTCATATATCAGAGCAATCTGACTGTGACAATGGGTAAACAACCATTCCCTCCACCATATAAATCGTTTCTAGACACCTCTAAATTCAGGAATAGATAAAATAATTTATTTTAATGACAGGAACATTGGGTTCTTTGTGAGTTTTTATGTACACTGCTTGTCCCATACTTGGTGTTTAGTCATCCTCAGCTCTTCAAAGGCGATCTTCTTATTCCATAATAAAAATTCTGAGAGGACACACTTTCCCCCCCACCTCCAGATCTTATATGCTCATTACAGAGTGTACCACTGGCAAGATTATTCTTTCATCTGCAATGGGTGCTGTAATTGGAAGCAGGGTGTATGGCCTTAAATTTAACGTGCTGCAATAATTCAGTCCATTATTAAAAAGTGTGTTATATTACATTCTCAGGAAGAGAAAGGAAAACCTTCCAAAGGACAACCTTTTAGATCTATTAATTTGAAACCAGTGCTTCTTAAGAAAGAATGCTGTTTTCCTCAGTTCTGCACTTTATATCCTCTGTTTCTCAGACATATTTATAAAGATTTTGACAGAATGTTTGGAGAATCTAATCTAAAAATTCTTCAGTGGAAGAATCTCGTAGCTTGAAGACTTTCTGCCGGTCAGTAATCTCTATTATGTTCTGAAGACTCCCATGGTTTCCTCCAATATCTGCCTCCAGAAATAACAATCTCTTTAGCTAGAGAATTTTGAAAAGCAGTGAGTTGAACAGTGGATACAGCCAACTATTTCATTTTAACAAAATTTTTTGCTTTGCAAGGAATATCCCAAATTATTACATTACTGAAAAAAAATGGATTCACTGTCATGACACTAACACTACAAGCTCACTGTGGTTTTACTGGTGTCGTTCAAACCCGGGATCAGTTTTATATTATTCATTTTGGTTGACGCCAATTCCTTTTTCTAGTATAGAGTGGGACTTTCTGACTCAAAGGAAATGAACTAGAAAAGGTAGCTGTCTTTAGAAAATTCTGCCCATGAGATCCCCTAAGAAGAGGTTCTTTGTGAAGACAGTTTCATGAGCAGCTCGTGAAATTTTCTTCTTTCAGAAATGCGTGTAGTTAGGCAGCAAGACATGCCCATTGTGTCTTGAGCTTTTATGTTCAGGAGGTCTTTTCAATATTCTGGTCTTAAAGGCTTTGTGCATGAATGAATGTTTAAGGTTGATGTTTAATCCAGTGGCTGAATTGCCTAAATTTCTGGTGCAAAATGTCTTGTCAAACTTCACTTGCACTGTGATGGATAAAAGAATAAAATCAATTGGATTGTACCTGCTCATCAGCTGTACTTTGTACAATGTTCACTTGTATTAAGTTTATACTGCTTGAAATTACTGTTACCCGAGGCAAAGGTGGGAGGAGAGGGTCCTCAAAGGGTGGCAGCAAGTGGCAGCTGAAATGGAGGGATCAGGGCAATTAATGCTGCTCAGACTGACTACACAGCCATTCTGCTGTGGCACAGCCAATAAAGGCAGCCTTTTTCAGACTCCATCATCTTGCAGAAGCTTACTAGAACCAAGCCAAAATTTCTATATTTCCATGGAGATAATTAAAATATATATTTATTTGGACTTAGCACTTCTTTTAACAAGAAACCTTCCACCTTCAGATAGCTGGAGCAAAATAATATCTTACACTCGTAGTACATTATTCATCATATACTTAAAATATCGTATGAAGATATTACATATTATATATAAATAAATTAAAACTAATGGCACACAAAAAATTCTCACCGTATTTTGAAACAAAGAAAGACATTCAAAATATTATGTTCCAACTTTTTCTTCTGTTTATTTTATGTTGCTTCAGTAGAAATGCTTTCACATGGTGCCATGGAAGGTTTATACTGGATATTAAGAAAGGTTTCTTCACTGAAGGGGAGGTCAGGCATTGGAACAGGCTGCCCAGGGAAGTGGTGGAGTCATCATCTCTGAAGGTATTTAAAAGATGTGTAGATGTGGCATTGGGGACATGGTTTGGTGGTGGACTTGGCAGTGCTGGGTTAATGGTTGGACTCAATGATCTGAGAGGTATTTTCCAATCTAAACCATTCTATGATTCGAATCTTCCTGTTATTTTCCTAATTTTGGTCATGTGGATTATTCTGTAAATATTAGGTTTGCATCAAAAAGTTATTTTAAAAAAAGCATTTTGAAATTTATATTTGAATGTAACTTATCTAAATCAAGAATAAAGTAAAAAATTTATATTTTGTCATTAAAGAAAATTTTAAATGGTACATTCTAACTTTTAAAATGTCATTGAAATGCATGTTAAAAAAGAGTAAAAAACAGTTCATGTATAAAGGAGGTTTTAAAGGAAAACTGCTCTAGGAATTTCTTCAATCTCTTGCTCCAACTACAAAGCATGTTTTTAAATTATTTTGAGCTAATGGAAAAGACAAATTCATGTATATATAAATATACATGCATACATACCTATACACAACATATATATATCTATGTGCACATTAAAATCAGCCAGCATAAGAGACTAAACACAACTCTCCTGTGGGAATGGGATAAACAAAAATGAACTTTTTGATAGATCAAAGCAATTACCTGAAGAATAGAAACAATGAACTGCTTTTCACTAATAACTAAAGGATCCCATCACAGGTTGCCTGGAACGTCCCTAAATTAGATTTTGGTGCCTCAGTCCCACCCACAGACTCAGCAGTGACCAATCTTCTATGATCCTAAAATCAGTAGTTACTCCTACAAATAGCACAGAAGGTCCCATGGCAGCTTAGGCTGGGCTGCAGGCATGCTTATTGTGCACGAAAAACTGAGCAGAGCAAAGAGAGAGAAAGGAGATCAGGAGTGGTTTGTGTGCTCTGCATCTTGCTCTAGTAACTAATACCTTATGGTCAAATACTGTTATTCTAATTTTCCAACATGCCATGATATTGTTAAACAAAGCATTGCTAGGGTAATGTTGGTTTATGATATATGGTCATAAATTGAAAACACAACACTGGTCCATGACAAGCCCAAGTGGTCGTGCTGCAGGCTGCAGCACAGTGAACCTCAGCTTCTCAGGAAATATATGATGTACCTCGGGGAGTGCATGATACTAATAAATTGGTATTTGATGTTTTTGCAATGGAACTGTAAAAGCTTATCAAGTGGGACATTATTAGCCACATAAAGGACATTTGTTGGGGTGTTTTCCTGTGCTCAGTCTAGTCAGTAGATCTGGCAGCTATCCTCATTTCCTCCTCATTGTGTTTTTTTTTTTCTAGCAGCAAATTCCATCTGCTCTGTGGCACCACAGCTGCCATATGCTCCTGGCCTATCATTTCATGCCAGTGCATCCTTTGAGATAACAGCAGGATGCCCACAAGGAGCCCATGGGCTCAGAATACCCTGTGCCCTCAGCAGCCTTTTGCTGAGCCTGTGCAAAGGCAGGGACACAGCTGGGTCACCTTTAGTGCAGCAGAGTGATGCAGACTGGCTGTGTACTAATAAATAATGTCCACAGCCACTCTAACAGAACTATTAAGCTGCACATTCAATTGCCTGGCTCACTTTCTCAATCACCTCTCCCAGCTCAAGATATTTACTTGAGATTCTTGCTATCACATCCACCATTTCTGAAGCCAGATCTTTGCACAAACTGGATTTATGCCCTTCCTCATGAAGCTGATTTTTAGTCCTTCCTCAGATTTCTGTTTCCATAGCCTGCTTCTGAACAGTCACCCTGGCTTTATCATCATACTCCAGAACTATTCTACTAAAAAAAAAAAAATCTTAAGCATTTAGGTGGGGACCATGCCTAGAATGTTTTCAAACTGCCCCTCTCTCCTCTATACTGGTGACCCCATATTTTTTCTTTTGGTGTTTTAATTGCTATGACTCTAAAAGCGTTTTTTATTCAATGTAACTTAAAAAAATGTAAGGTAATTGCAGGCTGTAACTTATCTTACCTTTTGGCAGTTCTCACCTTATGCCGATGCTCCCCGACCTCTGACAATGAAGGTGATTTAAGTTAATTTATGGTTACTTTGCTGTGAAGCAGCCTCACACGCATTTAATGTTTTCAGCTCTGCAGGAAGCAGCTTCCAGGTGACAGTAGCCATTTGAGCTTCTTTTGGTAGAGCTGTGTGAACATGATTGTTAACACCAGCTGGTGTTTAACAACTTGGTAAATCAGGGGGGGCAACTTCAGGCTGGCACCCAGCAAAAATAAATGGGAAGCAGTATTTTATCCAAGTATAGTGCCCACTCTCTAAGAGTCTGTAAATTTAAGCAAAGTAAATTAGAACTCATACTACCTGGTGACTAGTAAATATATATAATCTGTATTTCTAACACAGAATTATTTTTCTTCCTCTATTATCATACAGTGAATGCTGGAGGAAGCTCCAGGAATAAAGAAGACAGAAGGACATATTCTGCTCATTCAATTAAAAATCAACAAAAGAGATTGGTTTTATTAATGTCAAAACAAACACACTAACTCCTGAAGGAAAAATCCTACATTTATCATTGATGCAAAAAAGAGACACAAGGAAAAAATATGTATTACATTAGAGCCAAGGACTTTAAGAGTGGCTAGCTAGTCTAATTATAATTTAAAAAGTGGTGTTAAATAATTTCTATTTTTATTTATAAAAACTCTCTGAGAAGCTGAATTATTCATATGCTGTACTACTGCAGAATGTTATCCAGCCATTTTGCTCACATGAAAATAGAACCCATGCTACACTCTCACATCCCAAATCTGAGCACTGACAGCTGTCTAACATTCCTAGCAATTTTTAGGCATGTTCACGTAATGAAGAACATCTCCAGTAACTACAGCTAGAAAAACATCTGCTTCTGTAAGAAAATATTTTCCCAAACAAAAGACCTCTTATCTGTGTTTCTTTGTAGTGCTTCTTTAGCCAAGAACTCTTCTGTGTGTGTGGTGCTCCAGTTGCACTGTTCCTCCCCAGCTTGTGAATCACTGTAAACGACTGATTTTCAAGACTTGATGGGAATCACAACAAAAAAAATTAAATGTTTCATTTGCATAGTTGTAGCAGAGGGCTTCCCATATTTTCCTGATAAATACAGGGTACCTTGGCATTGTGATGCCTTCACTAATCAATTTTTACAGCATAATTTTGTATATTTACAAAATCTCTTTTTTGGGGCATCTTTATACATGCCCATTTTTTTTTTTTTTTTCTTTCTGGCTAGGATGGTTTGGGGTAGTTTTTCTCAATTCAGCAGTGAAGCAATTGTTTCATCCATCTCCAGCAAGAAGTCCCTCTGCACAGTCCTTCCTCTCCCCTCCAGGAGTGGGCAGTTCCCAGCTCAGGAGGAAAATGGATATTACATGTGTTATTTTAGAGACATTTGACATCACATCCTGACATGGCCTTCTGCAAAGAAAATTGTTCTGCATTGCTTATTTTATTACTTTCTGGGATTACTGTGTGTTCTGCACTAGAAACTCAGTCTCTAGTTCAGAAAATGTTAAAATCAGTTTTTTCAGGTATTTCTCCACATTTTCAACAAGTCTGAGTTATTGCAATTTGATATTTTCTCATTTTATGCACATATGAACAGAGCCTGAGCTTTCACAATGCTGCAGTGTCAGTAAAAGAAAATCTAAAGAGGTTTGAAGACACTGGATGTAATAGACAAAAATAACCTAGTAGGCAGATGTTCAGAAAGACTTGGCATGGTTGAAATGGTGTGCTTAGAAATTTATTTTAACATCAACCTTCTTTGTGGCTATGAAAACAGCAAAACAAATTTGTCAAGGTCTGAGCAAGGGCACTGCAGGGCAGCACCTCGGGTGCACACCTGAGCGAAAGTCAAGACCAGGCTCTTATCTGAAGCAGCTGAGAGAGGGCAGAGCAGAGCCTGAGCTGAACACTGAACTGCTGAGACTGGTGCCTGAAAGGAGGACCAGAGCTTTGTTTTCAGCAAGCACATGGAAAATGCATTTAGCTGTGGCAGAAAGTAATGACAGACAAGGTCATGGAAGCTGTGTTCTTAATGAGGTTCCTTGGAGCAGCCTTGCCAACAGAAGTGGCTGCCAGCCTTCAAAGAGGGTTGAATCTCCAAAGGACACCGAGGGAGGCAACCAGCAGACCAAGAAGATGGCAGGAGAGTAACAGCACTGAAGGCAGTGGGGAAACCTCTCTTTCAAGATGAGGAGTGCCCCTCATCCAGCCTTTCTGTGGATGGAAGATGAGAAACTTGTTCAGCTCATTCATAAAGTCCTCAACAACTTCCCATACAGCAGCCTCAGCTATAGATCTCCTGAGTCACTGAGTCCCAGCTGTCCTGGGAGCCCTAGTCAATTGTGTCTACTCTGTTACCCAGGGAAACTATTGTGTTAAGAAATTTTGATCATCTACTTGATCAACATAGATATACTCCTGACATTCCCTTGCTCCCCTCTACTGTTAAATTCTGTTCTAGGTGAAATAACCAAATGAATGGAAAACAAGAAGAAAAGAGACAAAGAACGACTCCTGCAACCCCAGTTCTTTCCTACCTTCCTCCTCTGCTGCTCATTCATTCAGAGGCAGACTGAATACTGAGCTTTTTCACATCCATGATTTAGTAACCTGGCATTGTAAATGCCTCTCATTCTTCAAGACTCAACCAGCAGACAATGTACTGAGAAATGAAAGGACCTCCTTAGTTCAGCCTTGCGTGCAGAGGGATCAAGGTCTTGAATGTGGACAGAACTTGACATTTGTTCAGGTCAAAAATACAAATAACATTGGGAACCTGCATCTCAAGGAGGTGATAAATGCTTGTAAGATCAGAGCTGCAGCTGTTGACTGTAGGTGAATACTACACAATGAAATGAATACTCACCTCAAAGAGAATAGAATATGAAGTGAGCCTGCAAAGAACAAGAAGTGCTCTTTGGAATTCAGGAAGTATGAGCATAAAGTAAAAAACATTAAAAATGGGGTTGAATCAGGCCTTTCAGTGAAGATTTAAATAAAATGAGGGGATTTTGATCATGCAAAAAGAAAAAATTTATGGGTTGCTCTGTAGTGAGGCAAGGTTTATGGGAAATCCTGGACTGCCACAAAGTGAAAGGGGTGCCCTGTCCCACCTGGGTGCTCAAGAGCCAAAGTAGTCACTCTGTGGAGCAGACTCTTCCAGCTCCATAGGTGTTACAGATAGAATCATAAATGCTTTGGTTTGGAAGGAACCTTACAGATCACCTGCTTCCAATGCTCCTGCCATGGACAGGGACACCTTCCATTAGACAAGGCTGCTCAAAGCCTCACCCAACCTGGCCTTAAATACTTACAGGGATGGGGCATCCACAACTTCTCTAGGCAACCTGAACCAAGACTTCATCACACTCACAGTAAAGAATTTCTTCCCAACATCTAATCTAAATCTGCTCTTTTTCTGTTTAAAGCCATCCCTGCTTCCTATCACTGCGTGCCATTGTAAAAATTTCTAGATCTCTGGTTCACAACTGAGGTAATAAGTGTACTTAATTTCAGAAACTGTTATGTGTTTGAGGAAATAAATGTCAGTGATTTTTGTTTCAACCTTATTTGGATCCATAACCTTTCAATGCTGCTGTGAAGCAGATTTAAGGGACAACTCACTGACCCACATTCCTGAGGAGGAATCTGCTCCAGGCTGGGGAAGATGGTGCCGTTTCTTGGAGCCATGTCCCTCCTGCTCCAGGACAGAAGGCTCAAAGACCAAAGGATGGTAGGATGAGGCACAAATGAATCAGCAATACACACAGTAGTGCTGTAGACCTCACTTCCCAGGAGTGTAAGGGAACCAAATCGTTGTAGGTAAGGGTAACTGTCCATTGGGTAGAATTGGAAGACTAAGAAGATTTTAAGCACAGAAACCCTGTTTTAGGTTCTGAAGTGTCCTTTCCTGTCCCTTCACGGTTTTGAGAATTAGTGTACCTGAAAACTGGTTTGATTTTTGTAGTTTTACCTGCTGATCTAATATAGATGTAGTATTGGCTTTACCTTGCTCAAATAAGCTGCTCCAGAATTACACCAGATGCAAACACAACCTAGCACTTGGATGCAGTCACATGGCTTTTTTACACAATAGCTACACTCGTACCAGCAGGATGTTGTTGTCTGGATCAATCCTGCCTTAACACAGTGATGAGGCACATATCATGTGGAAGAGCTGTCCTGGCCAGCAGCCACATTACTCTCTTTTTCCAGCTCAAGTTTTCATCAGCTCACTGAGCCCACAAAGCTGTCGAAAGACTCTGCTGAAATGAGAGAGATTCAATTAAAGCTGTGACATATAGAACTGAAAGGGTTGTTTTTCGTGAGTGCTCCATTGCTTTGCTTTGACAGAAAATGTTTGTGTTTCCTGAGAACAGATGCAGAACAACTTTTACCATCACTGAAATCCTGTATGAGCTGAACCTTTGCCACAAGCCTATAAATGGGAAGGATTCCAGAAAGGAAGGATTCCAGGATTCCAGGATTCCAGGAAGGATTCCAGGAAGGATTCCAGGAAGGATTCCAGGAAGGAAGGATTCCAGAAAGGAAGGAAGGAAGGATTCCAGGAAGGAAGGAAGGAAGGATTCCAGGAAGGAAGGATTCCAGGAAGGAAGGAAGGAAGGATTCCAGGAAGGAAGGATTCCAGGAAGGAAGGAAGGAAGGAAGGAAGGAAGGAAGGAAGGAAGATGCACTGAGTTTGTTTGTGGCTGGAAAACCCAGCCAGGAGCAGCAAAGCAGGAAAGGCAAAGGCAAAATTGGAAGTACAGATGCTGAGGGCCTGGGGAGAAGTGTGGTGATTGTATGCATCACCACCAAACTCTTCCATGGCTCCCCAGGGGTGGTTGCAATGGTAGCACCAAAGCAGACAAGAATGGGGAAAGAGTGGCAGTTTTAGACCAGCTGAATAAAAGATGTTTTCTAATGAAAAAAAGCCAACAGGAAAAAGCACTGACGTAATTGCCTCAAAGTGTATTTTATTTATGACATTGCTTAACAAACACAGTACCATTAATAGAATTAATTTAATTGACTCTCTTACTTAAGAAGAGTAATGGGCATTAATTACAAAAGGTAAATGGCAGGGATTTTATTTGGGGGCTTAAAGTAATTCTTAAGAGATGAGCAGAGGTTTATGTATGTTTAGATTTATATGTAGAAATGGAGAGTCACCTTTGACACTTGAATATGTCACTCTGGGGCTTAAATGGCATTATTGTGCTCAGGTCACAAAACAAAGAATAACTGAGACTTGTGTGAAAGGTAACTCAGGCAAAGGGCTTTACACACCTCAGCAGCATCAGCAAATTTAATTGGATTAGCAAAAAAATTGAGTGAACAGATTATAAATGATCCCTTGATAACGCTGTATGTCAAGTTTCCTGACTGTTTACATAATACAGGAGATGCATCAATCATCAGAGCGTGGGTCAGCTTCTCCCCTCACTAATGGAATACGTCGGGGTGCCAAAGGGTTCTGGGGGATAGTACATTTTGTGCCTGTGAAATATTGTAAGATCTATACCAGGAAATATTGCAAAGGAAAATTAGTGATTTTAAAAGGAAAAAGGTGAAAGTGGAGGGAGATAAACATCATTAGAGGTTGGATATAATTGCTTATTTATGCAAAGCCAGAAATAGTTGGCGAAAATAATCAAACTATTTTTAGAATATTGCTCATATATTAAATTTCTGAAGTAAAATAATTCTTTACAGCAATTTTGGCAAAAGCCAAATGCAGGAAATAGAAAGTTGTGCAGAAAAGGATGTAGCTTATGATTTCTAAGACTAGTATCTATAGGATGTCTTTTACAACTCTTGACTTTGTTTTTGCCTGGCATCATGCCTTTATAGCATAGCTGCTGGAAGTGTTTTTACTGAGGCTGCTTAAAAGGATATGCTCTTCATGACATGTCCAGTGACATTTCCCCTTTGGCTAATTAGAGACAAGAGTTAATTCTTTTGATTAGTACATAGCCAAGATACTCTGTGAAAATGAGCTAATTTCAGTCCTACTTCACATCAAACATTATTCTTTATCTGAACTCCAGCTGAAGAGCCCCAAGCCAAGTTCTCACTTATGGCACGTTAAATAAAAATGAAAGAAAAACCCAGTGAAGAACCAATTAAATAGACTTGTAGGAACATTTTTGATCTGATATTGTTAAAGGTATGGTCTTCAAAGGTGCTGAGCATCTATGTGCAGCTCCACTGACATCTTGAAAGCTGCAGGTGATGGCTTTGCCATGGAACTACTGGGGTTGGCATGACTTAGCATGGCCATTGGCCTGCTCCTTCTGGCAGGACATAAGAAGTCTTCTCCATTCTTATGGTTAAATTCTTGCTTTCAAGCAGTGACTTGTGATTTCACTTACCTTCAAACAAATCTCTTATGAGACTGTATTCCTATGGTCAAAGCCCTGTCAGTCTCAGCTCTGCAGTAAGTGATCTCATACATTTAGGATGGGAGGAAAAATAAAGAAAAACAACAAATGGTGTCCCATGGCTAAGTGATCCCACCTAGTAAATCAGGCACACTGGAAACAGAGCTGCTGGATTGTGTGAGAGGCTCCAGCTTTTCCAGGGACTCCAAAATTAAACCATCTTTACCCCTGGCTCCCTGCCTCTGCCCCTTCTCTATCTCACTAGTCCACTCCCACAACAAGCAGATTCTGCTCAATTTTTACATTACCTCCATCTGTGTCTTCACCTCTTATATTAACCTAGCCCCAGTGTAAATTTTCCACTCATTATTTCTCCCTCTTTTTCTTCTCCTGACTTGTCTCAGCACATTTCTGTATTTCTTGTTGCTGAAGAAACTCTGCCATATTCCTCAGACGTAGGGAAATCACAGGGCTCTTTTCCTGATGTTTCTTTCTCTATCACTCAGTTTTTTTTCTTTCTCTGTCATGTTGTTTCATGAAGAAATGTAATCATGAGATTGAGACATGAGGAAAAATGTGAAGAACATGGGGGCTGGAGCAGCTGAGTGTGTCCATCTCAATTTTCCCAGTCAGGTCCTATGAAAAGGGTACCATCAGTCCCTTTTCCATCTGCTGGAAAGGGAGGGCAGCCAGACTTGTTCCCTTCACCCCAAGGAAGGAAAAATGCTAAATACTGTGAAAAAGCAGCATGGTCTCACCTTGTCAAAGGCTGAGCCCTTGCTATATGCTGCTATCTGTGTAAGACTGCAGGTTTAGGCAAATAAACCTATTTTCCCTGTCACAGCTTATCCATTTTGATCAATTCATAGGATGCTAATTTGAGTAACTGAGTATAAGGATAATTAGCAGTCGTGTCAGTGATAGTACATTTATTCAAATTACGTCAGATGTGAGTAATCTCTGGATTTTTTTTTTTTAGCCAGCACAGAGGAGAATAATTTGGCAGCTAATTTTATACTTCTCTGAAAGAGAAAAACAAATTCTAGAGGCTATTCCTTCTTTACCTGTTAAGAAGACCCTGGACTTCCAGGAATAATATTTTAACGTGATTCAGAAAACTAATTTTATGACTTTGCTGCCCAGTTATGGAAGAAAAGGTTTCGATACAATTACTGTCCTAGTTTCTTTTTCCTCCCACTCACTCTGTGGGTGGGATGGCTGCTCTCCACACCAGGGGTGAGGAGCCATAGCACAGCTCGTTGCAGGCATAGACACTTGAGTTTACTGCCGTTTGGTTCACTGGATGTGGAAGTTGCTTGAGTTGATTTATAGCCCTTAGTGAGGATTTTTTGGGTAATACTACAGCTTCTCACTAATGAAATTCGTGCACACGAGCTCCTGCGGGACTCTCACAAGTAATTTTACTGCACACATTTTCCTGCTCCTCTGGCAAAGGGGTACCATGCACACAGGCAGAGAGGTGCAGCAGCTGGATGCCAAAGCTGGTTGATGGATGGACTCCAGGCAGGGTCCTTTCCAACCAGCCTTCAGTTTCTTTGGGACTGTGTGGTGGTGATGTCCCGCTTCTCAAATGAGACCTTTGCACCTGGCCTTTGTACTGACCACCTCCATCCAGGTGTACAACTTGCCCTGGGTTTGGTGTGCCCTGCTGGCCCACAGTGTCTGCATGCACCAGCCCATACTGGGGCAGTTCTGCAGGGTTTGAAGGCCTCATATGAGGCAAGAAACCCTGGTCCTTCGTGCACTTCCTGAGGGAGGGTGCACACAGCACTCAGTGCCCGCCTTGAATTCTCTTGAAGGTTTCTCTTCCTTCTTGAAACCCTTCCCTGTCAGATCCTTCTTTGCTGATGGCTTGAGAGGGACAGGGCTTCCCAGGGTGCTGGTCCAGTTGTTGCTGCTGTCTGCATGCCCAGGGCATAAGACAAAACTGCTCTGTCTCAAGAACAACCGGGACTAAAGACACACTTTTACCCTCCTGCCGGCCCCCTGAGTCTGATCTCTGCCCTGAAAGCCACCTCCTGCCCCACGGGGATCCTTCCTGTGGCACCAGGAATAGGATGGGTCTGGGATGGGCTGCTCTGAAGCTCTGCCGAACCTTGAGGCAGAAACAAGACTGGCATCATCTGCACTTAGAGTAATCAATTCTTTTATGCATGTGCCAAGGATTACTCCAGGAATCAAACCAAACAACATTGGTTAATTAACATTCGTTAATTTGAAAGATCCTATAGCAAGTAAGTTAGAATTTAGTCAGTCCTATCCATTGATTCCTTTATAATGTAAAGGTGTAGTAGTATAGTAAGATGAAGTGAACAAATTAAAATAATCCTGTTTTAGGCGATGTTTCCAAGCAGAGATTTTTTCAAAGATTTCTAACCATCCAATCCCTGATGAAAACCCACATGTGCCACTGGTGCTGGTACCAGGACAGTGGGGACATAAGCAGGCTGAATAGTGTTCAGCATTGCTCTGATTTGGATGAAGGAGAGCACACCTTCTTCATCAGGACTGCCTCTGCCCGGTGTTCCTTGCTGGGCTCACTTTGCCTTGACGAAGCAAACACCAGCTTTGGAGATCTTGGAGAGCTCTAGAGTCTTTTCCTTGGTTTTCCTCAGAGGGTAACAGAGTCGAACTCTGTTGTGCATGACTCTATTAACTGCTTTAAGAGAGATCCACATTCTCAAAAGAAGCCCATAAAACATGCAAACAGACATGCATTATTTAGAGACAGCTGCTGCAGTAATGACCATGTGCAAAGAATAACAGAGCCACAAACCCTGAGCACCACATCCTCCTAGAAGTCTCTGTGGATGTAACCCTAAGACCCTGTTAGCCTAATGGGACTAAGTACATTCAATGGTTTTATTGTTTTGCAGTTCTAAACTCCGTTTTCCCCCTTACTTCCCTCTGATTGGATCAACCCTGGGAATTTTTTCACTGAGAAACAGACTGGCTCGTATTTGGATCAACAAATTTTTCTGAGTGCTTGAGAAAACTCTTACCACATGGACTGAGTCCCAAACAATAGACAATGACAATTTTGGACAGATTTGGCCTAACAATGGAAAAACACGTTATCAGTGATGGCTGGTACTAATTAATTCTACCTCCCTAGAATCAGGCCATATGTGATATCGATTTGTTCAGTCACAGGGTTTTCCACTGCAGATATAATAATAATGCAGAGGCAGCAAGCTGAGTGGCTCTCAGCAGCATATCAGAGCAAAATACACAGCAGACACACACCACCAAGAGGCAGAAGATAGAAAAAAAAGCACTCGCCAAAGCTCTAGAAGTGCCACTTAGATGATCCCGATGAAAGCTCCAAAGGGGAGCTCTTTGTGTGCTGTTTTACAAAAGCAAAAATCTGTTCAGCTTTCCATGCCCAAGGCACTGCTATTTGGGTAATTGCTCACTGAAAACCAGTGACTATTTCTGTTGCATTTTCTGGGGGAAATTGGAGACCAAGCCGTCACTCAAGTGAGCAGGAGAAGGGCTGATCCCTGTAGGGGTCTTGAGAGAGACTGTTTCTTGCATGATCACGTACAAGCTGAAGCACAGTGCCAAAGGCCCCAAGCACAGGTGTTTATCACCCTGCCAGACACAAGGCATCACTTCTCACTATGAAACCACAGAAGTTACACGTTCTTCGATAACTGAGCACTGAGAAAAGCTCAGTGACCTTCAGAGTTTTGGATTCACTCTGGTCTGCACTGCAAAGGTGAGAGAGGGTGTTGCATGGACACTCCTCCATGAGCTGTTCTGCCAAACCAAACTGAGCTGAATCCAGAAGATCCAGACTGCAGCAAACACTGTCCATAAACCCATGTTTCTCATCCCATTCCAGGGCATGTACAAACTTGCGATGTACAATTTTGAGCAGTATCAGAATGCACCACTTCAGCAAAACCAGAGTACCTGGTTTTGGCACAATGAATTGATCTTGTTGCTAAGTTCATTTGATAATTTTCAGCTCAGAGTTGATGATTACCTTATCGATCTTTGTGAGCAAAAGGATGGAACAAATTCAGGGTGCTGTGACCTCCAAACACACTCAATGGGACAAACCATTTTCTATAAACCCTGTCCCATGAGAGGAAAGAAAAAGGGAAAAGAAGCCAGGACTCCCTGAACGCTGCAAACTCAAGACAATTCATGGCAGTTCATGGAACATTGTGACTTGCTTCAAATCTGTGGAAAAAAAAAAATCCCTAGGAAAACATTGGGAGTTTCCTAAAAATTATTTTTCTTTAAAATGCCTTTCTAATCGAAGTTTACTGGTCAACTCTAATTCTGAATAAAAAAAGTATAGTAAGAAATTTCGTTTTTCAAAATCTTCATAATTCGGTAGGAAAACTTTTTCAACAACAGAAGCATAAGTAAATGTATGCCTATTTTCAAATTACTAATTTTTTATTTAAATAAGAACAGCAACTCTGTTGCTTCCTTTGATGAAACATCATCTTGCCCCTTAGGACAAGACGAATGGACAGAAATGGATGAGAGCTGTGAGCTGCTAATGCATCACTTAGTTTCCAGCATGGAAACAAGAAGGATTTAATCTTGCAGGACTCCATAGTGCTGGGCAAAGTTTTTCAGTGAAAATCCCCCAAAATCCCTTGCTTTTCTTGAAACTTGCAGGAAACCCAAGGAACTGCTGTGAGATCCGCTTTCTTCTCATAAAGCATAATATAAGAGGAACCACACAACACTGAGCTTGAACAGCATTCAGAGAAAAAAAAAGCTACCAGGCCATAGGTACACTGCTCTCTGTTACTTGATAAAAAGGTTGTTTCAAAATAATTCCAAGGTTTTCACTAATCTACTTGCAAAGACACCCATGGGCACAAAGGAGGTTTCAAGAGGACTTCCTTAATGGTTTCTTAATGACCATTCCCATTATCCCAGTGAGGGCAGAAGGTGGCTATACAAATACAGCATTCACAGAAATGTCCATTTAGGCAGAAGCTTAGCTTGCATGGCCTCTAAGAGATGAACTGAACAGACAGTACCTTTCCCTTTGAACCCAAATCTGAGCCTCAGGGCTGATTTGAACTTGTTACACTTGTGGTGGATACCTCTCCAGCACCTCCTCAAAGGAAATCATCCTTTGAGCCTGATTTTAGTCTGCCATGGGCCGTGAGGCAGTCACAGTGTTGGCCATGGCAAACATGAATTGTGTGAGATAAGACCACGGGCAGTGCTGCCTCATACACAGCTGAGCATGCAGCTCCCATTCATCTTCCTTTTCTCCTTGGCTTTGAAGGCAAACAATTCACCTCAGCTTTGAACCTTGAGTGTAAATTTGACTTTCCTTAGCCTTCTAAAGTATTTTAATCTAGTCCTTTCCAACTGCCAGATATAGCCAGAATTACCACTAAAGGGTTACAATACATTAAGCTTTATGACTTGGTGACTGACACTGTTTATCTCACAGAGGTTTTAATTTATGTACATTCTGTTTGTCTCGATTCCCAAACCTCAAATTTACTAGCTAAGAAGGGCTGCCAGAGCTGATATAGGAGCACTATTTAAAATACATTTGTCAGCCAAAATTAATCTATGATAGGAAGTGTCTCTCTGGGGATTTCATAGAAAAAGGGTTACCAAAAAGCTTTTTTTTGCAGGAGCTGTGCAATTACCCAGCTTATGTATACATACACAAATGTATAGGTGTACCAAATAAGTCCTGAGGACTCATCTATGATACAGAAATAAAATTTACTTCAACTAAATGTATAGTTTTCTGAAGCTACAGATTATTCCAGTGCCCAGAAAAATAAGGTAAAATAAAACAGAGACCCACACTTCACTAGAGGTTGTTTGGTTTCATGTGTCTAGCTTTAAGTGTCTACGGCTTTACTTTCAAGGGTACTGCAATCCAGGACTTTTCAGGGACTTATAGACATGAAACTATGGTACCAACAGACATCTACATCTATGCCATCTCACCAGGCACGAAGTAATTTGCCTGAGGTCATGCAGCGTTTTGCAAAAAACCCCCAGAGTTTACCTGATTCACATTCTGACAGTCTCTGTGGATTTTCATCACTTTTTCCAGGAGTGCAGCACAAGAACAGTGCTCTGGAAGAAGGAGATGAAATACCCCTGAGCAATAGACACGTGCAGGAAAACCAGTTGAGAAGGCATTTTATGGGATGAGCCAAAACAACAAGGATATAGACACTGCCTGGAAATCTGAAAGTGAGAGGAGAAGTTTTTATGGGTGACCACATTTAGAAACACTGATCAATGATAAACCATTACCAGGGCCTGGTTTTGAACAAAATTTTGCTGAGAGTCAAAACGAAATCATCACAAAAAAAGGGATTTCAGTGGACATGATGAAATACAACTGAGATGCCATCAGTCCTTGAATACTTGAGCTTACGTGAAATTTTTATAATACTCAAGCATGATTTGGAGTAAAGATCCATATTTATCTATACAGTAACATTTTGGTTTATAAATGTCATCAAATTGGTGCTGAATTTTTTTTCTAGCTAGCCCTTAAGAGGGTCTTACTATAGGAACAGAGAAGCTGGTCTCACACAATTTACCTGAGTCTCCTTTCCTTTTCACTGCAAATGCAAATATCAGAGCTCCTCCTGCCCCTAATGCACATATCCTTTCTGTTCCCTGCTCTCTGTGACCACTCAGACCCACAAAGTCCATTCATCCCTTCCCAAGGACACTGCCATGTCTCCTTCCAGTGAGGTCTCCCCTCACCCACCTCACCCTTGCCCAAATTGTGCAGCCAAAGCTCCAGGTGGGCATAGTGCTCTCACTCTGCAGCACACTGGACCAGACAGCAACTAGGTCCTTTCAGCCTTAAAGCTTATGACCAAATACAGTGATATCCATAGGGAGAAGACAATTGAAGACAGTAATTTCATGTGCCTTTGAGTGCCCAAAGCTGCTGCTGTGGTACCAGGATAAGCCAGGCTGATGCAGGCTCAAGCCTGAGCAGAGTGACCAGGATGCTGTGCAGTCCTTTTGGCACTCATGAATGAAGACAGGCACTCAGTGCACTGAGCTGGAAAGAAAAACAGCCTCATTTCCTGGGAAAAGTATGTCTAAAGGAATCACACTGGCTATGGAGAATTTTTCTTCCAGTTCTGAAGAGAAATTATACCACTACAGTGGTCACAGGTACTGGGTGCAGAGGAACTAATTAAAGACAAAATAACAACTGTGTATTGGTCTTTAACAGTCTTCTCCTTTTTCTGGGTTTCTATGGCACTGAGTTCTGCCTCCTCCCGTAAAACTCTTCAGCTTTGATTGTGTTCACCACAGGTTGCTAATTCTTCCTTCATGGCGATGCTTGGACAAAATCTCCTGACTGCATTCAGCATTTACATGTAGGGACCTTAACCTCAGGTAAGGGACAGGTTATTCAGAATACAGGAGGCAGATTTATAAAGGTGCTGCCAAGGGCTCCAGGTGGCTGAGAACTGGCAAGCAGGAAATTACCACATTTTGATTTTTTGGAGAATTCCTTGCTGCAGGCACCGATGGGAGCACTGAAATGCAATAGACCTGGGGCACTCCCCTGCACTGACATTGTCAACCAATGGCACATCTGTCTTCTGTGGGAAGAAAATCTGTTTCCCACATCTGTTCTGTGGGAACAAACCATAGTAGAATTCGCTTGTATGTGAGGGCATAGACTGGCAGAAATGGCAAGCAGGAGAATAAATCTGGGGTGCTGTGGTAGCCTTGGTTTAAACAAGTTGGCTGTGTCCATGTCAAGGGCACACCAGACTAGTTGGGCTGGGATGAGTGACTGTAGACCCCTCAGCCTCCCTGCTAAATGTGTTTGAATGTTAAGTTCACTACCAAAAGAAAAGAAAAAACAAACAAGCTGGGGACCAGAGGGAGGAGAGAGTGAAAGAAAGGAAGAAATAGAAAAGAGCAGGGAAGTAAAATTTAAGACTGCATAAAGTTTCTAAGAGGCCTTGGTATTTGTTACACAATACTGGTTCTGAGAGCTGAGTGGTATGAAAGTTTAAAGTGTTTCAGGAGGAATAGACAGACTTGTAATTATCCCTGCAGGACTGATGAAATGTGTGGAGCTTTGCAACACGCCTGTGAAGAAGCCCCACCAGGTTAATCTGCCTCTGTTGCTTTTACCAAGCATTTCCCTTTGCCTGACAGGGCTGATCCACAACCCCCGACAAATAACTAGAGAAAGAAAAGATTGTCATGTCTTTCAACCTGTGAGTAAATCTCCTTTTTTTATCTCCCTTATTCATAAATAAAATTGAGATACTTGCCCAGCAAAGATGATAATGTTTGTTATTCAATAGCTTATTGTTGAAAATTCCTGCTTCCTGCTGCTAGGAAAAACAAACTCTCATAATTTTCTATTCAATAATCTCTTCCAGCAAGTAAGGCTTTTCCCTAGTAAAAGTTTGTTTGTAATCAGACCAGGGTAATGATGAGCTGTGGACTGGTGCTGCCTGGGCAGAGTGGTGGCACACAGACATCAGAGGCACAAGACTGGCTCTCAAGAGGAGTGTGGGCACCAGGGACTCGAAGTGTCAAGGTGTCAATGGCCATGGGTGATCTCAGAGGCAGATCTGCTTACAGAGAAGGCAACAACATGAGCTAATGTCTTGTTAAATAGTAAGGGATTTGGGACTAATGGTATGATTTTGCCCAGGAAGTTGTACATGCATGTGAGAACATAGTTTTCAGCAGTATGTAGGTTAGACATGGAAGTCTTATACTGGCTTTGAACCAATTTTGGAAATAATTAGAAGTTCGCGAAGTTATTTGAAGCTACTTGTCTCCTTCTTTATACATTTTTAATTATATTTGGTTATTTCAGATGGAAGACAGGTCTTACGTAACATTTGGATGTATACTCCTTAAATAATTTATTGTACCCTGAACGGGATGATTTGGTCAACTCAAACATGATTTGTTATTTGTCTAATGTGGGATATTTCCATCTGTACAATAGTCACTGCATGAGATAAATTGGAAAAACTGCATCTAAAAATAAATTCTAAAAATACAGAATTAAGAAAACCTTGCTACATTCCTCACAGTGCCTGAGAGGTAAAAGCCCAGTATTCACTAATGTGTACACATGTATTTTTTATTTCTGGCTCACCATTACTGTGAGTGGGGATAAATGGCCCTTTACTACAGAGAGGTGCTCTACATCCACAGTGATACAAACAGAACTTTGCTATACATTTCTCGGTATATAGATAGGTAACTGCAGCCTTGTCACCTGAATAGGGACCCCTTACCTTTCTTTATCTCAACAGATCCCACAGCCACTCAGCCAGTACAGAGGAAGACCTGAGATCTGTGAGCTGCTCCTCTGGGTGTGTACATACTCCACATAAAGTGAAACATCTTCTACAGCAGCCTGGCTACCACTGCTGCTCCACAAGTCCAGTGGCTCCAGGGAGCATGGAGTATTTCTGCTTAAAACTTAGAGATGGGCACTCCAGCTCCCTCTCAGAACAGGTGGAAAGGGCACTTCAGAAAGGATTTGGCCAACCAAGGCATGAGGAGCCCCCGAGAATATTACACAGGACAGTATAAATCATTACCTGTATGCTCCTCTATATTGAACCATTATTTCCCAGACCAGGGATAATGAAATATAAACACAGGATTTTAATGGTGATGACTGCATAAAATCAGTTCCTTGGAGCTATTAACACTGAGGTTTGACAAAATCGTGGATTTTTGAGAGAGGTCTTATAAATGTACATATATATTGTAGAACACATACCTATGCACTTTAAAGAGCAGGTTGCATTTGTGCTAGCAAGATAAGGGCACTTCCACATTGGAGTATCAGGGAAGGCACAGAGCAAGTGGGTTTTGGAAGAAATTTCTTCCCCAGCACCTTCAGTTGAAGGAGTACAATCCCTAGGGAGGATGCAGTAACACCTTATGCCAGACACTGGTAACGAACCCTGCAAGGGGGGCAAAGGGTTAATGGAAAACTGACTCTCCTTCACATGCAAACGATTTAAAACCCGAAGATTACAGTAACTGCCCATTGATTTTTAGTGGGGTGAGGGCAGCAGGAGTTCTATATATGTCACATAACTCACGGTTGGTACTGGGGGATTGATGTGCAGAACTGGAGAGCTCAGCACAGTGACGGGGTGGCTGGAGGCAAAACCAAGCAGGGAAAGGAGGAAACAGGAGAGGAGGTATCTGAGCAGTGATGTGAGTGATGCAGGCAGGTTGGGCAACATCCTACAGGGCCATGATCCATGGATAACATGGCTGGCAGAAAGGTGTCATGTGCAGGGTACAGGGGCGCTGAGGAGCTCACATGTCTCTCCAGCTCCCAGCACTGCTGGCATCGCTCCTGCAGGGAAGAGAAATGGGACTCTGAGTGGGAAACTTGCTTTGCATAGCTGTGTGGGTGGGATGAACCTCAGGGTACAGGGAATCACAGAGGTTTTGTGCTGCTGCTGACTGGAATTTTAAAAAGCAGTAGCATTTTGTATAAATGTTACATTTGAATCTCTTTGACATTTTCTCCTTGGTGCTAATTATTCCCAGCAGCTTCTCACCATGCAGCAAACGCCTGGCACTGTGACAGTTATTAAAAACCTGTAAACAGGCTCTGGTGGAAAATGCCTGGAGTCACCTTGCCGTGTTAAAGAGAAACTGTCAAATAAACAAAACCAAATTGAATCTGAGCCCCACTTAGGCAGCTTCAGAGACTTCTCAGAGGCAGAGGCTCAGGTAGGATCTTATATATGATGGGAAGGTGTAGGTTAGATTGAGCAGAAGTCTTCCAAGTGGAACCCAATGACAGGAAAAGAGGCGGTGGGAACAAACTGAAATTCAGGGAATTCCAATTGAATATAAGAAAATCCTTCTACACTGGGAAGATGGTCAAACACTGTCACAGGTAGCCTAGAGAAGTGGTGGGGTCTGCATCCTTGGTGGTATTCAAAAGCCACTTGGACATGGTCCTGAGCAGTCAGCTATAGGTGTCCCTGCTTGAGCAGGGGACCTGGACCAGGTGACCTCCAGAGGAGCCTGGGCTGTTCTGCAGTCCTGAGTTTCTGTTCCTGTGAAACGTGCTGTTCCTGTTGAGAAACAGCTCTGATAGGTACTGCCTGAGGGGCATGAAGTACGAGGGATCTGCTCACCAGATGAAGCTGGTACAGCACTGATTCCAGTCCTCTCAGGGACTGAGTGTGACTAATGCTGATGGGAGTCAATTAAATACTCACCTGGAGCAGGTATTTATACCTCTAGCTAAAGCTGGGCTCCATCTTCCTTTTCTCAAGTCGGGAACAATGGTATGGCTCCGTTCACAGGCCCAGCATTAAGCAGATTTTGCAGGATGTACAGAGCACATGAGAAAATTGTAGACAAGAAAGAAACTTCTCTACTTGGAGCTTCAGCTTTCAAGCACCAAGTCCCCAAGAGCAGGGCTTGGACAATGGTGGCAGGACAATTACGAGCTTCTAAAGCAAGGATTGTTTACATGTTAATAATATCACTTAACTGAACAAGGGGCAAGCCGTGGTAGAGGTTAGCCAGCTCTTATGAAACAAAATCATGTCTTTTTCAGACATTCAAACTGCACTTGACAGAGTTTCTCACAAGCATGTAATAACCTGGTAATTATAGTATGATTACCCACATTTCATTTTGTTAAAAATGTATTTCACTGTTTATTAAATGCAAAGTCATTCTAGTACTTGCATTTGTAGGACCAGATGTTTTAGTTAACATAAAATCCATCAACAGGAAAACTTTATCCTGAAGAAACAGCAACAGAAAGAGGAACAACTTGGTTTCTCAGGACAAGAGACTGAGAACTTTTCAGCAGAACTTCATGACTGGACAGAATGAGGCTATGGGACCACAGCATAGGCTGCATCCAAGCACTGCACCTGGAGCACAGCTCCCACTCTGCTCTGTGTAAAGGGCTGCCTCAAGGAGCTTGCAAACAGAATCCTACCAACAGAAGAAGTCTCTGGAAAACACTTCTGTTGGCTAATTCTGGTGAATTAGCCAACATCACCCACCAGCACTTGTGACTGACTGTCCTTAGAGCTACCAATGCCTCCAGAGCTACAGCTGAGCTTGACCTGCTCCAGGCTATTACTTCATGTTTGTATTTACCGAGGGTGACACCCTGCATCATTTCTGCTGCCTTGCTAGCCAGGGAACCAGTGAGAGCTCTCCTTAAGACAATTGAGGAACACACATGTCTTCAGTCCTATAGTTTCCCTCTTTTCTGAGGAATTTCTTACTGTATTTCTTGCTATTCTCCCAGGCTTCTGGGGAGCAGATACCACACAGTGTCACACAGCACCCCTGTGAAGATGGGGTGCAGTGCCTGCAGAACCAGGGCAACATGTGAGCTCCTGCTATGAGGACCTTGATGGGGTACATTATAAACTGTCTGATTAGACCTTCATCTGGAGGATGTCACAGCTAGAAATACATAAATGAGAAGTGGGCACAAATCAGTTGATGATGCATAATAATCTTCCCAGCAGATAATTTTCGTTTTGGCTTCTTATTAATGAACAAGCTGCTTGCTGTATTTTTTTTTTTTTTTTTTTTAAATTGAGTCTGTAAAATATTAGCAGCCTAGTGCTTTCAACTTTTTTTGGAGTTGTTCTGTTTAACAGGCTCTTAAGCCTTCAGACTTACAAAAACATTGCTTTAAATTTTTATTTCTCACAGGAATAGTTTAGCATTGTTTTTTTCAGCTTATTAAAGCAGCATGCCTATAGATTTTCCATAAAGAATGTTTCATTAAACTCCATTTATGTAATTTCCTATTGCTTCTCTCCATGGCCTGTTTTCCAAACCAGTTCTTCCTTTCTTTGACAGTGAGTCCTTTAGGCCTCTGTATTCATTTGCATAATGCCTACGTACCTTCTCATCTTTAAATAAATTATTTCTACTGTGTCTTTTCCCCTTGTGTTCAGAACTAACCAGTGCACACACACTCCACCAAAGATGTTTCATTCTTGCCATGTAAATGCAGGTCCTAGCAGAAGAAATCTCATTAACTGATTTCAGTGGAGGTACTTCTGCTTCCTAGCTGACAAGGGCACAAATAAACAAGTCAAGGGAATCTGCAAAAGCAGGTAGATATAAACAGATTGTTCACCTCTCTCTACTTCCTCTAATCCCACAGGGCTCTCCCTGTAAACCACAGGCTGAGATCTGAAAGGCATGAGGACTTTTCTTCTCAGGATAGAACTTAAATCAAGTAGCTATACAATGGCTATCACTATGAGGCTGTGTATTAAAAAAGCTATTTTTATACCTGCACATTGTGTATCACAAACTGAAACAGATAAATTAGTTACCTACAGATCAATATTGAATCTATTTCTTTGCTGATTGGAACAATTACTTAAAGCTAAAGCCCTCAGTGTGACTGGGGAGGTGAATTTGTTCTATACTGACACAGTAGATGTGTGTGCAGGGGTAGTACAAAGGGTGAAGCCACCATGCTGATGAGAGCTGGGACCTCAGAGTCAGAGCTACACCAGGCAGCACTAATGGAGCAGAGTCAAGTGCTCTTAGATTCCTCAGCCAATGTATGATGAGGTGACACTCTCAAGGGAGCATTTTGCTCAGAATTCTAAATTTCTCCTTTAGTTTCATACCCACAACAAGAAGAAGAAACTGCACTGAAGCAAACTCAAATATATTTATTATCATGGTGTCCAATGCACAAAGGCATTCAGAGTTTTACAGTGTTTCAAAAAGCAAATTTCTTACTATTTCCCCATGTTTCTTGGTAATGCATTGGCACTGTTGGCTTTGGAGGTGCTCACAGTAAACAGTAATGGCAATCTTGCACAGTGTTGATCTCACCTTCCAGGAATGTCATTGAATGGTGTCTCAGGCCTCGGGCTGAGACATTCCACTTCCAGCCATGATAATAAAATCCATGAGAAATTAAAGAATTGAAAATAAGGTAATTTGGACTCCTCCCTCCAGTCAGCAGCCATCAAAGCTGGTGTCAGGGCAAAGTGTTCCTGCACAAAAAGAAAGTTACCCAGCTTGCAAGCTGCCTCAAGACTCTTGCCCATTTTTCTAATCACAGAGGAGGAGACAAAGGTCAGATCATTTTGGGTCTTTCCATGCCTAGGACATCTGCAGATGTAGGGAAATAAAAATAGATTCATAGCCCTCATTCTTGCTAATGATCAAATGTGGACCTCAAATACTTCATCACTCTTTGTTTACATATCTGCTCTATTGAAGGCACAAGTTTTTTTTTCGCTCCTGGCAGATGAACCAACCAACCAAATTATAAAAATAATTTTGTGAAAGAAAGATCTTACTACATGGAAAATTTTTATGCTATAAACATTAAAAAGTCAGTAACATTTCCCAGATTTTCTTTTTCAGGCCACAACCCTGCAATGTCTCAGAAAAGGAAACTTCAAGCAGTCAACCAACTTTGTAGCCCTGTTTTAATCTGCCTGTTACCACGTGAGTTATGAATGTCTATTCTATTGATTTGCTTTAACATTACACCATTTATAATCCACATGATTTTCATTAGAAACATTAGTACTGTTCGGGCTCATTAACACACAGTTTTGTCCTTTAGTTTTAAAAGACTCGGGATGATTGTTAGTAGCTGAAACCTAAGTTCACATAGAAGGCTTCACGTCTTGTTTATAGAAACTTTGTGATCCTTTGCTTGAAAAGGTCTTATTTAGGTGGTGGACTAAAAGGTCATTTATGTCATGCTGCTGCAGTGTCTCAAAAGTCAGAGTTTTGGGGGCAAAATACTTGAGCAAATTATGGCTTTGTTGCCCTCAAAGCTATGGAGACTAAAATCAGAGGTCTGATGCTTACTAATACCTCCAGAAACCTTGTAGTAAAACCCAGAGCTAACAGCAAGGGAAAAGATGGACTTTAGGACAGCTACTACTACAATTGTGAAACCAGAAATAAAAGTCAAGTAAGCGATCAATCAACGAATCAATGTACTTCCCACATCTAAATAAGAAGTCTATAGGTACAACACAGCCTGGACTCAAATCTAATAATCTTTTGTTGATCTAGTCTGCCTCCACAGGGCCCAAGGAGAGATTAAATATCACCAGCTGGAAGTTGGACCTGTGATTGGACTGAGTTGCAAGACCTTTAGAGAATTAGATAGTGAAATATGCTTTATGATAGCATCAAGGCTCCCAATCACTATGTATTCATTGGAACAGCATTTTCCATTTGCACAAAACTAGAGGCTGAAAATTGACCTAATATGGAGGTCAGGACAGAACATGAAAAAACCCCAAAGGTTAAGCTGCCTTTTAATAAAATTGACAGTAAACACAATAGAGGTGATGAACTTATTTCACCAGTGCTTAAAGAATCCTGTACTTGATTTGCAAAGAGGAAGAAGGCACAAAAGGTTAAAGAATGATTTTATTTATCTTTCAGCTTTCACAGTTCTAAACAGTAAACATAATTAACAATTCACCAATGGTATCAAAGAACATAGTCCTGGCATCAGTAAAATGTCTACTGTTTAAGGCACTGGTAGTGGGAAGAAAAAAAGACATAACATGGATTGCTCTTTCTTAACCAGAATTTGAATCTATTATGAATATGTGCTTGCTATTCAATGCTTAAAAACCCACAAGCTACACTCACAAACAAATGTTTATACACGTTCGGTAATTACCAAGACAGGAATCAGTGGCTCCCCTACTTCGACTCTAGAGTAAGTATTGCTTTTCTTTGGAGTGGAATCAATTTCTAACCTACTAAAAGAAACCAAAACACAAATTACTTCAGCAGTATGGCTTTAAGACCCTGTATTTCGTTGCAATATACCAAGCCAAGTTAAACAACAGTACACAAGTGCCATGTACTGTCATTTAAAAATAGGCAGTTTTACAATACAAAAATTAGTTTAGAACATACTAAAGACTGGTTTTGTACAAACATTTTTACAAAACTGAACTACTAAAAAAAATTCAAGAACGTTTTAAACATGAATCACACTTCACATGTTGTACGCATAAAATTACTTATCTTGATGATATAAATTAGGGATACTACAAAATTTATAAAGCTGGCATTTATATGCTATTGAAATGCACACATTCGGAAACACTGAAATGTTAGTTCTGCAAAAATCCCTAAGAGTCACTTTTATATTTGCCAAACTGATGTACAGTGACTTCAGTTTCTAAAGGAGCCACAGTGACCTCCCGTGGCCGCGTAAGAAACCCCTGTCCTCAGCCTTTTATTCCATTTTGCACGACATTCCACACAAATGCCAATAAACTTAAAGGTACAACAGTGGTTTCATGCCTGGTCCAGCTACTCCAGAAAACTACAGTATTTCTATCTGAAACGAGCACAAAGGAGCACAGCCTTCACACAATCTAGCTCCTGGTCACAGAAAAAGTGAAGTGTCCTCTATGATTTATCAAGAAACTGTTCCAGAATCTTTTAGAGAACTGTTTCCCGTAAGTCAGTGAGAGATGATGTTTAAAAGATTTTCAACACTTATTCAATATTAGGCTCCCAAATACATAAATTCAGCTTTTGAGAGAGCAAAGGAAGGGAATGTATATTGATGCTGTTTGAACCAAGACCAAAGCAGAACACAGGTAAAGTTGTAGAAGACTCTTAAATGTGAGCCGAGTTCATTGGTATGCAAAGGCCAAAAACATTCTAAAAAGAAACCAAGCAGAGGAAAAGAATCCAAAAGTCATTTAAGTGCCTTCTTCCATTGTTCTGAAGGGATGCAACCAACAGGAACAAAACATTGTCTTCTTATGTCATGAACAATGTGAAAACAGAACAAAATTCACAGTAGTGACTGTCTCTCAGCTGTGGAATAGTAATTAACATTTATATTCTTCTACTGCTTATAAATCTTCTCTGTTATATCCAACTTTTTTCCCTTTATGTGACTCTTCTGTGTTTGGTGCCAGCCATGTAAAATATACCTTCACTGGGTCGATATTCCAATGCTTGTGAAATGACACTGGAATTTGGTGAGAAAGGTAGTCTTTTGGGTAGTCCATTGGCCTTGCCTAAGATCGAAGAATAAAGCAAAAGCACCAGTATATTAGAAGGAGTAAGCCATGAGAAACAAAACAGGAGAGTAAACAGATAGGATTTTTTTATATGGACATGGAATTAAAATATTGAATAGTATGTTCTCAGTCTTCCCATTTCTCTAAGTAGTGAATGTAATCAGAAATGGACTCTTAACATAGGAGAAGCTGATAATTTAAATAAGCAACTCCCCCCTCCACTGACGGCTGCTTTGAACTACAGGGTAGTTTACTAATTCTCAGCTAGCTTATTATCTTATTCTCAGCTCATATTCAGATATGCAAGTCTTCCCAGTTTTTCAGCTAGATCAACACCTGAAAAACATCAAATGCTACACTGATTTAAATGTTGACTTTTAAAAAAGTTGTGCAATGTTTGGGAATAAAATCTCTAGTGCTTCTTGCTCATACCATGGAAGGATCTGGTTTACTTGGCTTACAAGGAAGAAAATCTCTATAGGCCTCAATGCATCATGCTTTCCACCGTGACACTACAGGTAGCTTGTTAAATACTGTGGAAGACAGGAACAAGAATCTAACCTATTCCAGCCCTTTTCTCCCAAACTCACAAGTAAATCATGTTTTGTAAGCTCCCTTTCCTATGTGCTAGCATAGAGCAATTTATGGTACTCATACCATTCTTCAGAATCCACCATAAAAGCAATAATGTCATATTTTATATCTTCACTAATGAGGTATTTTAGAATAGTAAATACTAAATCAATAGAAAAATCAGGTAAGTAGAGCAGGCAGATTTATTGAAAAATTTTACAGACAGTTTTCTATTACCTGAAGAAAAAAAATCTTGTGTTGTGGGTTTTTTCCCTTAGAGGACATATGACAACTATTCAAAACATGTGGCTCCTAATTCTATTTCTCTTTCAAAATCCTCACCTCCGACAGCATTTCTAATAAAATGTAGTTGTAGGTGAGCTAAAATATCATATAAAGCAGCAAAGCATTGTAGCAATCCATGGTATGAGAATGTTCTTATTTGATCAGTCTTGTTCTGCTGAGAATCAAAGTAAAAAGCAGCAGCAGCATCTTGGTTAGTGTTATTACATATTGATCTAATTTGAATATTTATGACTGTTTTATGTGTAGACTTATAAAGTGAAATACATTTAAAATACTCAAAACCAGCTCACTGACCTGATGAAAAAGTGGACTGTGTGTTATAGGGATTCCTAAGCCACTGAAACACATCCCAAGGACCATATCATCAGGTGCATCCATGCTGTAACACCGGCACTTGCTAGCAAGGAGTTTCTGAACAGCTGTTCTGCTGAAAACCATCCTGAATTTAAAAAAAAAAGCACATGAAATGTATAAAAGCTTCAAAAGACACCAAATAACTGCAATTAATAAACATTGCTAAATTATCTAAAACTGCAAGACCGAATGTACCCCTGTGATACAACACATTTGAAATTCAAATTTAAGGGGTCAAAACTGACAAACAAGCTAGAGACATTTTCTGAAACATAATTACTTTTTATACTGAAAACTAATTGCACCAATTATACCCATTGTTGTTATCCCAACAATAAGTTAGCCACCCACCATTTTTACTACAGCTGATAATTCCTCCTAAGTTTGCTCTGGACTCCAAAGGGGTGTTCTCCTCAATCTTACTCAAATGTAAGGGAGAAGAGCTGGGGCCTTGAGACCAGCATGCGTCACTACACAGAAGGTGTGAGGTAAATTGCACACATTTGGGGAATACATCACTGTTCCTGCTGAAACTGATTTGTGTCGTAACTTGAAACATTTGCACTCATAACAGGAACTAATGTAGATCTCAGTAGGAACTCAAATAAATTACCCTCCTCCACCAGTGATATAACTGTATCCTCCTGTTCCCAAGCCGTAGCCATAACGTTCTCCAAGGAATACTGGTTCATTTGGGTCATAGCAGCTGAGCAATTTTCGGAGTCTGAATATACTACAATATGAAAAGCCATTAAAAAAAAAAAATCTTGTAAACAATAATTTTGGAGCAGACATTGCTACCCTCAACAGCATTCTATTAAATAGCACAAAGATGACAGGAGAAATTCAGAAATTCTACCCAAAAAAACCCTCCCCCAGAGATACAAACTCCTAAACAGAAATTTATGATGGATTATTTACTATGAGATATGACCATGCAATTTGGTCAAATTATGAACAAATTAGCTTTAAGCATTTATTGAAGTAGGCAGTTCATCAGCAAAACTGCATCTCATCTCAGAGAAAACATGAAATGGCACTTTCCAAGCAATGATCTTTGCAAATTATCTATGAACATTTACAAATTGAAAACTAAAAAGGTAGATTTAGTTATATCAAAGTTGCATTATCCACAGTTACATCCTCTCACTATTTCTTCTTCTGTCATGTGATTTAATGTATTGATTTGATCCACTGTTCAAAACCCTGCAATCCTTCGCATTGCTCACTGTGCCTTTTCTTGCTTATATTGCAGTGTCAGATTTTACAAGAATGGGTTTTAATTTTCTGACAAAGGCAAGTTCCAAAACACCATTTTGGGCAGCTTGCACAACTGACCCGAGCCTATGGAACCTTTCTTCTGACACATTTGTCCGAGGAACACATGTTAGAAAGGTTATTAGCAAATGACTAAACCCTAAACCTACACTGAGGAATCACAAAATGTAGTGTAGTCAGACTATATGACTACATGATAACACTGATATGCACAGTTTTAACCAAGTTACAACATTGATTTTAATATCTGTCAAAAGAATAGTGAAGTGACAATTTTTTTTTCTTCAAGTAATATAAAGCCTCATGACTAATAAAATGGCTGTATCTCTTAAATAAAGAAGGATAGGTGGATATTGCTAAATCTCTTATTGACATAAACAGTGACAGCTCCTGAAGTAATGCAATATATACCTTATCAGTGTGTCATCATCCACTACAACTAACCAAGGAGTTCTGGGAGAAGTATGATTCAAAAACCTTTCCAAAATGGCAAAAGTTTTCCCACAGTGACCTAAAAGGAAGAGAAATTAACAGAATATACACTTAAATAAAAGAGGAATTAAATTAAAAACAAGCTTTATTCCAGTTATCTGTCAAGCTGTTGAACAATACTGGACAAACTGCTACTCTTAATTTAAAGAGCTGCAAAAATGAGGAGACTCTGATAGAAGCATGTTCTGCAAAATACTGTCATAGCATTTCATGATGCATCAGGCAGATCCATTGCTTTTACAGAAATATTTAAATCTATTTTAATCTACTGTACTCCTCAATGGTGGTTCAGGTCCTGATCACTGCCTCCAAGGAAATGTCTGAACATTTATCACAAGATTATAATGAAGTTCAGAGGTAAGACACTCTTTGTCAGGAGTGCAGAAGTTAATCACCCTTGTTCCAAATAAGCAGGACACGAGAAACAAGAAGCTTCAGACTTCTAGCGAGTCTTTTTAAGATCTTGGACAAACCTCATTTCAATCAGTCTTTATTTATCACAGCTGATTGTCTAAAGTAATTACTGCTATCAATATTACATTTAGTAAACAATCACGCAAAATATCAATATGATATTTGAAGCCACTTTCAGTTAAAATATTCTTTGAGAAAATACAGTAACTCTATACTAAAGAAATGAAGGAAGTCCTTGCTCTGATGATTTTGTGAGACTGTGAACTTAATGCAGACTGATATGTGAACATTTACAAAATTAAATCCAAGATTTCTATATTATATTCTATCACAAAACATGGAAGCTCCCTGGCATGATTAGAACTACTGGGGGTGGCTTCCACTAATGATCCTGCCTCCTAAAAACACTCACTGCTTGCTCATGTCCCACTCCACCCGTGCACACAGAAATCCCTGCCTGTTCTCCCTCTGCCTCTATCAGACAAAAAAAAGGGGCAGAAATAACCCAGAGGTCAGAACAACTGACCTAGTGGGCCAGATAAGGCTAACAGGCCACGGCCTGGACACCTTTAATTCAGAAGGCAATAGATAGAAAATATCAGCCTAAGAATAATATGTCAAATGAAAGAACAAATCAAAATTAGTGAACTCAAGAAAGCCATCATATCCATACCCTTTTTTCTATTCAAGCACAAAGTAAATTAATTTAAATGACCGTTGTTTTCTATAAAAAGATGTTTCAATCTTAACATTTAGTTTTTGTGCTTAAATCAATACATGCAAGGCACATGGATATAATATCTGAATACCATATGGCAAGCAGTTTATGTTTAGTAACCTGTTGGCACTGCCTGAGGTCCTTAAAAATAAATGTATGACTTCTTCACGGATGATGATCTTACTGAAAATCATAAATAACTGTAGAATTATTAGTCTTACCCCAAGTAATACTTTTTTTTTTCCTCTTGGAGTATATCAGTATACTATGCTTTCATAATCTCAGTATTTAGGTTTCTGCTAAAAAGAACATGTTATCTACATAGGGGGATTCTGAATGTACTCTCCATCCATTTCCTGTGTGAAGAGCATTCTTTTACTTTAGGCTGCACATATGTGCTAGAGAAAAACAGAATTTCTAAATGACATGCTTGACATGAAAGTCACATATCATCCATAAAACTTTACTTCTTCAGTCAGTCATTTGTGCAAAACTGACAACAGTCAATATCTCACCTCTGTCAGTGTTAGGTACGCCTAAATCTATGGTAGGAATTGAGCTGTCTGCATAATCACTGTAGTATTCAATCAGGGCAGCTTCTCTTTCCCAAGTCTGCTTTACAACTGGTACTGCAAAACAGTGATTGGCATTCAAACACAAAGAACTTGATTAAAATAGATACTTGATCCAAATATTCATGGTAACCACATTTTGCTAGCCACATTTCTTCACATGGTAATAAAAATCCTGCTTCAAATACAGCATCATGATTCTAAATGTTCATTCCATTTCCTTTCCTATAATATTTAGAGAAAAAAATAATTAAAATTTTGTGAAAGCCAGTCAGGACAGCTTTATTTAAATGATAAAGAAGATTCTAGTAAAATATGACTATAGTTTCACGATACTATTATTCATAATAATAATTGAAAAATGTAATATTTACATTTTAGCTAATCAAAGAATGGAATTCTACTTTTACACTTGCTATTGTATGATTCATAGCACACATCAGCACGAACACTATCAGAGATTAGTCCTTCTTCCAGTATTGAAATGGCACATTTTTAATCCAACTGTACAGTCTGTAACATATTCTGAATCAGAAACAGACCAACAGACCTTTTGAAATACTACACTGGTATTAGATACATCCCATCTGACAACAACATCATATTAATGCTCCAAAGCACCTGTCTCTAGAGACACACTCACAGGGCACTTTATAACCATTACTCTTATAAACATATAAATATTTATTGTTTCATTTATAAATACAAAGTATTTGTACAGTATAGTTTATAAATATCATACAATCAATTTTTATCCCATGGAAATTCTATTCAAAGGAGGATTGCTTAGTGCTTCCCTAAAAAAGCAACCTTTTTCATACTAGTTTTCCATTTCACATCAGCATTTAAAAGTGATCAAACAAAATTCTAATAATGATGCCATGAGTGCTGACATTACATCCAGAAGTGAATAAATTACAAAAAAAAAATCCAACCATCTGCAGGGTGCTCAGAAGAAAACCGTCAGATTGAAATAATGATCTCTCTTCCATCTTAAAAATGAGGAAGCACTCATTGCTGAGATGAGCAGGTACTCTGAGCAGGTACTCTGCATTCTGCTGTTACTGCTTCTCTGCTTTATGCTCTCTGACACCATCCAGGAGGTCTCACCAGTAGCAGGTAGTGTTTTGAATGGAGGAAATATTTATATAACTTCCCTTTGCTGCTATACAACCCTGTGAACAACTCACTTTAGCCCCTTGCTAGCATCATCCATCACCTAATTTGATGTTTGTTGCCCACCTAGTTGCTCACTTCCTTTTACTCTGAACACACAGGACTTATTGCTCTTGATTGATCAACAGTCAGTTTGATAACAATTACCTTTTAGTTCATTTTAGTGTTACGACAGAGTAATAAGAACTCAATGCGCTAATGGAAAGACTTTAATCTTTTGAAAATAAAAAAATCACTTTAGTAGCATTTTGAAATGCTCCATATTACTTTTAAAAGTTCTTAAAGAAATGTATAAGTGTTCTCTTTTTTCATAAAAAAATCCAAAAGGAATTATGTACAAAAAAATGCATAGGCAGGAAATTATTTTCTTCTTTTGTTGAAATGTTCTACTTAAAAATGTTTCTCAGAGGAACAAAACCAGAAAGGTTTCAGAGAACAAGGCTTCAGAACAGAAGAATCACAGATACACAAGAGCATCCAAATTTCCCCAGGCAGAAGAAAAGCATTTGTAAATATTGTTTTACCTTTCTCCAAACAAGGACCTGAAACTCAGCAAGGTCCTTTAACACATAGAAACATTTGCAATTACAGACTGAGCCTCTCAATTCCTTTGGTGGAGCCCCCTTGTTTCTATAAATGAAGAAAAGTTTACTGAAGCAAGGACTTGAGTCTCATCTCAGTTAAAAGGTCTAGCAAGGGGGCTGTTAGCTGAGGTGTCCTTCTCTTTTCCTTGTTTGTCTTGATGGAAGTGTCACCATGCAGAATAATGTCAATTATTCATTGAATCCCACAATACTTTGTAATTTCTGGCAAATTGTATCTTCCAAATAAAACTACTTGAAATTTTGGAGTAGATGATGATGCAAATATTTATCAATATGTATTAATACTTGTGATCACACCAAAGTTTTAATACCACTAGAGATATTTAAAGGTCAGCTCCAAGCTCTTAATGACACTTTATTTCTGCTATTTCCAGAACCCTGATGCACGTTTGCAGTCTTGAAAATTTCTTTTATAACTACAGATGGTATGTGTAAGAAGAAGAGTTGTATCTGAAGTAAGTTCTGAGGTAAAATTTAGCTGCTTTTAAAAGCACATGAATTTCCTTAAGCCTTAATGCTGCATTAATGTAGTTTCTGGCATACAATAAAGAATGACTTACCAGGTAAAAAGAGCTCTCTGAAGCTGGCATCCATTAATCTTTCAAAATCTGGAGTAAGATTATCCTCTATTGCATAACACTGGAAGCTGTGAGGAAAGTTCAAGAATTTTCCTCAGTCTTCAACAGGTGTTTCTTGAAGGATGTTTATGCTATCTTTGTGAATCTTTATGTTTCTTTCTGACTTTTTAGGGTTTATTTTTCTTTTTCTTCTTTTTAAAAATTTTGATGTTCAAAAATTGACATGGATCCAGGAAGAACTCTTCAGTGAACTCCAATTACAAGACAGTCAATTTTGTTTGTCAAAAGCTACTTTAAAGATACCTAACTATTTTAAAGAACCTAACAATTATGTGATTAAAATACTACAAATGTGCCTTCATCAGGTGCAGTTGCATTAAGAAAAAAATCCATGAATCTTATTATGAAAAATCCCTGTTTTTAACCAGACTTAGTTAAGATATAAGCTTTTAATTTCATTCTGTCCTCTGACAACAGAGGTATGGAAAAACCCTCTCAAAATTTGGTACAACTACTAACCGATTACTTGATTTTCAATTTTTTTGTCAATTATTATCACTTTAAATTATTCTTACAAACGAACTAAGCCTAATGGAGACAGTATTATGCACCCGGAATATTAAAGAGCACACAGAATTCAAGCAAATTCCTGGAAACAAATCTGTTCCTTATTAACAAAATGTCTAGAAGCAAGCTAGAACAGAATGGTAGGTGGCATCAAGTAGGTGGAGTGTCTTCTGTTAAATCGGTGGATTTAGAATTTTTCCTTCCAAGCTTTGTTGAGACTTGCTCTCCCTCAGCTGAGCATTACTATGTGTTAGCAGAAGCTGAGAGTCTCTCAGTGTGTATTTTCTGTGCCCCTGAGGAGGAAGTCAATGCTCGCTGCGTGTATCTTGTTGAGCTGTGCTAGGGGTTTTTTTGTTTCTTGTTTTTAACATGGTGACTGCTTGTGTAACTCTACAATTTTCAGATGAACTTTCAGATGAAACATGCTATAGTGTTTCACACACTTTTGAGCTGGGCCACTGGTTGGACAAAGTACAACCAGATTTCTAGAAGAGACAAATTTTCCCATGCCAAGCATTATAAAACACACGTGTACATGGAACAGCTAGAAGCAGCATGACAGCATAAGCTGCTCAATCTTTTACTGGAGAGGAGGGCAGGACAAAAGGAAGGAGGAGATAATGGGCCTTTCAGCTTGTTCAAATTTCTAAGCCACCAAAGAGCTGCACAATTGTCACTGCTGATACAAAGAAAAGAAGTGAACCCTCTGAGGGAAACTCACTGTTTAATAGCTGCTGTGTAAATTCATATTGCAACAGTTCCAATTTTCAAGACTATAAGCTAACCCTATGCATGTTATTGTTTAGGTATCCAATTCCAAGTTTTTTGCCAATGTTGAAACAATGTTTTATCTTAAATGTTTCACAGCACTCCTGAGGACTCCGAACAGCAAAAAGATTCTACCTGAAGGACAATCTGTTTATAATTCCAAAACTTTCCTGTTTCCCAGTAAATTTTGCAAACATTTAGTCCCAAGAGCTACAGAGACAGCACACACCGGCATGCTTTTTTAATATTCATTTTATGAACTATATTGCATAGAACTATTACCTTGACCAGGCAACAACTTACTTCTGTCACCATGAAATTTTCGACATGTTTTTACAGCAACAAAAACATCTTCCTTATTCACTGGCTCACCCTACATGAACAAAACAAGAATTAATCTTTTAAGTGCAGACTGTGCCTGTAGTATTTTACAGGATATGTCGGTCCATACATATAACAAAACAGGAAATATCTTTTCATTGTATAGCCTATCAAGCAGAATAGTGTTCTTGTGACACACCAGGATGTAAATTTTTATCTCAAAAAACAAAAAGAAAAAATAAAAAAAGGCATTGGTTGTTTAAAATTCCTGAAATAACATTATTGGAATTTTTTTCCATTGATGCAGTACTCTAACAAGAACTAAAACACATATCCTTAGGAAAAGACTGTGAGTAGAAAAACTTCTTGAACTAAGAATGATTAATCCGAAAAAGAATGTTTCGTTAATTTCTTTTAGATTGGTCACTGTGAGAACATAAATTGTATCACACTTGGAAAAACCAGCTTAAATGCTACACACAAGAAATCTTTGAATTCAAGGATTCCTCAACTGTAATAAACCATTTGACTACTTTGATTTGTTATCCTTTTTGGCACCTAGAATTTTGCTTTCCTGGAAGCACAGAACACTTTTTGGCCTCTAGCTACACTTAACTCATAATATAATAAATGTATTCTTCTAGGGGTGGAAGAGATGGGTTGTACTTTAAGGCACCAAATACTATATTACATTTTATCTTTAGCCTCAACAAGTTTTAGATTCCCATCTGTGGGGAAAAAAAAAAGATCATCTACACTTCAGTATCTCACTGTGTAAGGAGTATAAGGATAAATAATTTATAGATCATGCACCAACCAAACATTGTGGTAGAAAGACTCATTAAAGCATATGCAATATTAGCAGCCAGGAAATATTCACAGAAGCCTGAAAGCATATCCAAAATACATCCTAGATAAATGCCAGAACAAACTGGTTTTTTGGGATTTATTTCAGCTTATTTAAAAATATTTTTTTGAGTTTCAAGATTTTTGAACTGAAGTATTATATGCTTTAGTAAGAATTTTACTTTTACCAAGCAAATGGCATTTAAAATATTGTACTTACACAAAGTGGCAGAAAATTACTGAATGTTGTTGCACAGTGATCAGCCTTATAGGAATTCACATCATCTGTGCAGAACTCAGGCACTGGAGTAAGATGTGGTCCTTCCCCTTTCTGCCAAATGTACAGGGCAATCTATCAAAATTGGAAACATTTATATCAGTAACTAAACTAGATAAAAATTTTCAGGGCATACAAAGAAATCACATTGACAAGAAAAGCGAAAGATGTGGGATGGTGTAGCAGATTTGTCCCTGAGCTGATTAACTAATTCCTCCACATTCTGCCAGTGGCACCATGCTCAGAGCCAGGTATTGGTTGCTGGCTCGTCCTGTTTCTTCCCTCACCACTCCCTGCAACTGGAAGGACAGAGAACAGTACTTGTGCTCCTGAGTCCTTCAACCAATTGGCCCCGTGTTAGTTCAGAATTCAGCTATTCAGAATTAATGTCTATCACATGAAGCAAGAAAGAAGCAATGCTCCTAGACAACAAAGAGTATTAGACAATTGTAACTTATCATTAACTATTTATGAAAATTCACAATATGCTAAAATTTCCCACTGAACAATGAAATTTCAATAGAAAGCCTTAGAATGGTGCTATTTTATTTCAGAAGTGTGGTTAGAGTGCCATTTTGGGTTGTAGCACAGGATGACACGAGGTTACTAAAACAATGGAAACAGATTTACAAAAAAAAGACAAAAATAGTCTTAATCCTAGTTCAGATCTAATGTTAGAAGTACAAAAATTTCTGTTATTCAATTCCAGCTTTGAATAGGCATCAGGGAACATGCCATACACTTACAAAAAGTCTAAGCAACAACCTGCAAATGAGCAGCAGCATGACAAAAACACTCTACTACATCTGCAAGATATGAAAGTGATATAAATGCTATGGATATAAGGAATAGGGACTTTGAAAGTAATAGGGTAACACAAACAAAATAGAAATAATAAAAAGGAGGCAGAGCACAATAAATATCAAATAGAGGCATATGTTATTAGGAGTCTGTCAAACTAAAATATTTCTTATAAACTTAAACATTATACACAGTCATTAAAAACAACAGATGATATTCTGTGGTTTGTTGTCAATCTTGATTCACACAAGAAGAGCATAGACATAAAAATGATTTAAAACAGAGAAGATGGTGATTTATTAAATAAACGAGAGGGAATGAAACAGTCTCTAGGGAAACATGAGACAGTGCAGAAAGAATAACTACAGAGCTGAAGTAGGTTACTGATGGCAATAAATTTGAAATGAAACATATGCAAACACCTGCTAACAGAATAATAAGGGGATGGAAGTCATTTTGTTGGTTGAGTGATCAACTTTTTTACTAAGCAATCTGTGGCACATAAAAGGAGTGGCTCTTAATCCTTAATCGTCTTTTTTTATGACAATATGTTCAGAGACTTTGTTAGTGCTGAGGTAGACTGGAATACTGAGAATATATGAATTATTTTGTCTTAAAAATAAAGTTAAAATAAAATTACATTGTGAAGCACAAGGTCTTGCATTGAGAAAAACTAACAAAAGGAAAAAAACAGCTTCTTGTCTTGTTTCTCACAGCAAAATGAAAGCTGAGAGGGATTCAATTGTTTTTGAGGAATACATCATTAATGAGGGGAAATTACACAAAAAAATAAGGTTTTGCATAAAACCAAATTTATTTAAATATGCTACAAATCTATACTCTATAAATACACCATAAATTTATGTTGTAAATGAGGAGGTTTATGACCATTACAAGACCTGAAAAAGCAGCAGTAGTTTTACGTAAAGGTGTTTTTTTCCGGACCAGAACAACAATTTATAGATGCTTTTCAGGAGTGTAAAAATAATAAAAACTACTTCAGTGTCACTCATAATTTCAGGCCAAAATCTTAATCCTGTTCTTCCTTCCTTCTTTCTCACATTTCTCATTCCTAATCTTAATCATTTTTATTTCAGAAGCTTATTCCAGATTCATCCCTCTCTTCCACCCCTGGTTCAGAAGTTCATTTTGGTGACAGTACAAAACCCTGGATGGCAGCACAAACTTTTTAAATGCAGAACAACAAAAAAGCCTCCAAAAAAGTAGCACAGATACCCTTTCAGAGCCTCCTTCTCATGCTCCTTTCAGTCAGCTCACTCACTGACTGAAATACCTTCTCCCAACCTTTTGAAAGTGTTGCATACCAGAGACAAGAAAAGTCCTTCCAGACTTCTACACTGCAAGTTGCAGCACTGCTTGCTCACACCAAGGTAGATTCCTCAGAGTATTGAATGCAAACCCCACCACATCAATTGAGATACTATTCACCTCAGCTTATGGTTCACTAATTGGAAGTCTCTCTCCTTTCTTACAGAGCCATCCTTAGAAGATCCCTTAAGGTATACAACCATGTATGCATTCATATATGAATGCAAGCTTATTAATGAATTTTTCTGTGCTTAGAATATAGCTCTAAAGTATCATAATATTCTAAAGGAAGGAAAAGAAATCTAACATGCCATTGCAGTCAAACTTTTTAGCAAAGTTTAAGAAGAATCTCTTATTTATGATTTAACACCATTCAAATATATAACTTTGAGACAATTGTTTCTTTCATCACACCACTACTTACCTCATGCTTTAAATCTATTGTAAAGTCTGATTTAAGTGGTTCGCTCTTCAACTTCTTTGCAAGCCTATGCAATTAGAGATGAAGAAATTTAATCAAACATATTAAAAAAATCAATTACTAGTGCATGCAGGAAAGTGTGGCTGGTACTACTGACCATCTTATAAGGGGAAAATATAGTAATAAATCATATCTGTATATACATAATCTGTATATATTGCCTCAAGAAGCAACTTATATTTGTCGTTGCAATCTAAGACATGTATAAATCCTTTTCTTAAAAAAATCTGAACAGTGTCATGATGTTAATATAAATTTTCAGCACACACTTTGAAAGTTCTCATCTGGAGAAGGTAGAGAGTCTGGCATAAATCATTCAATGGATTAAAAGCAGCAGTGCATTTGAAGCATCAGTATTGATCAGCATCTCAAACGACAGACAATATTCTCTTTCTGTGTATTTCAGAGCATAGTATTTAGGGACTTTCAATTCATGAGAACATGTTTGCTATGGTAAGATGCATTCTGAAATCTATGAACTTTTCAAATCTCATTTAAAAGCACCTAAGAGTCTAAGCTGAAATAAATATGTAGTCTGTCTGCAAAGCATGAGAAACACTTCTAGAGGGCAATGCAGCCACTCTACGACCCAAGAATAAAACCACTGTCTGAGGGAGAATACATTCTTAAAATTACAATATGGGATTGAACTAGTTAAACAATTAGTACTGGACAACTATTAGCTAGTTGATGTAGGCAGAGTGAAGCGCAATAAATTACATGCACAGCAATGATACAGAAATCTATTTCTGCACTCTATTATATTTGGAATGTGTAGAACAATGGAGAATAAACAGGAAGTGACTTAAAAATAAATTCTTACTTGTTAACAAGTGGAATGCTAAGTGCCCAACCAGCAGCAAAATCTGGAAATTTAAAGACTGTAGGATTTTCAGCAAAGGCATAATGGTGAATTATTGTAGATTCTTCATCATATAATGCTTTACCTAAAAACCACTCCTGTAAAGGAATATAGGAAACAATTTTGTTCATCTACAGCATCCTTTTAGTGAAGATGATGACTGCATTCATGCTGAATAAAGCAAACCTGAAAACAAAAACAAGGGAAGCATATTGTTCACAATAAATAATCTGGACAAAAACTGTACTTGGTAAGAAATTAAACTAAAGATTGTTCTCTGAAATCAAATACAGGCTGCGTTTCCAAACTCCAGGATACGCCTTGGCTGTTCAAAGAACATGGAATCCCAGAGTCATAGAATGGCTGAGGTTGGAAGAGCCTCTTGAGATCATCTAGTTGAATTCCCCTGCTCCAGCAGGATCACCCAACGCAGGTTGCCCAGGACTCTGTCCAGTCATGCTTTTAATACATTCCACAATCTCTCTGGGCAACCTGTTCCAGTGTTTGAATGCCCAAACTGACTGCTCTCTAGACAAGACACTCAGAAGTATTGTATTCAGGAATTTCATACATATCAGTTTTGAATTTCCATCCATCTGGCCTCTTCTACACAAGGGAACTTAAAAAGAGATTTCAGCTGTCACACCCTCACTGTCTCAGTACATTTTATGAGTTCTTAGGATTCTCAAAGACAATCTGTTCTTAAGACAGATATTCTATACTCTTTAGGCATGAACAGCTAGTAAGTCATTGCTGCTCATCCACTCGGGTTATTAATCTCAGACATTTTTGGGGCTGTAGTCCATCACCCTGTTAAAGTGACTGGAAGAGGAGTAGCACGTACAATTTGGTTTAACCTTGCTGCCATCTTCCAAACTTGTGAAAGCACAGTTTAAATCAATCTACTGTTGAAACACAGAATCACAGAGGGGCTGAGATTGGAAGGGACCTCTAGGGATCACCTGGCCTAACTCTCCCTGCTCAGGCAGGTCCAGCTACAAAGCAGGATGCTCAGGACCATGGCTCATGAGTTATATCCAAGGACTGAGACTTCACAACATCTTTGGGCCAGTACTCATTCATCTGCACAATAAAAAAAGGTTACCTGATGTTCAGGTATAATTCAGCATGAGTGCTTGCCTTGAGGTCTACATTTAAAGACATTCCCCAGTTTTTCAGTTTTACTGCAGCCAGTAATGCCCTCGGTTATCAATGCAATACATTCTTTTAACACTCCTCCACAGCCTCTTTCAATGCTTTGAAACATCTGTTTTCACTCATTGTTATGTTCAATACTACACTTGCATCAGTCTTAATATTTCTGTTACTAACGTAATTATCTGCATTGAAAAGCTGCAGATCATCAACAATTCACATGCCCATTGCAGAGCTCTTCATGAGATAAATGTATACCAACTTTTTATTACGCAGACTGCTGAGAGTTTAAAGTGAATATTGAAGGAGCTCTGACATAAATCACCTTAAATTTTGTACCTGATGGACTACTACTATATATAAGGAATCAGGGATAAACCGTTACAGTAAGATGAGAATCACTATGTACAAAAGCAGAATGTTTTGTTTTCCTTTTATTGCAGGTTGGAACATAATTTGTTATTTTAATAGAATCTGTATATAATGCAAAGGAGAGAGTAAAACTGGCAAAAGGGCAGCATCTAGAACAAAAATATTCATGTTTTTATTCTGAGAATATCAATTACTAGTAGGTGTTTCTGAAAAAGAAAAAAAAAGGATCTTCCAAAGGCCTGAATATATTCAGTCCTCCATTTTGAAAACCAAGTGTTTTAAAAGGTAAGACCTCTGAATTGTTATTGTTATTACCATTTTAGAAAAGAACTGTGAGAAAACACAAGGCCATGTGCCTGAAAAAAGAAATAAATATGCTAAAGTGAGTCCTGAAGCAGAATTACAATAAAGAAGCAAAACATATTTCACACACGAGATTTTGGCTTCTTTTATTACAGGCAAAGGACTGACACCAAGGTGTTTTTTTTTTTTCTGAACACTGAAAATTCTAAATATTAACACCTTTCATGTCAGTTGCATTGCCAAATTTGCTTCTCTCCTTGCTGACTGTACTTCTATTTTGTTCTGCAAATCTTTTGGTGTTGTTTTTCTTCCAGTAGGTACAGCATACTTATCTCCAAGACAGATCAGACACAGAATGCAAGTAAAACACCCCACTGTTTTATATCAGAGATAAACTAGCATCAGTAGTTTGAATCATCATTCAGTCTGATGATAATCAGAATTGATAACAGACAGGAAAATGGGAGAAGGGACCACAAAATAGATTATATTCCTCTTTTTATCTATGGTACATAATTTTCAGGCTATTCACAGAAAAAAATGGTTTCTCTGCTCGATTTTAACAGTTCTTCAAAAGCTATATAGGCATTTGTACTGCTTCATGTCAAATACCTTGCTCTCAGCCTCAGCCACAGAAATCTCTGCCCCTGTTTTTTTGCCATATCTTTTCCAACATTTGGCAAAACATATTCAATCACATTAAAAAAAAAGTCAAATCTCTTAATTTTTATTTCACCTTAGACTTGTCAAATCTTCTGAGTGTTTCTAGCAGTTTTATGACTTGTATTCTTGTATCTTCTTCACAGAAGAAAATCCATGAGGAGTTCTTACCATAGGTAACAGAGAAGCTAAAAAAGAAATAAACATTTTACTAATAAGGTGGCTTACAAACAAAAAGGCAAATTCAAGGCACATTCCCCAAATATAAATAATTTGCCATCAATTCTTCATTTACACAGAAGCAGAAAATTTTACTACTGATTTGGAATTACACATCAAAGGACTACCGTGAATGGATAAAAATACTGACTCTGCTGCTATCTATTTATAAGGCACCAGTTATTCCAGAAAGAAGGGAACACAGATACATAAAGAATTTCCATTCAGGAATGTGCAGCTCTAGTAACCACCTATGAATTCAGAAGTGCATAGAAAGCAGTTTAAGTTACCTTCCCCTTCTTTCGAGGGGCACCACCATTGGTCATCTAACATTCAACAGCACTGCAACCATCATCAAAATGCCTAATGACAGGTTTTCTCACAACTGTGGGACATTGATCATTCCCAACCCAGAAACTTCATTAGCTTTTCCAGTACAGTGAAACTGTACAGACTGAAGGGACTCCTCAAAGATAGCAATAAGCTCAATGCAGGATTCCTGACTCCTTCAGAAAAATGCCATTCCTTGTTTCTCTGCTCCTCTAGCCTTAATTCTTCCACTACTCATCAAAACAGAGCCGCATTAATTAATCACATCCTAATGGAAAAAAACCCTACAATCTTTAATTGTCCAGTTTCCTTTGCATGGCTCTTGGGAATGATTCCCAAGGCTAAGTACTTATGGTCTCCAAAAGAGTCTGAGGGAGACCTCAGTCCATAAAAGTTTGGAGTTCAGACTGTAAGGAGACATTGGAGATTCCCAGATAACATCCTGTTTTGGATAATTTTTTTAAAGGGATTTCTTCTCTGCTGAATGAACATGGTTACTGAGAAGAAATGTATCAGGCCTTCTGGGCACAGTAAGGATACTGTGTCATTAGACACCCACTGATTGCATATTCTGAAATTAAATATTTTGTCCAACTTAACCTGACTAAAAATTGAGAATTTTCACAACTGCTTAGAGACCTCCTAAAAATGCTGAAAACTACAGGAGTGAGAAATCTATTCTTTTGAAAGCAGTTTTCTGAAACAGATGCATCTTTTATCCCAATTAAAAGCATCAGCAGGTGCTGCAGGATGGGCTGAACTCCCTCCATCCTCTTTTGTCCACCGAGAAAACAAAACACTACAAGCTTCAAAACATCAAGAGACTTCTAAACTACTCCATGTCTTCATTCACCAAAAGTACTAAGTGAAACAGCACACACAAGGAAATCCATATTCCAGAAACCTCAAGATGGAAATCTTCTACTTAAGATTCCTCTTCTGATTTCTAAAGAACTTTCTTCTGCTTTCTCACACAAATGAGCATTTGAATTTTTTCTTTTAATTTTTCTATCTTGTAAGAGCTGTATCTGTAAACCCTGTCACCAAGACATAAATAATTCAGAAGAGGAACCACAAGGTCATTGAAACAGGAGCTAAGCAGGGGAAAAAAGAAAGATGATTGATAGTTTGAACATCATCTTCCAGTTTTTCAATTTACTTCAAATCTCTTTTGCTATTTTTCACAGTTTACATATATCTCAAAGACACCTCCTATACAAGCACTATTTTCATTTTTCTACACACAAAGTAATGGAAAGTAGAAGGAAAAGTATCCTGTCCTGCAACCACTCTGACATAAAAACCTCACCCTGAATAAGTCTAATAAATTATATTAACTAAATTAAACCTCAAGAGGCTGCAGATTTCAAATGCAAGCTTCAGGCAAAAGCTAGTCTTCAGTACGATGGAGCTTCAGGATTTTTGAAACAAAATCATGTTTCCTGACAGTCTGCAAGATACTACCATGTAAATGCAGCATGTCTTCCTTGAAGCCATCTGCATAAGTTAAGAAGAAAAGATACTTGAGACTACCTGTCTTCTCTGATCATACTAATATGAAAATTTGCCATATAGCATCTAAAAAGATGCTGAAACCTACAACTTCTCACTACAGAGACATACGATCCCTTAAAAGCACTATAAGCAATAAAAACCCTAAACAAATGCCATGATCTCTTTTTAAAAATTTTTTCCACTTCATTCAGTCAAGTAATCTGAAAGATCAAAATTTCTGTAATACCTCACACCTTACACTGTAAGAACTGGGGACCAAATAGAAAAATACACATTTAAAAATGCTGTTTCTTTAGACTAGTTTACTTCCTTAATAATTTTAAAATGCACTGGGATTTGAAGAAGGTTGTTGCTCGATTAAATTGCATCATTATTGTTCTTTTCTTTTAAACAGGCGTCTCTGATTCAATTAAATTTATCAGAAAATTGCTTTGTGAAACAAAAAAAAGGAAGCACAGTAAGAAAGTTAAAATATAAGGTTGCAACTCTCATTAAAAAATTTTGCTTCTGAAAAAAGAGGTCTGAGGAACTAATATATATATTCTCAGTTACAAACACTTCTGAAAATAACTGGCATTCATTACACTTACTCTTTCATTAATGGCAATATTGTCCATGCACCTTCATGCCTGTTGATCTGATGAATAAGCAGAACCGTAGGCAATTCCTTTAAGAAAAATAAAAATACTCCCATTAAACTTGAATTACATGTACTTTCTTCCTAAACATCAATTAATCTTTAAAATTTTTTTCTGGAATGAAAGAAATTAGTTTTCATTGGTTTTGACTGGAAAGTAGCCTGAAGAATAGATGACTTAGGATGGTATGAAACAAGTATGACCTGCAAGTTAGGGACAGTGCCTCTTCCAACTCATAATTTCTTAATTGTCTTTTAGTTATAAAGCTAACAGACTTCAAGTTAAATGCTTTGCATAGGAACCCATGCAATCAATACATCATAGTAACCTCCTTGCCATACCATAAAATCCCATACTGTAAATAAATACTTATAAATAATGTAGGGTATTCTACAAAGGCTTCCTTTGGACAAGCATGTTACACACAGCTTAAGTGAGAGTCCTAACACTCCTTACTTTGACATGAGCTTTGACCTGTCACACTAACATCATGACAAAAACCCATGGATTTACACAAAAATCAGGAGTTAGCATTTTTTTCTTTCTGAAAGATCAAAGAAGCTTTCCTACAAAGGAAAATATTTCTCCTAAGTTCCTTTGCTCTTTTGTTACTTGAAACCTCTTTGATGTGGCAGATCCCAATGTCTAGCAGATGAGCTATCATCCTCGGGTAGTTTCCAAGAAAAGGCCATTTAAACACAGCCTTCTGATAAACCCAACTGCACGATTTGTAATACATGTGAAAAGCTGGATACAGATACATCCCTTAATACACAGGGGATCACTGCCCACAGGGGCATGAGACTCAACACAGCATTCAGGGCAACAGCACTTTTTCGTGAACGATGCCATTAACATAAAATTCACACTTAAACACAAAAATAATTTATTTTCTAAGAAAAGCTATAAGATAAAGTTTACAATATTTGCTGACTCTGTCAAATCTAATTTAAATCCTTTTTAAGGGCAGTTAAGCACAGCACCTAGAAATACATAAACCCTCCAAATTTCATACGCTAAAGAAAACGTCTCTACTGCTCTAAGGAACAACTGTCTCTCAGGACTGCATTAACCTTATAAAAAAATAAGGATTTATGCTATTAGAAGATCCAAATTCAAAAGAAACAATGCCAAAACTCTAATTTGGGACAGGATACTCACCTGCATCCCAAAAATCAGCATTTCTGATTTATGGTTCCAGTTCAAGCCAACCTAACAAATATGCTTCCGCTATGTTTTGAATTTACTGAAAAGCCAAAAGTTCAGAGTTTTTTTGTGGCAGTGCCAAATCTTAGTCAAAGTATCCTCAACATCTTGTATTTCATTATAATGTGAAAATGGTAAAATTTACTCTGGTATAATTTTATCTTTATTTATTTACTCAGATTTATGGATTTATTCTTAGTTTTGGTATAAGTTTATGGTAAAACTATAACATTATGCCTACTTATGGGACTGCAGATAAGAAGATAAAAGGGCAGACCTCTGTCTTTATAAGAACATTTATTTTTACACACATACAAAACCTGCAGTTATGCTAGTATTTGTAGGCAGCCATGTATTTCATGTACAATAGGATCCAGACAAGGAAAAAAGTAGTTAATAATAATACACTCAGTGTCTCTATTACACTGAAGGCTGAAATTGGATTAATTTTAGATAAAAACAGCATTTACCCATGCAAAAGGTATGAAGTAAAATACATAATCAAAGTAGCTAAGTACCATATACTCTGTTATCTCCTCTTTAACAAAAAACCCAGCCACTTCCTTTGTGCAGAGCAAAGATGATAAAGAAAAAGCACTCTCTCTTGAGCTAACCCAATACTTTTACAAGGTATCTTTTCTCTTTGACATTCTCAAAAATCTGCTCTCTTTCTCTACCCAACTTCCTCTAAAACATGAAAATACATGTCCTGCATGATCATTTCCTTCCACTCACCTCTAACCATGCATCAATTCTAATTTAATAAAGGAGATGCTTAAAACACACTGTATAGATCTAAAACAGTCTCCTTCAAAAATACAGGGGGATTTCTGCTGCTTTTCCTTTCTCATTTTTACTCTGAACCTAGTGGAACTGGGCTGACCTATTTGTTTTATTTATTCTATCTTCAGCACAAGGACAGAACAAAAAAGGAAAATGTAGTTGGTGTCAGCTTTGAGGAGTGGAAGGGCATGTGCAGTCAAGGTAATGAAACGTAACTTGCACACTGTGTCTATCTCATAAAACTCTCCTACAAATGCATCCATGGCCTCTACTGCACTCACTGGTTATTCTAGCTTGAAACCATTCTTTCCATAGTTAGAAAGCACAAGTTTTCACACATACCAACATTTTACATATGACACAAGTAAAGTATCTTACAAACTAAATAAAATAATTAAGTCACTTTCTGAAGACTGAGAAACTACCCACCCCACTTACACCACTGAGCTGACTTTAAAGGCCAAAACCAAGAAATGGAATTACTTGTGATCTGAAATACAGTATGAGACATTTTTACTCCAAATATCACCTACTCTATCAGCCCAGTGAGATCAGCAATACTTGCCACAGATTACAATTGCAAACTTTACACAAACAAAAAACCAAGTGTGAATAAAGAGGTTAGATCCACGTTTTCAAGCCAATTCTAAAAAGACACAGAGTCACACAGCCTCATTTGTACCTTAAAATCATCTAGCATTTTTTATGCAAGTTGAAGCATGAAGATGCTAATGACACAATCAATTTCACACCAAATCACAGAGCGAACTCTGGTTCTTGAATCTAAATACTGAAAGTTGTCTTCACTAACATGAAAAGCTTGGAGGACTAGCATATCCAATAAAAAAAAGGTAATTCAGAATAAAAGAGCTAAGAATTAAGTAAGGGAATTGTTTCCCTGAAACAAGTATCTGTATTCTTTCTGCACTACATGCAATTTCATATTAATCTACCAAATCCTGTGTGAGAAATGTGCAATTTATAGACACCAAAACTGTACAGGGTAAAACCAAAAGAAAATGCTAAGGTTTCATGGACTACAAGGCCAAAATGGGCTTCTGTATGCAGCCACGATCGCAGAGATCCACCCCAGCTAAAATGGGATTTCCAGGCTAGGTCACATTCTCTATGATCCTCTAGCAGAATTGTGTTTACTTTGTTTTCTTACGAAATAGTTCACTGACTACCATCTAAGCATTACCAAACCTTGCTCTAAGTGTATTCTCTAATGAGAACATGCTTTATTAGAACACAATTCAAACTAGATCTTGCTCAGCATTAATAATTATATGTCCTGTGTGACATGACTTTGCAAGTACGACATAGAAACAGATACAGAACTGTGGTGAAATGCAAAACACAGGAGCAATGTGTTCATTGTTCTGTTACTGAGTCACCTGAGCAGAGCAAAAAGCCATCTTGTAATACACTAGAGAAAAATAAAGTAGTGCATAGGAATTTGCTCTAATGAGTCCAGTTTGCTGGGATGCGTAGGTGTCTTGCATGTATCATCTCTGTGCTTTGTGAGCTTCTTAAACTGCCTCATGAAGCCCAGAGCAGAGGGGCAGGAGTGGGCATCTTAAACCCTCAGCACTGCAGCTGAACTGCACAGCTCCAGAATTAGAAATGTCTTCCTATCTCTACATCCCTACAAGCATGTAACAACATTTTCCCTACTCTCTTATCTTCTTTTCAGTAATCAATCCTAAGACACATTCAGAGCTAGCCTACCTTCTCAGCCTTCCCTTGGGAGGTTAAATAAGCCAAGCTCCTACAGACATCTGTTATGACTACTTTGACAAAGTAGAGCTGTGGAATACATACTGAAGTCTCCCTACAGCTTTATTTTCAAAAACATGCCAATTCTGTAGACATCCTGAAGGATTTCTACAAGAAAGTAATCCCAATGGCAATAGTAAAAGAAAGTAATAGCAAATCTCCTACCTCTAAGCCCAGTGGGTCAGACAATTTACTGGGAATTGCTAGCTTCAAACATTATATCAAACACTACATCTTCTCTATATTCTGACAATTTTCTTAAATATTGAAAATTAAAATACACATTTCAAGTATTTTTTATGTTTTAAAGACATAAGTATCAATTTTATCCAATAATCCAGGACAAAATATTACTTCAATAGTCCCATTCAAATAAAACTCATGGATGATTTAAAGTGCTATTTTACAATATCACTGTAAAAGAACTTTGCTTCTGTTTAACACATTGGTTATTTAGTAGCTTCTCCAAAGTTGTCCAGTCCTTTTAATTCCTTGCTCTATTTCTCCCTTTAGGCTTCATTCACAGAATTGTAGAACAGTTTTGAGTTGGAAGGAGCCTTTAAAGCTCCAAGCCAAGCTCCTCCAGCGAGGAGGGACATCTTCAGGTACGTCAGGTTTCTCAGAGCCCTGACCAAAATGATCTTAAATGTTTCCAGGGATGGGATATCAACAACCTCTCTGGCAACCTGTCAGTGTTTCACCAACATCACTGTAAAAAATTTCTTCCTTATGTTGAGTCTGAATCTACTCTCCTTTAGTTTAAAAACTTTGCCCTTTCCTTATCACTACAGGCCCTCTGAAAAGCCTGTTCCCATCTTTCTTTATAAGCCCCCATTAAGTACTGAAAGGCCACAATAAGGTGTAAAAAACCTCCACAACAACAAAACCCACAATAATCTTTTGCCAATAATCTTTTGCTCCTCAGGAAGCTCAAAGTAATAAAATATAATGTTCTATTTTCCATTAGAGAGAATTTCTACTTCTGTTCTACTCTCAGATGCCTGGTTATCATTTTAAAAAAGAACTGAGTTTTCATAACGTATTACATATCATTTCAGAGAGTTCAGTGAAAGGCCAGAGCATTACCCTGCTTTTACAAATCAAGAGCAAGTACTGTGTGCAAATTAACAAATTAGACCTTATTTTGTAACAATACAAATAAAAAGATGTGGAAAAAATCTGGAAAAGTTTTGAGTGCTTATTATAAATGCTACCACAGATGTGTATAGTAAGAGCGTAGCCTAGGATGACAACAACATATTGCAGCTAAGTGTCATTTGTTTGCTCTTCACTTGAGTGAATAAAAAGCAGTGAGGAACACTTTCTCCACAGCTCACAGTCTACAAGAATTCTAAATAAATGCAATCATACAAAAGACAGACATATGGTATATGGCACATGGCTATTATTCATGAAAGCCAATATTAAAGATTAACCACTATAATTATGTTGCCAACTGGTCTGAGTACGATGCTTGTTTAGAATGTATTTAAGATAGGATTTTAGTATTGTAGTTGATAATATTAGTGTGTAAAGTGAGTTTTTACTTCAAAGCAAAATCTTTGTCAATCCCAAGTAGTGCATAAAAATACTTCAGGTTGAATATTAGGACAGATTTCTTCACTGAAAGACAGATTAAGCATTGGAACAAGCTTCCCAGGGCAGTGGTGGAGTCACCATCCCTGTAAGTGTTCCAAAAACTGAGCAGATGTGGCACTTGCTGATATGGTTTAGTGGGTGTGATGGTATTCAAAGACTTGATGATTTGGAGATCTTTTTGAACCCTAATGATTCTATGATTCAAGCAATGAAATTAAGCAATTTATGGGGTTCAGGTGCTTCTTTTAAGTAGATTTTTATATTCATGGAAAGCCTGAAGCAACTTTCACTGACAGCAAGATTGAGACAGTTGTCTCCCAAGATAAATTAGTGTGACACATGGGGGAGCAGGTGCCTTCCCCATAACAGGCTCTGGCCAAGTAAATCTCATGTACCCTTTTTAACTAGGGAAGAAAAGAAGGAACAGCAGAGCAGAATGAAGCTTCCACAAGGCAAGAAACTTGGTAAATGTATTTCAAGTACTAGTAGAGATGCTCAGGAGAATATACAAGAACAAAACAACTGTCACCAAGTAATGATTTTAATCTGATGACTTAGTAGTTCTAGTCTCATGTATAATGGAGCACTCTATTCAAAGATGACTGAACAATTTTAATATAGCCAACAGCAGTGGAGGAGGAAGCTTTATAGCAACCTCTTATTCTTCTCCAGGAAAAGAAATACCTTAGTAAAACGGGTTTGTTCAAATCCTATTAAGTATGCAGATTGCTGCTGAAGAGGCTGAGAGAGACACTTAGCCTAAAGCACTTTAAACTTCTGAATCTTTTGTATATATTTTGCCTTGACATGACAAGACATCTGTGAGATGACAGGTCCTATTTTCTGCATTAAAGAAGTGAAGGAAGTTACCACATCTTTGATTGGTAAAAGCAGCAATATAAAAATGCTATACGATGTGTAAGGCAGAGCTGAGGGCAGCCCATTCATCACTACTAAAACATTTAAAAGATCTCATTAGTGCAGAATTATCTGACTTCTACAAATTCCTTCAAATCTGCTGAGCATCCATTAGAGGAAAACGATCCTGTTCACCTTCCGGCACTAGGTGTAGGTAACTTCTACAGTTTCAACAGTTAACGAGCTAGACATCAATTCTGCTGATAATAAAGCCTAGCAATTGTCAAAAGAATGCCAGTACCTTTGCTGAATGAGAAGCAAGGGCATACTAGAAAGTCAAAGATCAAACAATTAAAACAAAAAGCTAGCAGAACAGCTGGAGGAAAGCAAAGATAAAACAAAAGTCACTCAAATGTATAAAGCCCTGCAAGCTGACCTTGAAGAGATTTAAGACAACTCTGAAATACATTTTCAAAACTAAGCAGTAGCTTTTGTACACTTTTCCTGGAACACTTTCAAAAGGTTTTATTTTGAATGTATCTCACCTTTCCACAGAACAGAGTTTAGAAGCATTTCACAACTTGAGCACCCAAATATTGAAGCCCCAGAATGAACAGTTGGACTTTAAAAGGCAAATCCTAAAACGAATGATGCATCATGAAGAAAAACAAAGAAAAATGACCAAGAGCATACTGATACTAGGCAATGTGTGCAAGCAGAATAAATAACACAACATAAAACAAACACAAGTGCTAAGGAGGATAAAAAAGTAGAAATAGGAACTTCATACACCGACCACTTAAATGCACTCTCTTATTAGGCTTTTATACTGCAAGTTCTCCCCACATAATGTAAGTGTAGTTTTATGGACAGATTTGGAAAATAAATGTAAATATTAAAGTAGTGGATGATGTTGCAAACATAAGAATGAATCTGTGTAGAGAAAATGAAGAAAGTTGTTGCTAGGAAGGAAACAAAGGGCATACTATTACTTTACACAAAAAATCAAAGGTAATTGATCTAGTAATACTGAGAAATCAAAAAGTTTAAAGCTTTTGAAGTTAAAAAATACCTGTTTTAATTTTAAAAATAGGGTTGATCTTGATATGGTGGAAAACCTTGCCGTAAAGACAAACTATTGTAGACACAGAGATGGAGGCGCAGGTCAGAATACAGCGCAACACTCCACTTAAATATAATCTGTTAAAACTTCTTAAAACTGCAGGATCAAATGATGAATTGCCTGATCAGTCTCAGCTGGAAAGTGGCTTCCATGAAATGGAATATGGATTGCATTGAGTTTATGGCATTAATTTTGAAAAGTCTCAAGCAAATTATGTCTATTTTATCTAAATATACAAATCAGTTTAAAAACAACTCACTTGCCTCGAAAAAGAAGTTTTTCCACTAAATCTTATAACTACAACATTATTAACTTGCATGTAAGCTTTTCAGTAAGTTCAGACCTACTTCAAGAACTGTTGGGAAATTTTAACTGTAGAGATTGTTGTAGGTCAAGAAAAGGAATGTATGAACATTGATTTGTGGAATATATTTTATCATGGAATGAAATAAGGAGAATACAGTCCAAGAAAAACATCTTCAGAGTTGTTTCTATCATAGCCTGATAGTATTGAAAAATTGAAAATTTCATGTGAGATATGGATGTCAGAATACAGTGCATTCTGAATTTGTTGGATTCTGAATACAGGAAATAGTATTAAACACTAACAGAGGACTATTTTGAAAACAGAACTTCAGGTAGCTTCATTCCAGCATCTGAAAGCAAATGTGAAAACAGAGCTGAAGGAACTTCAGGAAACATTAACTCACCCAGAATGTCTCACTGGCAAATTAAGGAAAAAAAAAAAAAAAGAGAGAACTGCCTACAAATTCCCTGAAAGTAATCTCGCAGAGATGGCCAAAACATCAGCAGGAACAATTTGGAGGCAGATAATTTCAGATAGGAATATGATGATGGCTTAGCGTATATACACTAAAATTCAAGCAAACTGATTTTACTTTTTCCCCCTCTCCAATCCCTTAAGAGAAAGATCTTCCATATTATAAAAACAGTGCAATGCTGCCATCAGTACAGCCTAGGCAATTAAAAATAACTGCTTTTTAAAGCACATATGCCACGCCCAATGGTCACTGGCACTTTGGCAACAGACACAGTGGCCATGAGCCTAATGCCACAATAAAATAACACTGATATGGGCATTAAGAGGCTTTTCAACACCAGAGATCAGCAGCTAAGACACTGAGTTACAGTTAATTTGTGTTGAAAGCAGAAAAACAGAACCTGGTGTAGCCATGATCTTGTAAGATAACAAAGACACTGAACTTCTGAGGCACAGACTACTGGTAGAGGCCAGCTGGATTTCTGGTCATTCTTATTCCTGCTGCACTTCAGGAAACAAGATTTTGCAAAATTATTTTAAATAAACAGGAACAAAACTATAGGATGGTCCTAACATTTGCTACTTGTTTTCACATCTGTCAAACTGGAAATTGGAAGACTGAAGAAAAATGGTATTATGAAAGTTTAATGATGGTATTAACTAAAGCAAGCATTACTCATGAAACATAATATACATCCATTTCCTATGTATAGTTCCACACTTTTGACTGCATTTGTTTAATTCAGACTGATGTTAATAATCACTACAGTAACAGCCCTCAAACTCAGAAATAAGCAATATTCCCTTTTATATGCAGAGATATTTTATATGTGAAACTTCATTTCTGTGTGATGTTACAATATATACAACTTGCTAAAAACAAAGTAAGTAAAAACACTGCAAATTAGAGTTATAACACTTCTATAAAACAGAACTCATACTTCACATCATCTATTACTCACATGAAAGTATGTGATACCCATCTTCATTTTCCAATACTACATGGTATCTATTTTAAAATATTCTTACTTTATTGGTTTGTTGTTTTGTTTTGGTGTTTTGGTTTTTTTTTATTGTAGTGTTTAGTTTTTTCATTTTAACTCCATAATGAAGAATACTAATTTTCTAGAGTTCTTCTGGTTAATAAACAAAGGACTCCATTTGATCTCTAGACTTTTCAGGAAAATGCTAAATTCTAACTGAAGGGTTTTGACTAATATTCAATAAATCACCATGGAAAATGTTTTTAAGCAAGAACAAAGTACTGACATCTACTGGTGACCAGAGTCACAGATTGGTTTCACATCACAAAAATGTTTTAAGTACGCTGTAAAAGAAAATAAATGGACAAATCACTTGTAAAGATTAATGTCAGTGACCTAATCCATTCTGAAGGGAGACATATATGCTAGTTTAATGAAGTAACACAAATCCAGCAGTTGGATTCCATTTCTCATCCTAAACTAACAGAAAATAACTAATGAAACCTTTAAACATCTATTGCTTGGACCTGTAACAACAGAGGAGTGAACCTGATGATTCAGTCTTCTGTTTTCATACAGCAGTTGTCTTTGAAAACACAAGGATTTAACTTTTTTTAAAAAAATTAAACTAATAATTTCATATGTATTCTTTGCAGTGAAAAATGCCAACTTAAATGTTGATATGCAGGACTGCAGAGATGATCTGCCCCATCTCCATAATCAGCATTTCTGGGTAGTGTCTCACAGTGGCATTGTTAGTTGACCAAAACAATCAAGATGTACCAAGAACCTGCTGATTATGCCCATTTATATTTCTTCCTATACACTGATGGCTTTCCCCTTCTCCCAAATTTCAGATATGAGATTATTGGTGGGATTTCCATCACTGCTTCTCTTAAGACACCATGACTGCTGTTCAAGAGGTAACTGTTAATACCAGAAAGGCATCACCATTTCAGCATTTCCATAAAGGCATCTCCTTAATCAGGCAAAAAATGTTTTTAGAAGCCAGGTCAGTTTCAGGTGCAACTCTGATTACAAAAAGATTTCACCTCCCTCCATAAAACATGCTTATATTCCAGACTCACTGAAACCATTTGTACTTCTACTTACTGAACTTTTCATTACTCATATTCTGCAACAACAATTAAAGAACTCAACTAAAATCCTTGGGTTTAACAAATGACACCATAATCCTCTGTGCACACATTGTATCTGAACACTTGTCTCAATTCCGAAGAGGACTCTGAAAGAACAGAACTCTGCAGAACAAAAGCTGTTCACATGACTGATTTCATTAAGGGATTAAAAATTGCATTTACAATGGATTTAATTACAACAGGTTTGATAAGCTTGGATAAATGAAGCTTAAAACATCCAGCAATCTGATTTAGGCACTACAAGACTAATGTACATAAGACAATTTAAATCAGATTTATTTTTCCTTTACAACAAAGAACATGGAAATGAAAAGTAGGTCAAATAACCTCACAGCAAGCCATTTCATATCAGGGGATGAATCCCACTCTTAAATTTTTTCTTGACTTTATAAAAGACAAAGAAAATAAAGCACTGTTTATGCACACTGAACTTTCAGTATAAGTTTCTTAAAAAGCTTTTCTTTCTATGCTTAAGCTTTACAAATCAAATCTCACATTAGAATGTAAAGTACAACATGCAGCTCTCAGGTCAGTGTGACCCACGAGCCGGTCAAGGGCAGAGTGCTCAGTCTGCAGAGGGGTGGCAGAGGAACAAGGAATAATTAGGGAAGGTACTGCATCACGGAGGGACAGAGGCAAGAGAGGTGTGAAGGACTGCTGCTGCAGGAAGGGGGGAATCCTGCTTTAGGAATTTAATATCCACACACATTTCTGTTCTACTCCCACAATGCCACAACTGCGTAATGGAATTCTGACAAAAATCTACATTACAGCACATTCACTGGCTCTATTAAAATACTCACCTAAAATTATTCTAACTAATAATTAAATTGTAAAGTTTTTCACTTCATAAAGAATGCATCTCTTTTCCCTGTTTTTTTGCAAACACACTACAGTCACACTAAGCCTTCTTCCAAGTCTTTCTTATCACTTTTGCATCAAATGCCATCCAAACAATAACAGCCCTTACACAAAAAGGTTGATAGTTGAAATGAAAAGTAGGGATAAATCACAGCGTACAATCAGTAAATAAACACTGAAATAGTTTTTGTATAAGCACACAGAAAGCAATTAACAAAAGAAATAGAATGGATTTGAAAAAAGGAACAACAAACCCCGATATTTTTAGTAAAATGTGGTAACATCATACACAACAAGATGCATTTAATAGTAACTCAACATACCTTTCCAAGACCTGCAGCCTGTTTCAAAATATCCCTTTTTAGATCTTCTGCTCTCTTGGAATGAAAAGAATTACTTTGACTGTGGATGACAAATACAATTCCCTTTAATTCTGTAAACAAGAAAATAAGAAGATTTAAACATAAAATAAATTATTTCCTGATTTGCTCCAAAGCTAGTGAGGACCCAGGTGTGTGTAGGAATCCATTACACAGCGAGCTATTCCTTTAATTATACAAACATTTCATGAAATAGTAAAAAGGCATTATTTAACATACACACACACGAAAATCCAAGCCAGCCCTTTTCAAGATTCATTTAAAAAGAGCACGGCATGACTGGAAGACGTGCAGCAGTTAACAGTAGCCACATTCATGAGGTTGCTTTTTCTCCAGTATACCAGCAACCCTTGTGACCAGAGTTAAAAAGGTGTTCATCACAGACCAGCACCTCCCCTCTCCAGGAAATGCATGAACATGAAACAGAAAAGCTGCTTCACAAACAAAGAAGTTTAAAACCCTACCCAGAAACAAACATCAGGTGGAGAGACACACACACAAGAACACTGAGCTAATACTCTTATCCAATATGACAGTATCAATATCTCACACGTGTCTTCACAGTGTTTAAAGGCATCATAACTAAAAACTTTAAACAGGAGAGAGGACTGAGAGAAATTTAAAAGAAAATAATGAAGTAGCATTTCAAATGTTTATGGATTATAAAATACAAGTAGATGACGAAGCAGGTAGCAAATTTTCTTGATGATAGGAGATAGAATAATCCCTCAATACTGAGAATCTTAGAAAAACAGGAAGATATGATCCCACTGAGAAGCAGAGCACATCAGACAGCAACACAGTACGAGAAGATAAAAGGAAGAGGACAGGCGCTTCTCCAGACCCCCCAACGAATTTGATCTATGCTGTTTAACCCACTCACTACCATTAACTAAGTATCAATCAAGGAGGAGGAGCAACACATGATAGGCTGAACTTTACAGATACTATGTAGAAAGTGGACCAGGAAACTCAGAATATAACAACTTAAGACAGCACCACAAGAAAAGAAACTAATGCCCAGGAAATCTGTACAGAATGATGAAAATTGTGGAGAGGGGAACAAAGTTCACACAAAAAGAAAAAAGAAAAAAAAAAAGAAGAAGAAAAGAAAAGCTAACTTGGCAAATAGAGTAAAATGAGTGATGGACAGTGGAACAAAGGTGGAGAAAAACTGGAGGAAGAAGGAAAGAAGGAAAGTCCGAAGAAGGAAAGACGTAATCACAATGAAAAAGAGTAAAACTAAGCCCATGAAGAAAGATCATGAGGAAAACATTGCGAACAGAAAGAGCATTAACCACAAATACCTGCACTAAGGTTACGAGAAGAATCCTATGTCCAGCACCTGAGGATCGATTACATTGTTTTGCTCTTCTGAACAGTTATTTGTCAATGTAGACCTATGACAGCTCAAAGCTGCAGGTAGATGTTTTTCTACTTTTCCCTCAATATTATTTTCCCTCAATTTACCAGCTTATTCATCAAGACATTGTTAAATTATGTGGGGTTTGTGGTGATATATTACGGAGATAGAATAAGCATTGGTTTAGATATCAGTATTCATTTCACATTTTTCCCATACAGTGTAAGAATCACCAGTGTTCATGCTCTGAACCACCAAACAAACTGCTTAAAACTCCCATGCATAATAAAAACTTCTGAATAGCAACCATTGCTACCTAGCAAGATCTTTGCCAGATTTCCTGTGCAAAAATTAAAATCAGTGTGAAAACTAAAACTACACTTCGCTGATGCTAATGAGAGTCAAAGGGCTAAATCTACATGCACAACACCAAAAACACCCACAGAGAGAAAAAGCAAACACGTACTTATTTTTAAATAATTAGTTTTCTAGTACCAGTATATTTACAGATATGGAAGCATCTGAATTACATTAGTTTCACTTATTGTACATTTAACAACACCTGTGATATTCCACAATAGCATACTTTCTAGGAGTGAGATAACATCTACATTTATGATTAAATAAAATGGAAACAGTTTCCTTTGCTATAGGTAGTTTAAAGTAGTTAATAAAAGACATATTCAGTGTATGAAAATGTCAACAGGAAATAGTTACAATATTGAACACCTCAATTGTTTCTCAAGCTGAGAAACACCCAATGAAGCCAGAGGAAGAGCAGTCTTTTGAAAGATTAATATCCAAAAGTGCTACTGATCTTATGTGATAGTTCAAAAGAGAAGAATGAAATATCAGAGGAACTAAGAACCATCAAGAACTACATTCTGTTCAAGCCCTGACATTTTACCTATAGAAATGGGTTAAAAGACCTAAAAAAAAAAACCCAAAAACCTCAAATCAAAGTAACTTTATTAGGGAGAGGCAAAAAACTGACGTATTGCATCAGACCAGAAGTCCAGTATATTTTTTTAACAGTAGTAATAGGAAAGAGTACTTAGGGACACCACAAAACCTTCACTTTCTCCAGTGCTCCTCATACCCTCACAGCATTGACAAACATTATCTTAGGAAATGCCAGAAGACAGACATAATTAAGTTGGGTCCTTTTAGAACAAGCAGAGCCAAGTCCTGAGGGCTTAGCAGAGCAAGAAGACCATAGTTACAGTGCAGAGAATGCAAGTCAGGTCTGTTAACTTTTTTGCCAGAAGGACACCAGACTTGTCTTCAGAGAAGGCAGAAGCTAGCAGAATTTTTATTCTCATTATTTATCATGTGTCCAGCAGCAAAAAGTTGTTTTACCATGATTTTACCCATTAGTGTTTGACATGACTCTTAAATACTTGCTTCTAGGTATCACAAAGTTATTATAATTTATGACAAGCAATTTCTAATAACCCTAGTTATTATAAGCACAATTAGAGCCTAGCAGAATGGTAAAATTCAGTTTCATCTTAAATTGTTAGAAGAACAGCTACTAAGTATCATAAAATTTTATTTCAAACTATAGTGCGCTACAAAAAGCAATTCATCCTTTTCACAGTACAAGTGCACATGTTCACAAAAAACTTAACTACAAGAACTTCAAGTACAATCAAAGATTCAGAATTTTCTGTTTGATGAGACTACACGAATCAAGAAAAGAAAAGAAAAAAAAGAAACAAAGTATTTGTGAAACAGCACTACACTCTCACTTACCTCTGCCTAATTTACTAATTGTTCTACTTTTTTCAGACTTCTAGAAGGAAGAAAGAGAAAAAACCAAGTTAGAATATACACAAAGCCTCAAATATTTCTACAGAAACACACTGGGAGTCAAAGCACTCATTAGATTATAAAAGTATGCATAGAGGTTTTAACTCAAAAATTAATAGTAAAAATAAACTAAAACGTTATTCATCATCAAGAATTGCAAGAGATATCCTAAATGCTTGCATACTATTAATCAGAAAATACAGTAAGGGTAAGAAAAAAAAAAGTGAAAATGCTTTTCCATTACTTAATTTATACCAGAGCTCTTTAAATTATTACTAACAATGTCTTTTTTTTTTTTTTTTTCTAATTATGTATCTCCTGAGCGCTAAGTTTGGAATATGGAGCTCTACAATAAAAACACACCTGTTCGGTGTGGTAAAAACCCAATACACTCTATTCATTTAATCTACTATCAAGATTCTATCAAAACACAATTCTTAAAGGAAGACTCAAATGCAATTTATATTAATAAAAAAAATCAAAAGATATTTGCACATAACATGACTCCACTGGAATTTATTCAGGTATCACGAACATCAGGTATCTCTGCACTGCCCAGAAAATCATAGGAAGGAAAACAGAGCCTCCATTTGTTGCCCAATTCATCCCAGGTGACAGCACCCTAGTGCTTTGGTTTGTCCACATGAAAAATCAAACTCATATTTACTAATTGCATAAGAATGTAGGATTTATCTTGGTTCCAGTGTTTTAAGACTTTCAGATAGAAATGCCATACATATCCTCAGTTATAAGCTCTTACACAGTTTTCCACCCTTGAGACAAGTTCTATTTTTAAATACTTAGCCGCCTTCCTTTTTTTAAATATCACATCTATGTAATCCTTTTAGCTCTACCTGCATTGGATGATCTTTCCTCTGACTTTTGCACTGAAATGAATAAACTCTAACTTCCCTGGTAGCCATTTCAAAAATTAGTGCAACTCCATCCATTCTTATGACCATTTTCCTGCTGCCTGGGTCAATAAAGTTTAAAAGATTTCTTATTAAATGAATTTATTTTGATATCAATACACAACAGTGTCATTATATAGCACAGTAAGTTAACATTTTAAGCTAACCTGTATCCGAAATAAGGAAGATTGATTTTCTGTGCAAACAAAAACCTATGTGTTTTGTGGTACACTGTGGGAATAACAAGCCATATTTAAAATTACTTTTACTAAAACACAAACCAATTGTTTTTTTGTTATATACCTGTTAATGTTATTTTTTAAAAAAAGGGGAAAAAAGATATTTTGGCCTGAAGAGTTCTAGGAAGCACCTCTGACTTCATCTGAGGGAAGGTTTTGAAACTCTAAAATAGTACAAAAGCCTTCATAAATTATATCCTATATAAGATGGGTAACAGCTGGATTGAGACATTAATTGAATTTAACAAACAGCATGTTTGTTATGTATTGTCATTACTATTAGTAATGACAGCAGAATGACATGACCAAGTCTCCCAGACACCATGGAAGATCAGCAGTTTGTAACAGGGATATTTTTCACCTAGAAAAATTACTGCAGTTATAACAATCATCATCAAAACCAAAAATTATTTAGAAATATGTACTTCTGACTATACTTCTATTGTATTTGATGTCAGATCACTAGATCTAAATGGCAGCTACAGATTCTAACTATTGATTCACTCCAGATTTTTTTATTTTCCTACCTTAAATTTCTTTTACACATACACAAATATCTGTCACAAATATGTACTCATATAAAAATGGTATTCAGAAGTCTGTCAAAGGATATGCATGCATACACACCTAACACTCAGTATGCTATTTAAAGCAAGGGCTAGCTCTGATCATTAGTTCTCCTAATCTAGATAATTTGAAATTTCATACATGAGCTTTGCTTGAGCCATGACTTGAGTGGTAATAAGTAATAATATTAATTTGGCAGAGAGGCACCCATTTCCCTCTCAATGTATTATATATTTAACAAAACCAAGAAGAAAGGAAAATCTGTCTTTGAATTAATAAAGGTTATATACTCAAAAACTTTTCTGAACAGCAATAGTACTAAACTTATATGACACAGAGCAGAAAGACATAATATAAAATTTGGTACTACTGAAGTCAATAATTAAATAATCAATGCCACAGATATTGGGCTTTCTGCTCAGGTCTATTCTAGCTTATAATATAATGTCTGTAAAATGTTCCTGCTCTAGCAATTCAAATTTATTACCTGCAGCACTGGTAGCTCAGTCTCATCTTCTGCACCTTCAGAAACTACACTTACAGCAAAAGCTGAAAGGGAAAACAGACTTTTTTTGTATTACAGGAGCTCACTTTCACAACTGATTAAGTCCTGGAGCAAAAAAAACCAAAACCAATCCCCACCCCCACCCCAGCATTTAGGCAGATTTTTCACATTAAATGATACTGTATTTGTAATAATCTTTGTGAACACGAGAGCCTGTTCTTACAGAATTTATACATTTGCTGCCTGACAGTTCCCATACCATCACTGAAAAATATCACTCTGATATGAAGCCAATTTTTCTTGGCTTGAAGGCAAATAAATCCCTTAAAAAAAAAATCTGTTCAGTCCAGTAGCTCATTCAATAACAGCATAATGTGCTACCACACGGGAGACCCGCAGTCCAGTGTTTTTAGGTTAAAGTTTGGATTACCAAAGCTTCTCTTGGAACCACAGAAGCTGACAGTGGCTGACAGAAATTTCTATCCAAAGTGAAGATGACTATCACAGGCTTTGAATGCCATCTTTGAACAACATTCTAACTTGTAAATGTATGAGACACAAATAAATGTTTTCAAAAAGAACAGGGACCTTACAGAGCTAATCTGCACAAAAGTAACATTTTCTTAAACTATTTATAGTGACACTACCCTTTGCATACACTTCTGGTTTATTGTATAAGAAAAAATAATCGGGTTCTGGTGTTACTTTTTTTGTTGTTGATGTAGTCAATTTGTCTCAGCCTGCTCATTTGTAAAAGTAGCTCCATTTAACACATAAAAGCCTTGCTAAGATTCTTCTTAAGGAATCTATTTCTTTAAAGTACTAAAGAGATGCAAATGAAAGCAAATTATTACAATTTGGAAGGAATTCAAGACACTATTCATCATGGTCAAATTGATGGTTTTCTTAAAAACTGTGGCAGAAAACAGATTCAAGTGGATTGTCTCACTACAGATTTAAATTATTTATTCCTTGAAATTGACTTCAGAGTGAATTGTTAGCCATTATCATTCCTTTGATGCACTAGAAACCTACAATGTAGGACAGCAAGACAAGATTGTCCTAGGCCTAGGGTGCCCCATCTCTGAACACCTACATCCTTATGCTCTTCCAGCTGGAGATCAAATTTCATCAAGTGTCCAGGAGCTGAGGTTCACAGTGACATCTCAGGTCCTGGTTAACCTGCATCTCAAATCACACTGCTAGATCCAGACATCCCAAAAATAATTCTAACACAGCAGACTCATAGTGGCCATAAATCAGAATCACAGAATATTCTGAGTTGGAAGGGACCCACAACTCTTAAATGAGCGGCCAGTACAGGGACAAAATCCCTGTCATGAGCACCAGGCTCTAACCAACTGAGCAAATCTCAAGGTCAATTTCCTCCTTTTATCCCAATATAACAGTATTTACAGATTCAAACAAGGAATAGCTTCCCCTCCACAAACCAGATCCACACCTTCTTCTTGACACAATCCTAATTATAAGATCAACACAAAACATCCTTATTCCAGGAAATGTATTAATTATGCAGTATTAACCTGAAGAAGTGCCACCTCATAAATTTAGCTTATTCCCAAGCCTAATTTTCAGGTTTTAATATGCACCCAAGGAATGACACATGAAACCTCAGACAACTGTGACTGACAAGAGATGCTGCCTCTGTCACCACAGTGCATTCAATAACCCATGCCACACTGCTCCTAAGCTTTATGAAATATTAACACACATGATCCTTGAAATAAATCAAACAATAATCAGATCACCTATTTCACAGCACATCTTTGAGAGCACAGATAAAGCTCTTCAGGGAATTAATTAAACAAGCTACTCATTCTGGAATTACAGAACCACAGATTTGTTGGAAATGATCTCTAATAGTCATTTAGTTCAACGCCCCAGAACTAGATCCTTAAGATGTTGTCTAGTTAGGCTTTGATTATTTTCTAGATCAGACTCCACGAACTCTCTGAGCAACCTCTTCCAGTGTTCATTCTTAGATTTAAAAAAAAAAACCCAACAACAAAATAAACAAAAACCAAAGAAGCAATTATGTTCAAACCGAATTTCCTATATTTCAGTTTGTGTAAACTGATTCGTGTTCTGTTAAGCACCAGAGTCTGACTCTGTCTTCTTATTGCATCCCATCAGGTATTTAAATGTTGGAGGTCCTTCATGAACCTTCTTTTCTCCAGGCTAAACAGCCCCAGCTCCTTCAGCCTCTCCTTGTCTGTCAGGGGTTCCAATCTATTAATAATGTTCATGGTCCTTTGCTGGACTCACTCCAGTATGTCCACGTCTCTCCTGTTCTGAAGAGCCCAAACTTGGATAGAGCACTCCAGGTAGTGCTGAGCAGACAGGTGAGGTCACCTCCCTTGCCCTGCTGCCAACACTCTTCCTTCCCCCTGCAGCTCAGGGGGCTGCTGGCCATCTTTGCCACAATGGCACACTGCTGTTCATGATCACTTTGCTGCACACCAGGACTGCAAAGCTGTTTCCCACACAATGTGCCCCAGTCATGTGCAATGTTGCATGGGGTGCCTGCCTCCTTGTCAGGGACCAGGCTTTGTACTTCCCTTCACTGAACTCAGCTCCCCAAGTTTCCTGTCAGCCCACTTCTCCAGCCTGCTGAGCTCCCTCTGAACGGCAGCACAACCAGTGGTGCATCAACTCCTCCCGCACATTCCATATCCTCTGCAAATTCTCTGAGGGTGCACATCCCATTGCCATTAATGAAAGGTTCAACACTACTGCAGCCACCACGCCACTCATTAGAGTCCACGAGCCCACCAAGTCAGACAGTTTTCTATCCACCTTGCTGTCCAGAGACATAGCCCATACTTCCATCAGTTTGTTATGACATTATAGGAGACAGGATTGACCTCAAACTCCTTGCAGAAGTTGAGATGAACAACATCCATTGCTTTCCCCACATTCATGAAGGCAGTCATGTCATCACAGAAGTCTTTTGGGTTGGTTAAGCATGACTGCCCGTTCATAAGAACACGGTGACTTCTCCCAGGCACCCTCTTGTCCTTCATGTTTGTCTTGCCTTCCTTGTTTGGCAGTGATACTGAGTATTATTTGCTCCACCACTTTCCCAGGGACTGAGGTACCACAAGCCAACTTATCCTTGCCCTCCTTGAAGACCAGGGTGATATTCTTCTAGTCTTGAGGAATCTCCCTCAGTCACCATCACTTTTCCAAGATTATCAAGTCTTGCATTGATATCATCAAACTCCACCAGCGCTTGTATGTGTCTGCCATGAGGTCCTGTGGCTTCTGTATGTCCAGTTTGTTTAAATGTTCCCTAAACCAGTCCTCCTCCATTGAGATTAACTCTTCTATGCTCCAGACTTTCTCACGAGTTTCGGGGCCTGAGACTTCTGAAGGTAAGTCTTAATAATATCGATCAAGGCAAAGAAGGTTCCAAGTTCCTTGCCCTCTTTCATGTCCTTCTTTTAACCCTGTCCTCCATTCATAAGAAGGCCTATTATTGTTTTCCCTAGTCTCCCTTTTGCTGATACACCTGCAGAAGCCCTTTTTCTTACCTTTCACAAGTTGAATCCCTCACCAGATTCAACTCCAGGCAGGCCCTGGCTTTCCTAATAGCCTAGGGGCACTCTCAGACAGAGTCCCCATGTTACTCTTGGGGTGACCTGACCATATTTCCACCTCTTGTGTGCTTCCTTTTCTATGTTTGAGCTTTGCTAGGAGCTCCTGTTTGTACATATGGGCGTCCTGCCATCTTTGCCTGCCTTCCTGTATGTGAGGATGAATCATTTTTGTAAGAGATGAACTTTGAAAATCACCCAGCTCTGACCTTGTCACACAGTGCAATTTCAACACTCACAAATATAATTTATTCAACAAACCAGTACATGCAATGAATGCTAAAGTCTCTCGCTATATCATTATTCTTATTCCCCGTGATTTCAGAAAGGCAGCTTCCCCTCCTTTTCCAACAATTAAACACATTAAAATCACTTGGTATCTTTTGCATTAAGTATATCAGGAAGACTTTTTCCAGCTAATACATTTTAATAAGACAAGAACTGTTCAGATTATTTTTAAACTACTGAAGAACCATTCACAAAACAGACTAACAGACCCCTGAAGACACCACCAAAAAGACTCAAGAATCCTCACCCAACAGTAATGAAGACTTTTCACGCACACAGACTGTATGAATTTATCTTAGCAACACTTTTCTACCTGATCAGCAAATCTGTTATGCACATCTAATTTGATAAAGCAGAAGTCTACTGTGGCCAAGACTGTTCTGGCTAAGCAACCTAATGCTTCAGCATGGAAATAAATATCCTCTTCTAAGGATTTACTGGGAAAAGGGCAACAGGAATAGAACATGGTAGATTTAGCTAGCCTACAAAATATCAGAAAATGGACCACAGCTAGGTAGAAAATACAGTGCCTTGGCACAAGTGGACAACTCCAAGATTAATTCCTTCATACGCAATTCACTTCCAAGAGGTTTCTGAAAAAGGTATTCCCAGGAGTTGGCCACTGATAGAAAAATTCTAACTCCAGATGCAGCTCATGGCCAGGTCACTTGCACAAAACAGACAGAAACTATAAATTCTCTGTGTGAAGGATATCTTTTTATTGTGTGCAAGGCATACATGCACAAAGAAGGATCACCTATGTCTAGGAGATTTCAGATGCTACTGTAACAAAACAGTAACTTTTCGTGCCCAAACATCATTATTAATTCAGACAACTGTATGTATTTCTTTTGGTATAACTCCCTAAAACACGTATCAATGCCTGGAGCTAGAGGTACCTTTGCTAAATCCAGAATTTCCTCTAGTCCTTTTCTGTGTTCTAATACAAGGTAACCATAGCTCAGCTGGACCACTGACTTGCCACAGAGCACAGAGAAAATACATTCCAAGAAGAAACTTACTAGCTGGTAAAAGTTCAAGCCCTGCAGGTACCACAGAAACCAAAAGACCAGGGTGATTAACTGTACCATTTCTCACAAACAAAACTACCCAAAGCAGAAAAAAACCAGCAAGGCATCATCTTAAATGCAACCTGTAATCTTGTTATTTGTCACTTCATTATTTAATGCACTGTGTACTCTGAAGGTTGTTAACACACATTGTGCATTAACATCATGTCATCTGGCACAAGCAGGCAGAAGCAGAATGTGTCAATCGCTAGTCCTTCCCTCCTTTTGCTAAATGGCCAAGAACTGAGGATAAGAAAAGGAAAGAAATTTTAAAAATACTTCGAAGTTCTGTATTATCATCAATCTTATCTTTATGTCTTTTGAGAGCATGACTAAAATCCACTGGAAAAGCTAGACAACATATTCGGATCCATTCAAAACCTGGACATGTGATATGAGAATTCCTATTCAATTCAATGCCTTCAATTCCTATTTATTTTTGTCAAGTGTTCTATTACTTCCATTAAAATTTTGATAAGTAAATATACTTGCTTATAATACTGGAAAGTAAAACTCGGCATATAGTTCCATTGTTCAGCAACCAAACTGCAGGAATATGTGCAGGATAGAAAAATGGATGTAAACGCTGCATTAAAATACAATAAACTGTATAAATATATACAATTATATAATATCACATTTTATATGTAGAAGTAATCCCTTCTTTGGTAACACTCTTTCATGCATAAACAACTTCCAAACGTTTACAATTATATGTCCTTGAAGTGCAAAGGATGTTAAAAACTGAGGAGTTAACTCTTTGCTTTCAGACTAATCCACCTGAGAGAGAAAAGCATCACTTCTGTTATATTCCTCTTTTACAGTCTGATTCAAGGTTGACTGACCCCAAAGTCATTCCAACCACCTCACTGAGTTGTGGGTCAGTTTAAATGAGCTACAAAAAAGTAACAATTCTATAACTTAATGTATGACAAAACTGTGACTTATAATAACCACTTCAAATAATGACAGCCAGTGATTATGTTGTACATAGTAGAGAAAATATTTAAATACCATTTCTTTAAACTTCTAATAATTTAATGAAAGGCCTATTTTTGTTTTGGTTGCGTTTCTTCCCCCTTACAAGTTTTCAAAGAATATAAGATTCTGTGGATTGACATGATTCCAGAGAAAATCTGCACTGATGCTGTCAGTCAAAGAGATGGGATCTTCAGTTATGAGACAGCCTGTGAGCACTATAAATTAGTTTTGTGTATTTATATGCAAGCTTTTATAATATTTCTTCACTGTTGCCACCCGATCAGCACCAAAGACTGGTCTAACCAGATAAGAATGTATTACAGATTCATCAACACAAAATGGGGAGAGAGCAGGGGGAGGAGGAAGAGGAGAGGCTGATGCAAGCAAATTTACAGCATCTGAAGCTTTTCATAAAATAAAAGCAACTACTTATATTTTTTTACACAAATGGCACATAATGGGATGAAGGCAGCTGAAATCACCATTTTGAGCCACTGGAACATCTAAATGAGTGCTGCATACACCACTATCTTTATAAAAGGCAAGCAAAGAAAAACCATGGAAGAAAAAGCATCATCATGATCCCTTCTGATTGCCTAGAAGTTACACCATACAAAATCATCTGAATACATTTTCCCATTCTGTGAGCTGCCACTTGCAAGCTGGAATTTATGAAAATACCTAACTACGGACAGACAAGCTGTTTGCTTCTGTGGAAGGCAATCCAAATTATTTCTGTTTTCGAAGAACAAACTTACTATCCAGGCCATCTCAAAAGCATGGGTTATTTGGGAAACGACGGACTCTGTAATGTAAACAGGTATTGAAAAACCAAAAGAAAACCACGATACTGCAGGAAGCTTCTGGTGAATAAATTCCATATAAGCATTAATCCAAACTTACTAAACAAGAACACTAGTGTTTCCATTTCTGTTTTCTACCTGCATGTGTGCAGGTATGTATGCATGTACAATAAATACAGATATGGGAAAAACTGAATCTGCTATTCTCTGACTGTGATTACAATCTGTTTGCGATTACAAGTGCTATAGTACCTTACTGGAGCCAAACTACTCATCCCAGAAAGAATGAAACGCAGCTTTAGGAAGACCTGTAGAGTATTAGGACTCCTCCAAAAACCAAGCTATATCAGTGAAAGCAAAAGTGTTTAGCAGAGGAAAAACCAAAATATCACAGTTTTACTTTGCTGAAAATGTGATTTATTAGTACCACTTTTCCCCTGCATGATTTTGATGCACAAGCCATAGCAGTGGAAGAGAATCAAATCCAAAGGCTCACAACAAACTGACAAGCCTATGCTAATAGAGATGAAAATATTTAGAAATAGAAATAATGAGAAACAGAACAGACGTAAACATTTACTTCTGTCTTCTACACTCACGATAACAGCTCCCAACTCCAGGAGCCTGTAGCAACCCAATCGCTGACATACTACCATTAATCCTTCTCCTTTCATCTTCTCCCACCTGACTAGACACGTGAAAACCATCTCTAAAACAGAGTAATATATTGTTTTCCTCTCCGCTGGCATTTTAGGCGGGCGGTTTTGCCTTTTCCCCCGCCCTGAGCAGAACACCCCTCCAGTGCGGCGCTGTCCAGACACGAGCACGAGTGCTCCGCGCTGGGCTCGGCTGTTCCACGAAGCTGTTCCCGATCCCAGGGCCGGTTTCCCGGCGCGGGCTGTCCCTGCCCGCACCCCCGGGCCCCGCTCCCGGCGCTGCGCCCGCATCCGGGGCCACGCTCCAGCCCGGATCGCCAACAAACTTCGGGAACACCTCGGCTCCGCCGCGCCTCCCCGCGCGGGGCGGGACGGAGCGGGCAGGAAGCGGCTCCGGCGCCACTCCGAGCTCTCCGTGCCCTCCTCCCGGTCATCACCTCCTCGGAGGGGCCGAGCGTCCCGGGTCTCCTCCCTTCACCTCGCCATGGCGTCCCTGCCCGGCCCCCGCCACTCACCCCGGGCGCGGAGCGGCGGGAGAAGGAAGACGAGGGGGGCGCAGGCAGCGAAGAGGAGCCAGCGGCTGCAGCCGGGCTCCCGAGACATCTCGGCGGGGCCGCGGAGCCGCACGGCGCGGGGAGGAGGCGAGCGAGGGGCACGGTGCGCCCGGCTGCCCGCCTCTGCCGCAGGAGCGCGGGCGAGCGGCCTCCGGCTGCTGGCGGTGCCGCGGCCGCCGCCTGCCCGCCCTCCTCCTCCTCCTCCTCCTCCTCCTGGCTCCCCTTCCCTCCTCCCGGCAGGACCGGCCGCCAGCGCCGGCAGCGGGGGGAGGCGCTCGGCGGCCGCGGCGCCCTCTGGCGGCAGCAGCGGGAGAGGCAGAGCCCTGAGCCCCGCGCTCCCGGGGCGCTCGCCACGGGGACGGGGAGTGAGTGAGCATCCTGCCCGAAATATTCCCAGTAACACCGCTGTCCTCGGCCATTAACTCTTCTTAACTTGGAACGGGCTGCCAGGGAGGTGGTGGAGTCACCGACTCTAAGGAAAGACTGGATGTGGTACTCCCTGGTGTGGTTGACATGGTGGTGTTCGGTCATGGGTTGGACTCGATGATCTCAGAGGTCTTTTCCGACCTAATTGGTTCTGTTATTCTGTGAAATGTTACCCAGCACTCCAACAGGAACCTCATCCATCAAAGCAAGGGACCTAATTCATCTCTAAAACAAGCCTCACCCAAGAGAGCACATGGCACCTTCAGACAGCCTTTCCTAAACTGCGCGTGTGACCAGGAGTGGGGACACGGAGTGCTGCACGGAGTACAGCCATGTGACCTGGAGCACCGCCTTGGCACTGCAGCCTCCACAGCTAAAATGACTCACCCTATTTGGCTAAAGAAATGCAGACCTGGAGCTGCACAAAACTGGTTTTAGGGGTAACACAAAGGACAAGGTAGATTCTAATATGCATATATATTATGATAAAGACAGTAAATTTGGATATAACAGAGCCACAGACCAATGAAGAAAGATCAAGAGTGTGAAACCTTGTTAGCAAACAAAAAATGACCCCACATGAATCCTGGCACAAGGAAAAAGNCCCAATGCTTTTGTGATTAACACGAATCTTTTATCAATTATCACAAAACCATCCACAGGAATGTCAGATGTGTCCTAATGAAGCACTCTATGTTAACAACAATAAGTCACCCTCTACACCCCAGAATTAAACTGCTGTCATTCACACCCATGGAGGCCACAGAAAGGCAAGCAGTGTTAGAAACTCAGCAGTGTGCAAAAAAATTTCAGTGCAACGTTATTCTTCCTTTTTTCTGTAACAATTAGATATGTATTAATAATTATTGGAATTTCACATTTCAGCTACAGTAGCAAGAAACAATTCTTGGCATACAACATATAAGGTGTGCTTCCTCTTTGCCCTTAAACACGATTTTGAGTGTAACACCTGGTGGGCCTATGTAACAATTCCTTTCATGATGCCTACATATAAACATGAATTCTAGCCAGGTCTATTTCTACACATTTTCCCATCAAATACTTTTCACACAGACCACTCCTAGCAACCCAAGCATTCAGTATGCGCTGACCTCACTGGAGAAAAATGATTCAGAGTCCAAGTCAGCCATAAACTATTCTTAGTCCTGTAAGGCCAAACAGCACGGAACCCAACTTGGATCTTTCTTCAAAACACTGCAACCTTTAGATCTATGGCATTCTTTTCCAGACAGGTCAAGGGGTTACAATAGGATACCTTGAATATGCTAGAGAAGTGATTGTGAAGATGAATGGAAACCTTCTCACGGTCATAAACTGTGACAGTGGTCATTCCCACTGCAAGTTCAGGCGAGCACATTTACATCACAGTAACTTTGTAGTAGACCTTGCACTTTCCTTTAAAACTATCACAACAGAAATATGTTAGCCAGACTTTTTTGGAGTACTCAACCTGCTTTATATATTTTCTAAACACACACCCCCTGATATCACAAGAGAAGGGAAAATGAGGCACAAGTGTGAACAACAACAGCTTGTTATTTGCCTCACAGAACAACTACTTGTTGCTGACATTCCAATCACTAAATAAGTTACTGGCCTCAATAATAATAATTCTGATGACAACTAAGTAGAAACTTACATACTATTTCTCTGAGTTTATGTGCATGCACATCATTACCAGGAAAAAAAAAAAGAAGTATAAAGTTTCCATTTCTAGAACGATAACAATATAAAATATATGAAACCTTTTGCTTAACAGGTATATCTACATGTGTTTGGTTTTCCTTATAAGTTTCAGAGGTGTTTCCCACCCTTTCTTCCATTTCTCTGTTTTGTGCTGGTTTCTTCAAGAATTCACATCACAAGGATCATGCCCACAAAATTTGGGATAAACATAAGACTTTTCACTTTCAAAATGGTTAAGATATACCCATGTTCCAATGTTTCCCCATGCAGCGAGTGTGTAAGGAAAAAAAAAAACCCAGCCTTTTGCTGAGATGTAATAAGTGTTTTGGCTTGTCACAAATATAAGAAAAATTCCATTGTAACAACCCCCAAGAAATACGGAACTCTACCACGAAACATGGTGTTCTCCAGCTGTTAAGAAAAATAGCACCTAAGTGTTTTAAATCTTATAGTTAGGTCTGTGATGAGGAAGTAGGAAATAAAGCTTTTTCTTGAATTCTACTCTACTTACACACTCAGATTGTGTTTGTTTATTATTCTAACTACCCCACTGAGAATTTCCATCTCAGGAAGGTTGAAAAAAATGAACTTTCTGTTAGGGAACACAGAGGTTTAGAACACTACCAAGCCTCCTTTCTTTATGGTATTACATATATTTTAGATTCCTAAATAATGCAAATGTAGCACTGTTGCTGTCCCGCCTCTGAGATTAGAAAGGAGGGGCTGCAAATACAAATAAATGCTGCTATATATATACATACACACATGCACACACATATATATACATACATATATATGTGTGTATATATATATATATGTAAAATTATGCATATCAAATGCAAAGGCTGGCATGTGATTCAAAAGTAGCTTGCTCCTTGTGCAGGCACTGCAGCAGTGCCTCTGGATACCCTGGTGGCTCTGCCATCTCTTTCTACAGATAGACTATAATACAGGGAAACAGAGAAATTGTGAACCTGACACAACAGCAATTACTGCGTTAGAGAACTTGGCTGCAACTACTTTGTTCTTTTAGCCATTTGAGAAAGGTTTCATCCAGGAATGAGAGAGTTTCCATAGTTTCTTTCAATAGGTGGGGCAGAAAGACCTCTCTGTCTGAGACAGCCCTGCAAAGCACGAGAGTAAAGTTCAGTTCCAGCCCTTCCTCAAGTTTCTGCAATTGGAACCTCTCTGTCCTGCTCAGGAAGTTACGTAAGGAGGGGTGTAACTTTAAGTGATGACTAATCCCATGGAAATGAGCAAAACCAATCCAGATGAGTTCAGAATCACACAATTACTTTTAAAATTACAACATGCATTTGGAAACAGAGTTTCCTAGCTTTCAGCTACTCAAGGCAGCTATTCAATGCCAGTTCCAGTCCATTATTATATACCCTAAAATACTGATACCCTGGGAATACACCTACATCTGTCTAACGCTAGGCAGTGGGCTGGAGCGGGAGTGCTCTGATACTCTGCAGCGCTCAGATCTGAACTACCCTTGCTTGTCCCCTTTGGAGGAGAAACCTCTAGTAGCAGAGAAAGCCCCCCACACTCTAAACATGACTCAGTCAGTGACACTTGGCCTGACTTGCCCCATCTTGCTCAGGAGAACTGATGGTGTTGCAGTATCAGCACATGCATGCTGTAAACTTGACAACGAAATCACTGGGGGAACTCAGCCCTCCAGTCAACCCCCGTGGTAGCCCACAGTGTAGTCTGAGTTTAGTCTCTCTTCTTCCTGGGTTAACCGGGGAAGTGCTTGTTCTAAATTAAAATTTGAGGACTCCATTTGAGCCAAGTCGTGGAGTCTTCATTGAAAGCCTTATAGAGAAGTGGTGTTCAGCTGTAGCAAAAAGTCCCTGGAACAGAGTTCAACCAAGCAATTTTTCATTATAGAGACTGCTGTTATTAGATCACACACTCTCTAGAAAGGACTTGGAAAAACACTGGGTGTGAAGAATCAGTCACCGATTCTTATAAGATTGTAAAGATGGATCAAAGACAATTCCTTTCCTATGGGGCAGTAATGAGTGCTTGACTGTCTCTGCCAGTCAGCTCCTCTGTCTTCTGGCAGAGAAACAGTGAAAATAGCATCTGCAGCTTATCTTCTAGTGCTCATTTAGGATTGTCCAAGAGGCAGAATATATACCCTCAGAGGAGGGGCAGGACACAGGAATTTCAACATTTTTGAACTATTACAGACCAAGCTACAGATAAGAAATAGAAGATCTATCAAGCTGTGGAACTTAACACAGGTCCCCAGAGTTCAGGTGATGAGATTATGAGATGCTCCTGTCTACTGTACTGCACACAGTCAAGGAGAAAATTCTATAGGCAGATGTAGAGGATTGAAGCTTTTCAGTCTTGATTATAAGCCAAGGGCATGTTGCCTGCTCCCTTGGTCAAAAGAACAGCTTGCCTAAAGAACTGTCAGACTTGCTGTTCTCTCCTGTTTGGTCTCCTGCTGCTTCCATCTGACACAGAATTGCCTCTACCAAGCACATCTGAGCTTTTTCTGTTTTCCCTGCTGAAATGTAGCTATTTAAAAATACGAAACATACGTCCTAAACTACCTGATCCTGTATTTTAATAAATTAGAGAAAATATTACCTTGTAAACTGAAAGTCAAAATATAGATAAACAATAAGGGATTTAACTGAGCAAAATAATGTATGAAGAAAATGCTTCCAAAAGTTTTAAAGAGCTTAGTGGCTACATTAGGTACTTTCCCCAGCTTCTAATTCTTACAAGAAAAAGTGGTGTAAAGGATCACCCACTTTTCTCAACTGTGTACTAAGTCATAGTGGCAGGGAAAAAGAATGAGGCAAACTGTTCAAGAAACACTGAAGTGGGTGGTTAAATAATGTCCTATGAATTTGTCTTTAACATTTCTATTAAATGTCTTTAACGTTGCTGGTTTGACGAGCTGTAAACATCATGATCACTCAAGCACTGATGAACCTGCATCAGCTCCTGGGATTTGTCCCTCAAGACATCCCATGCCTCACAAATAACTTCCATATGTTCTGTTTTGCCTTATTACAGCTGCCCTGTAAACCATGACAGTTCAGAAACCGACTCAAACATTGTTATGACATCCCAATTTGGCAGCCAAAAAAACCCCAAAATAATCCCTGAGAGTGGAAGAAGTAAGCAGTCACAGTAATATCCAGAGATGTTCAGCCAGCCTGGAACATCTTAACGAGGCTTTAGACTCTGGAAAAATCCACCCTATAATATGGTGACACAAAGACTTTGGGGTCTGTCTGTCTTACAGCTTTTAATGCCAGTAATCTCAAGAAGCAAAGGGGCTGTATACTTAGATGTGAACACTAAATAGTGGCAGCTGCATAACAGCTAGTTTCTTCAGGCCAAGTAGTTTTCTTTTGAACTAGCTCAGGTGTGCACAGTAATCATGCCATTGAACAAGCAGAGCTGGAAAACTGTGCCACTTCAGAAGTAGCTTTGAGCTGGGTGTTGGACCAGATGACCTCAAAACTTCTTTCTCAGATTAATTATTCTCTTATTCTGAGGTGGTAAGGAGAAGAATAGAAAAAGACATGACACCTACCTGACACATACCTGCAGACAAAATCAGTCAGCTTTGGATATGTGAACTCTCTCTCACTACCAACAACAGAAGTTGGTATTTGCTGCCTGTTGAGGCCTCCCACTTAGGCAAAACAGAAGTTAAAAGCCATTACATCAGTCATTATTGAAGGCAAATTGATTCAGTTCTGAGCTTGCCAACCATCCTTGCTTATGAATAAGTCACCTAACAACCATCCCTCGATATGAACAAAGCCACATGAAATATCTTTTATGCAATAAAGATAGATTTAACTGTCTGAAAAGGACTTCTGCATCCTGATTGTCTTCACTGAAGGGTGGACATCTGCCTTGTCCTTCTCAGTGACATAAAGGGAAACAAGGACTGGCATAGTTAACCAGATGAGCAGCTTATTGATCAAAACTGATAGTAGGAGCCAGAGCACTCCTCACTCAGGAGTTTTCAGTTATGAAGTGGCCCGTAGGAGCCATTACAGCCTGGTGTCACTTCAGAGCAACTGCACTCATCGCAGCCTGTATTAGCCTCAAAGCAGTTTTAGATTATGTCCACCCGCAATTGCTCCCTTAGGACTCTTTCATTCTGCTTTTGATATGGAAAGTCAAACAGAACTGGATCAAAAAAACACAGAAAGCCACATCTGGTACAGAACCATTCAGGTATAATAACATCAAGTCAATATGACACAGGGAAACTACAAAAGTCAAAAGGAGTTTGAGAGTTCGATGGCAACATGATCTAGGCAAACATTGCCCAAACCCTCAAAATACACTGTCCTAAATCAAAACCACTCAGTTAAGAGCCTGGAAAAACTGCTTTGTGATCAAGCAGTATGGCACACTGGGCATAACAGCAGTACCAAGTTTTTACACAGCTCTATGGAAAACACAACCAATCCTAAGCAAATGCATGGTCATATGAGTAAACCTCAATAATAAGCTTTGTGTAGACGGCATGGAAAAGAAAACAACTAGCTTGTTGAATTTTACCTAAAAAGCTGTAAAAACTTGGTGTACTGGGTCTGGCCAAGATGGAGTTAACTTCCTTCATAAGAGCCCATATGGTGCTATCCTTCCCCCTAAGCTGAGCAGGAAGTCATGAGAGGACCCAAATTGGCCAAGGGCATATTCCATATTCCATATTCTACCCAATAGAAGCTGAGTTCAAAGAAGAGGAGTGGTGTATTGTGGCCTCCAAGGTGGCCGATGTCTGGAGTTGGGCTAGACACTGCACTAAGGGGTGGTGAACCATTGCCTTGGCATCACTTGGGTCTTTCCCCCTTTTTTTCCTTCATTTAGTAAAGTGTCTTTATCTCAGCCCACAGCTTTTGCTCTCCTTTTACCCACTGTCATGCTGGGGGAGGAGGAAGTGTGAGGAAGCAGCTGTGGGGGTGCTCAGCTGTTGGCCAGGGTCAATCCACAACCCTTGGTGACAATCTCTTCTAAATCTATGACATTCTGGTCTTTTCATTGCCTTTATTTGGCAGTGAATTTACTGTAACGCATTGTGGTCTGAATAGTAAGTTTGAAAGACAAAACATTGTTTCCAGTAGATTTATCTACTACAGAATGTACAATGCTAAAACCATGGAATGGGATTGAACAGGATTTCGAAAAGAAACTGAAGAGGTTCTTTCATATCTGCTCACAGCAGGACCCAGGCTGCTTCTCAAATCATGCAAATGCCAGGAATCAAAAGTATCCTTCAGTTGTGCAAGGCATTGGTTCCCAGTTCCTGGCTGACACTGAGCTTCAAAACTTGTTGCAGACAAAGGGTACCTCCTTGTTTTAATTTTAAGACATTATTTCTCATCATATCCTTAATGGGCCTAGAGAAAGTGCTTACATAACTTTTCAATACTTGAGAAATAGTTGTATGTTTCTTTTCAATTTCTGTTCCCATTAAGAAGAATAAAAAAGTATAATGCTTCCAGTGTTGGATCACTGGTCCTCAACCATTCTCATAGTGTATACTTAAAGCTTCTGTCTCACTTTTCAGCTCTGAGTTATCTGTTACTTCAAATTTATTTGTGAGGCTCTAAAAGAAGAATGAAAGGCCTTGAACTTAAAGAACTGCGCTGTGATGGTTTCTAGGGGAATATAAATTTATAGAGCTGGTCGGATTATGCACTACAAACAGATAATCCAAGAAATGTATTTTAATGATCTGCTCTTTAATTCTGCAGTTGGCCCAGATTCTAGTGAACACACTCCTTAAAAAGCTTAACAGTGAAAACATTGACAAGTAGCAGGTTCATAAGTTGTTTATAGCAGATACTACTGATACATTATTTGATATTGTTTCTGAAAATGCAACTAGTTGGCAACATTTTCAAACAATAAGAAATACTTCTATGAAGGTTTATATTTATGCTGAACTTCTATCTTATCTATTTATGTTGAACACCAACATATATGGAAGCAGGATTGGGTTTTTAAAATCCAAATTTAAAAAAAATTGCTATTATTCTTCTAGCTTTCATCAGAATACCTTCTCCCAAGTAATTTACTACTGACACTGAGCTACATAACTCTGACTGTGCTCTTCCATGAGACTCTCTGAAATAATGTCAAAGCTAAATTTTGCACATTTCCCTCAAATACAGCCATAAAGTAAAAATTAATGGAAAAACTGCATTTCTTTTTACTGGTTCTTTCACTTCCACAGTAGTCACTGCTGTGTAACTGGCCAGAAAATTTTCAAAATGCAGTCTCTGATGGTTTAATTAGTCGGAAGACAAAATAATATTAGTTATCTACTGAGTACTTTGTACAATAAATTTAATGAGCCCTGGAAAAAAAATTCATCCTGATGTAAGGAAAAGTGTATTTGTCGTATGTTTTTATACCAGTCTCCTCATTTGGAGCAAAGTTTTTGTACTTGCCAGGAAGGAGATCAAGGTCCAATTAAAAATACCTAAATACAACTTAAAAGTAAACCTACAGGAATTTTGACCTTAAGAAGCACATAGTGGTATCTGATATATCTGTCCTGCTACAGACACAAATCAGCTCTGAATTTAAAAATTGTTTTTAACTGAATTTTATTAAAAACAATAAAACACACAGGTGCTATTTCTGCTTTTTCTATTTATTGTACAGCTTCATCACAGGCTGGCTGGTGCTCATGCACATGAAAGCAGTTTGGCTGTACAGAATATCTTTCCATTTCAGCACTTGAAATCAGAACACCACTTCCCTAAACAGAGGAACATCAGTTCTTGGTTAAAAATCCATTACTATATAAAGAAAGATGATTACTTAAAATCAAACTAAAAAAAGAAAAAAAAAAAAAGAGAGAGAAGAAAGAAGGCAACTTGTTCTGCGTTCTGACTTGCCTTATATAGTTATGCTAAAGGAAAAAAGGAGTAGAGCCAACACTGTGAAGCCTTACATGAGGCAATGGTGCCACCCAATGTCCAGAAGTTATACATACATTTGTTTTTCTTTGTTGATCCAAGAACAAAAAAAAAACAAAAACCAAACTCAACAAACTCTGTGCAATGTTATTAGTAATCACAACTGTATGTGAAGGTTTGGCTCAGGCATAAGATTAACAGATGTGGTAAATTTCCAAGCAGGCAAATATTTTTTTAATTCCAGCTTGAATTCTCTGTAAAATGAAGATTAGCATAGCCCAGGTAAATCCATTCAAGCTGTCCAAACACTTCTACCAACATTTTCCTAAGGTCCTCATTATTTTAGTTTCTCACTTTTTGAGCCCTCTCAGCTGGGGCCTCTCACAGGGATCAGTCTTCAGCATGTTTCAAGCAGTGCAGGGACTTCACTATTACACTACCAAAATGAAAATTCTTGCACAATAATCCAGTTTGATAAAGGGATGAATCTAGCCTGTGTTCAAAGGACAGTAACTTTTTAGACAGGTACCTGTCGCTGTAAATAAAGAGTTTATAATATTGGAAAACTTCAGCAGCAAATCATTAATGACAACTACTGTTAAAAGTGCACATCTCACTTTTGTTTGGAATTTTGCCCTCATCACTCTACTAGAGCAACATTATGTGACTGCTTCTGAAATTAAAAAGAAAAGCTCTAATGAGCATATACCTTTTCTTGTTCAATTCTAAGTCTATAAATGTTTATACCACTTTTCAGATCATGTGTTCTATGCTATAAAGCATTCTGCCAGCTCCTTGGGCTGTCTTCAACTCTTCTAAATCATCTATAAATGTAAATACAAAACTATGCATGGCAAGTCATGCATATTTACTAAAACTCTCACATCACAAAAAGTATTATTGTGTTAAGATCTATTTCCCTGTATTAGAATGTTCTGATACTTTTTCAAATATTATTTCTTTCTTTGCACTTGCTAGTTCATTATGCAGGTATGGGTTTCTGCTGCCTTATTTTCACCATATTCACAACCAAGTCTTATGTTCACGTGACAAATAAACAAGCTCCCTTCAGAGGCCTTTGCTTTTCAGAATGCATGCAATATTTCTTTGTCAAGCATATTGATTTTTTTCTTAAAAAAGTATTTCTGTAGTGTTAGATGCACCACTTTTGAGACATTCCTTGAAAAGGAAGAATTTCATCTATTTATCACTCACTCAGCCTCTCGATTTTTAATTCTCAGAGTTTATTCTTCCATCCAATAGATTTTAATAGCTTTCATATGAAAACAGTGTGAAGTTTTCAATTCTCAGAATATTTTTTGACAGGTTTATGTTGCAGCATGTTTAAGATAGACATATCTTTATAATAGTTAATATGTTCTAAGTATAGCTGTAGAGGTACTACACACACTCAAAGGAAAATTGTATAGTCCTGAATTTATGGCAATTGTTGACTTTATGAGAATGAAAGTAGGGAAATTACATACCTACATTTCTTTTTAGGAAAAAAAAAGAAAAGTGTTTGGTTTGTGTATGTATAGATAGGGTGCAATGCACACACACTTTTAAAAGATGCTTTATTACTTGATCTTTCTAAGCATGTTTACTGTAACCTGTAGTGTATATATATTTATGTACTTAGTTAACTTTTCATGCTGCCAAGGCCTAACCACTCAGTCAGTAGATTTTCTGAAAGTTACTGGAAAAGCAAAAGAAATCCATTTCTTAGTGTCTGGACAGAAGATCCTGATATTGTATTGGGGTTTTTGGTTTTGTTTCTTTTTTTTTTAATATATCAAAATCTGAACAGTGTTTGAAGTGCTTTGGATACTTTCTAGTGAAAAAATGGCTTGGATTACTGTCAGAAATTCATAACAAGTACATGTCATACTAATAATGTAAGTGATATTTTTAAAACATTCCAGCAATGTTGAAAGCCCAAGAAGTCTGCATAATCCGTGCACATCTAATTAGCACTGAGTCATATAAACGATACATAATGATTTGGCAGCATATTGCCAGATGGTTTGCTATCAGATCAAGTAGTAATAACTTAGCTTATTTATCTCCATTCCCCTCATCCCTTATTTTAATTTTCATCCCTTTTCATTTCCCTCCTTAAAAATAACATTCAGTTCCTTTCATTTCATATACAAAAATCAGTCAAAACCCCACTGATTTTTTTTTTAGATCCAGACTGTCTAAAGAGGCTTTGCAATCTTTCTGCAGTACATTTATTTTATTAATTGCACTTAGGCATTGGAGAGTTTATACAATCTAGTTCCATATTTATTTAAAAAAACATCCAACTCTCCCCTTCTTCCAACTAGTGGTGTTCAGCTGGTCACCTATATTAATTTTGTTTTCAACCATAATCATATTGTCTGATTTTCTTGTTTAAAACACATCTTGTGTCTAAGCAACAGGAGAAAAGTTTGTGAGGGAATTATAAACATATAATCACTCAAATCTGAGTATTTGAATTTCATGAACACACCAGGTTTAGTACTATTTGAATATGCCAAATCTCCACAATTTTGGATCTTAAAGCATTTATGGTATACTGGCCTTGCTGTGTTAAGTTTGTTAAATACAGAGTAAATAAAGTGTAAATGTTCTTTTTCCTAAAGTCTTAACTTTTCCAGCGGGACATTCCAATTGTTTAAGTGAAAGGATGAAAATATCTGTACATCCAAGGGAATAAAAGTAAGAATTTCACAATAACATTGGCAGTGTAAATTTTAACTTACCTTCTCTTCCTTTGCATTGGTTTCAATCCTAATTTGTGCTTTTCTAAACATGAATAATGCTTAATCAGCATCAGACAGTAACAATAGTTTCCCAGCCATCAAAGCAAACATTCACAGCTACAGGTTTTGAGGAATTCATGTTAACCTCAAAAATAAAGTCTGCTCCATTTTAACACATGTTTTAAAAGAACACAGATCTATTAATAGGCATGAAAATGAAAAAAGTCACAGGAAAAGGACATCCTTGTATTCAGATTAAAAAGGTTTTCTTATTCAGAGTGTGAGGAAGATAAAGCCATCACCCTGTTGGTAACTCTGGGATTTGGATCCATGCTATGCTGTGTCTACAAGTGCTGATACACGGCCAAAGCTGCAAAGAGCCTCATTAGAATTTGCCAAGTGCTGAGGCTTTTATCAGGAAACATGCAAAAATCTATCAAGTTAAGTTTATCTGCCTTACCCAAGAGCCTGTGCATTTTGTACAAAGTGGATGTTCCCCACAGTAGGGATGCTCTGAACAGCTCAGCTCAGATTTCAAACATTCAGAAAGCAGTGCCCATTGGTTGCTATGCTTCAGGCTACTTACACTACCACATTTGTGACATATCCCCTTCAATTTTCCTCTTTCTCCAGGATAAGAATGTGAATGAAAGTATTAGCAAAGACAATACTGTAGAAATTATAACTAACACTTCCTATACAGAAGAGACAAAAAAAAATATTTAAGTGAAAATATAAGCATGATGTGTTAGTCTCACATAGTTGGATAGACTTTTGGCAAGTTGTATTATTTTCCTTGTCACAATCCTCTTTTTCACTTGATTTATGAAATGTTTATATACATGAAAATAAATAGCATAAAGTGGTAACATAGTAGTATGAAAATCAGTGTAAATCAAGAGCTGAAGTACAGGATTGTACTGCAANAATAAAATTGGCCTTTTTTCCCTAAAAAGGTCCATGTGTGTTGTTGCTTTTTTTTCCTCTCTCTAGGCCCGAAACCACAGAGCTGTCTAGTGAACTAATTCATATTTCCAGAGAACCACAGCTTGATAGGAATGTCAGTCCCTCTTTGGAATAAGCAATGACCTGAAATGCTCTTTGCCCTTTTAAAACTTAGCTGGGAACCCAAGAACAAATGAACCCTAATCTCACTAGGTTGCACTAAAGACCTTCTCAAATGATGAGAGACAGAAACAGTGCAGAAGCTTAGATTGACCAGCATGTGCTATCCTAAGAGCCAACTGCTCACATTTACAGAACGGCAGCTGCAGTAAAGCTGGCACAGGCAACTTCCAAACAGATTAAAACAATAGCATGGGCTGGAATGCATCTCAACTCCCAAATGGAAAGTGAGAACATATATAAAGTCCCCAGATAAATGACAGAGACCTATTTACTTGGAATGCAATGTTTAGGTGCTGCCTGCCTATACTGGGATGGGTTTTCCTGTTTTCTGTTCCAATTCAAATAGGAAGTTATGTACGAAGAATGCTGCCTCTATTGTCATAGCAGAGCTCCTGTAGATCTCTGTTTGGGCCTCTGGCAATACAGCAGAAATTTCAAGTACTCAATTGATTCCTATGTTATTTTCTGCGAGGCTTGGCCTTCCACAGGAACATTAGCCCATCCTCTAGTTGACTGAGGTCATGTTTTATAATGGTAACATTCCCTGTATAGACGCTAATGTCATTCTATCTCTGCTCCCCATGGCAGTTTACCAACATCAGGACTGGTTTAACAGATGAGATAACTCCTGTTCCTATGTTAAATTCAGTTTCTGAACACCCTTATTAATGCTCTGGTAGAGGCCACGGTATCAAATATGAAAACAGTTTTTAAAAGTCTGATCAGCTATCATTTTAAAGCATTGCTTGCACTGAAGAGGGTCAGATTGCTCTTCTCTCCAGGTCAGAATGTGAGCATGTTTACAGAAGCCCTTACCGTCACAGCAAGAGCACTTACAGAACAAAACTCCCTGCGCATACTGAGGGGTGAAGAAAAATCCACCAGAGATACCTTTTTGTCCCCAAACTCTCTCTTCATTTATCATAAGTTAAACACTGAAGTAGAGAGAATATTTGGGTAAACTGAGCAACAATCATCCTAAATGTGCAAGGCAACCTTAAAAATTTGAAAAACACATAATATTTATTATATTCTGGTAACAAGTTACAATAGTCAGTGCATTGCAAAACCACAAAGGTTAAAATAGAGCACCCATATATAAGAACCAAGTACCCCACTGAACAAAGAGAAAGCAGGAATAGTAGAACTCTCCTCTCCCCTTCCCAGGAGCATTAAGATCACGGACTACATGACCAAGCAGAACATCAGCAGAATTTTCATATCAGGCCAGCATTACTGTCCACATGGACATCCAGTAGAGGCTGATGTGACACCCAAAAAGAAGGGCAGCACACTGGTTAGCCTCATTTCTGTAACTCACAAGCTTTCCAACACTAACAAACACCAGCAGAGGTCACAGCATTTCCCCACTTGTCCCTACAAGAAGTTTGACTGCCCATATGAAACCCTTCCTGTCTCTAGTTTCAAAGGAAGAGACACACAGTCTCCACACTGCTGGAAGAAAGAACCAAGACTTTTCAGAATCTTTTCCTAGACTTTTAAAATAAAGTTTACCATCTCATTTCTACAGCCCTTGGTAAATTATGCTTTTAAGGATCCCAATCCTGCTGGCTTTATCCAGAGCATCAGTCTAGACAGACAGATGCAAGTCTTCTCACTGCCAGGCCTCACCAGTGTGTTAACCTCAGCCAGCCAATGCTGTATCATTTCTTGATGCCTCTTTGATCTTGTATTTCTTGGCTCTCATCAGTGATGAAAAACAGGGAGTTCTTATTCACATCTTAACATCCAAACTTGTCCCTTCACAAAGCACTTCCTGGTGGCAGCAGGCTGTGCTCACAGCCACAGGGTTTCCAGCCTACAGATTTGCTGGCAGCATGCCTATCCTTTCAGAACAGCCCTCACCACGGCATCAGCTGCTCCAGGCCTGGATGTAGGAACCATCTCTAGCAAGCACCTTACCAATATTACCTCCCTCGGCAGTTCTCATCTCACTTCTACTCCTCCTCAACACCATTTACAGTTCCATAGTGGGAATGCATAGCAAGTCACTAGCAATATGTGCTTCTGCTCTGCTGAGTAAAAATAAACTTTATTCCTATACTGGGATTCCAGTTCATTGAAGCCATAACTCAACCACTGCACTGCACCATCAGAGATGGTGCCAGCAGAGTAACTTCCAAATTCACTGCTGATCTTTTCCTCCCTTTAGAGAGCAGCTGCAAATCTGGGCAAACAGTCAAGTTTTCTTTTTTTTTTTCCTATTCCAGCATAAACACTTTATAACAAAAGAGAAAAAGCAGAAAGAATGTTTGGTATTTACTTTTATCATTTATGGCAACACTTAAACCACCAGCTATGCTCCATGTCCATAATTTGACACAATAAGACTTTCTAAACAACTACTGAAAATACCAGGTACCGCACTTCTTGTCACATAGGGTGACAGCTGACACACAGGTGAACTGATAAATGAAAAGGCTGGTTTTCACCTTCAGGTTCTACAGAAGTATTATCCAGGATGCAAGGACTTTAGACGCTCATGAAGGCAGCTTAAGTACTTTAAGCATTTCTGTATCAGGATATTTAAGCAGCTAAATACTTTGATGAAGTCTGTCTCCTCATTCAAAACTGGAAATACATTATCATGAATATTTACCATGTTAACTAAGGACACGAAACCTCATCACCACACACACACACACACACACACACACGCACACATCTATCAGGCCAACCTATCAGCTCATTCTGAAGTTAGAAGCTGCATCCTTAGCTAGTCACACTCCTCTTATGAATTTTTCAGTCCTGTGTCTCCTCTGAAACAGGCAAGCACTATTTCAGGAGACCAAATCCTCCCCATACACACTGAGGAGGGGTCAAAATCCAGCAGACCTGAATGTTACTCAAGTCTGAAGCAAAGCTTTACGAGAAATTGCCAAACCACAGTACCTAGAAAGAGGGGTGTGGGGGTGGAAAAATCTTGTCTTTTCCATGCAGGAACACGCAGAACACTGAATGCTATCACCTCTCCCTGCCCTTTGTAACATCCAGGACCTGAAAGGCAGCACCTAACATCAAGAGAGGACATAGTCTTAAGCTGTGCCAAGGGAGTGTGAGGCTGGACATGAGGACGAGTGTCCTCTTCAGAAAGTGTGATTAGACATTGGAATGGGCTGCCCAGGGACGTTCTCCAGGTGGAGTCACTGTCCCTGGAGGTGTTTGAGGAAAGACTGGATGTGGCACTCAGTGCCATGGTTTGGTGGTCATGGCTTAGTCACAGGTTGGACTCGATGACCTCAAGAGATCTTTTCCAACCTGATTCTGTGATGGATGTACTGCTGACAACTGAGATCAGGATCTGCGCACCCACCATGCCTCCATAGGAATGCAGAAGGTTAAGGCTTCTTCTAGCAGGGACGGGGTCCTGCACAAAAAGCTAGAGCTAGACAGCTAGGAGGCAACAGGACATATATGTTATAGTGGATTGTGGCACACCGAGACAAAAGCCCCCTGCAGAGAGCAAGTGATGTGTAGAATTAACATATTTAGCCTGCCAGCACAGTGGGGAGATGCCCACAGGAACGTGACAAGGAGCTCTAGAGAGGTTTCCCAGTGCATTAAAGTAGGGGCACTGCGACGGAGAGCAATCTCGCCCCGGTTCCCGCACATTCCGGGCCGCCGGAGCCTCCGCCTTCCCCGGCCCCCGCCCGCCTGGCACCGCCCCGCGCGGGGCCGGCAGCGTCCGCGGTCGCCAAGGGAACGGCGCGCGTCACCGCGCCC